>CM033470.1:12472702-12495617 GCA_019447015.1 Hymenochirus boettgeri
ATAGGGTATAGTACATAGGGTATAGTATATAGGGTATAGTACATAGGGTATAGTATATAGGGTATATTATATAGGGTATAGTAAATAGGGCATATTATATAGGGTATAGTACATAGGGTATAGTATATAGGGTATATTATATAGGGTATATTATATAGGGTATAGTATATAGGGCATAGTATATAGGGTATAGTATATAGGGTATAGTATATAGGGTATAGTGCGCCAAAAGTTCCCTTTTCTTCTTTAGTTATTCATATTGGGAAACATCCCCCTGAACGTGTAATTAAAGGGTCACTATACTACACAAACAACTTTACATTATCCAAAACTACAATTTGAGAGAAGACATGTAGAGAAGGAACCAGTGACTGTGGGGGAAATAACATTTGATAAATACTGTAACGTTCATCTCCTCATTTATTCCTTTTGAGGATAAAGTCGTAAGTATAAAAAGCCATTCTGTTTCCCTTTTTAAACAATTTCATCCCCCCCTCTGATACGTTGTTGCACTGTGTCTATCCTAAAGCATAGTAAACCCTGAGTTGAGCCTCCGTGATGCTTGTGATTATCCACTGAAGTCAGAGTTTGGTTTTCTATGTGTGAACATATGTCTTGGCAGATACAAGATGAATCATGGCCAGCTTGGAGGGGCAGTAATTTCTTGTTATATACTGTACCTCAAAAAAAAATCTGTCTTTAAAGGGAAAGTTAGTGTAAAATATTATTTTTTAATATTCTTAGTTTATATTAACATACCTAGTTATTCTACATATTGTCTTCCATTTTGAAAAATCAGTAGAGTTCATATTGCAGGACCCCTAATAGAGACCGTTATGGTCTTGCCCTGACCCAGCGCCTGGGTTGATTCAGTTGCTCAGTAGAGATCTGAGCATGTGTGACCCAACAGCCAATCAGTAGAAATTACTGTAAGGAACATTCCAAGGTAGTGGGTGCATTCTGGGAAGAAGAAGGACCATTACAGAACTTGAAAATCAGCTCACTATGTCACAGCAGGGAACAGCAAGGGGTATAAATTCAACTAAAATAGCAAGACAATATGTAGAATAACGAGGTATATGTAATACACAAACGGGAGATTCATAAAAGTTTTTATCGTTTAAAATGGTGCTAATTTTACCCCAACCAATCAGAAATTATGTAACATTTGAAAGTTAACATCTGATTGGTTGGGGCAAACTTAGCACCATTTTAAACCATAAGATCTTTTATTGAATAATAAGTTTTTTTTAACCCCTTTGTTGAGGGATGTAACAAAGGGGTGTCTGGGCCCAGCTAGAGAATTTTGTAGTGGAATATTTTCACCAGTACCATACATTTTTGTTATTTTGTTTAAAAATATATTATGATAACACTTCAACACTTTTTTGAATACAATAACTATAACGTGTATAAATATGGGTAATTAAACATTAAGAACATAGGTGTGCTTCAAGAACAATTGCATTGCCAAGTGCACCACAGTCTGAAAAAGTTTGAAAACCACTGCCCTAGAGAACTTGTGTACTGCGACCACTTGGACTTGCACAATACAAAAAAAAAGTTTTTTTGGACACTGCAGTAGGGTAGTTATTCAAATTCTTCAACAAAGAATAGTCCATGGAGTATATACATAGGGTATAGTGTATAGGGTATAGTACATAGGGTATAGTATATAGGGTATAGTACATAGGGCATAGTACATAGGGTATAGTGCATAGGGTATAGTACATAGGGTATAGTACATAGGGCATAGTACATAGGGTATAGTGCATAGGGTATAGTACATAGGGTATAGGGCATAGTATATAGGGTATAGTACATAGGGTATAGTACATAGGTATAGTATACAGGGTATAGACATAGGGCATAGTACATAGGGTATAGTGCATAGGGTATAGTACATAGGGTATAGTACATAGGGTATAGTATATAGGGTATAGTACATAGGGCATAGTGCATAGGGTATAGTGCATAGGGTATAGTACATAGGGTATAGTACATAGGATAGATAGTAGGGTATAGTACTAGGGCATAGTACATAGGGATAGTGCATAGGGTAAAACATAAAAGTACATAGGTATAGTACATAGGGCATAGTATAGGGTATAACATAGGGTATAGTACATAGGGTATAGTACATAGGGCATAGTATATAGTGTATAGTACATAGGGCATAGTATATAGTGTATAAACATAGGGTATACTACATAGGGTATAGTATATAGGGTATAAATCACAGGGTATAGTATATAGGGTATAGTACATAGGGTATAGTACATAGGGTATAGTACTAGGGTATAGTACATAGGGTATAGTATATAGGGTATAGTACATAGGGCATAGTAATAGGGTATAGTATATACCCTATGGTATAGTACATAGGGAATAGTATATAGGGCATAGTATATAGGGTATAGTACATATGGTATAGTACATAGGGTATAGTACATACGGTATAGTACATAGGGCTTATATATGGGTATAGTATATAGGGTAAATTCACAGGTATAGTATAGGGATACTACATAGGGTATGTATAAAGGGTATGACATAGGATTTAGTATAAAGGGTATAGTACATAGGGTATAGTACATAGGGTTAAGTACATAGGGCATAGTATATAGGGTATAGTATATAGGGTATAGTACATAGGACATGGTATATAGGATATAGTACATAGGACATGGTATATAGGGCATGGTATATAGGGTATAGTACATAGGGTTAGTATTAGGGTAGTATAGACATAGATGGTATATAGGATATAGTACATAGGGCATAGTATATAGGGTATAGTAATAGGGTATAGATATATGGGTATATTATATAGGGATAGTAAATAGGGCATATTATATAGGGTAGTAGTAATAGGTATAATAAGGGTATTTATTATAGGGATTATATAGGTATAGTATATAGGGTATTAGTATATAGGGATAGTTATGGGTATAGTATATAGGGTTATAGTATATAGGGTATAGTATATAGGGTATAGTATATAGGGTATATTATATAGGGTATAGTAAATAGGGCATATTATATTAGGGTATAGTACATAGGGTATAGTATATAGGGTTATTTATAGGGTATATTATATAGGGTATAGTATATAGGGCATAGTATATAGGGTATAGTATATAGGGTATAGTATATAGGGTATAGTATATAGGGTATAGTATATAGGGTATAGTATATAGGGTATATTATATAGGGTATAGTAAATAGGGCATATTATATAGGGTATAGTACATAGGGTATAGTATATAGGGTATATTATATAGGGTATAGTAAAATAGGGTTATATTATTATATGGTATATAAATATGTAAATAGTATATCGGGTATAGTATATAGGGATAGTATATAGGGCTGTATTACATCTTATGCTAATGGGATAGATTTCACACAGAGAGAAATTGAGATGTTAGAATAGTACTTCCCCTGCCCCATCTTACCTCCCTATTCTCCAGTTCACTTCTGTTGGAATTTTGGTTGGAACTTTGGTGCCTTTCGGGTAATCTTGTCTGTTCCTTGTTTTTGCTTATTGGTGCACTCACCTCTGAAGCTTCCCTAATTCCTCTAAATTGCAGTGCAGCACAGACAGAGGAGCTTGGTTTAATTAATTCCTACCTAGTTTTCTAGTTTCTATCTCTAACTTTTTTTTAGGGCTTGTTCCACACTACGTGAGTTTTGTTCTGTTTCTGGACATAAATGCGTTCTACAACTTAAAAAAGTAATATGTCTGCATGCATTGAAATGGCAAAAGAGTCATATCAGGGGCTTCCAACCAGAAGCAACTGAAACATTTGGCTAATGGTGCCCGCTAAGGTCACAGTAAAAAAAACAAAAATCTTCTTCCTGCAATACTACAATTCAGGCCACCCAGGTGGCTCACAACATGGGCGTTCATTTCCTAGAAGAGAAGAAAAAGGGGGGCGACTGCTTCACCTTACAATGTCTGCACCCTGGGAATGGAGCAGAATGGACCCTGTAAGTTGACTGGGTTGCCTGGTTTGCCTGCTAGATCCTAGATATGTCGAACTAATTGAAGGTTCAGGTCCGTTTTTCGAACTTTCGAACTAAACTATTGTGAGTTCAAAAGTTCTAAAACGGACCCATTAAAGTCTTGGGAGCACAATAGTTCACGAAAATTTCGAGTCAAATACAATTAAACTTCAATGTCCTTAATGTAAATGGCTGTGGGGACCTGGGAAATGGTCTGGGAACACCGTTCCACTATCCATGACTTTCGTTAAAAAATCGATTTTACCTCTCCGCGCGCTAACTTTCGGCTTTCATGTTCGGATTTTCGAGGTAACCATGGACATTTTACTCGCGGATTCGATCTTCGCGTAATAGTTCAGATGGACACCTTTACTCCGGCGATTCTCGTTCACGTCTAGTTACCATTTACTTTTCACTTTACTCTCGGGATTCGATGCTCGCGTATAGGTTTCAATGGACACTTTACTCGCGATTCGATATTTCGAACGGTCGAACATTCGATACATTTAGCGAAAGTCCAAAATAGTTCGAGAAGTCCGAATTCGTTCGAATTTTGATAGTTCGGCTCGAATTCAGGTTTTGAGTTCTAGTCCATCTCTACTGGATCCTACATTTTAGTGTAGAAATGGAGAATGGATGGGACTGTGGCAGAGGACAAATTTGTTTTAAGTTTAGTTCTTTCTGTATGTGTGTGTGGTCTGTATCGTGTGAGGTGGTCTGTATCTAACATAGATAATTTTGAGGGTTGAATACAGACCATGCGTCCTCAGGTCCAACCCACCTTTTCGCACTCCTTTTTACCCTACCTAACAGTTTAATCTAGAGGAAGGCCATAAACCCAAACCAGAACTAACAGTTAATGTATGAATAACCAGTATTCTCATATTAATAGTATCCCCGTACCAACCAGAACTACTACAATTATGTATTAATAACCAAATTCGCAATATTATTATAGTAATCACCTGTACCAACCAGAACTACGTATAAGTATTAATACAGTTATTGCTCAATATTATATAGTATCCCCGTACCAAACCAGACTAAGTATATGTATTAAACCAGTAATTCCTCAATATTAATATAGTATCCCTGTACCAACCAGAACTACAGTATATGTATTATACCATTATTCTCATAGTATATAGTATCCCCGTACCAACCAGAACTCAGTTATTATTAATACAGTAATTCTATTCTCAAATATATATAGTTATCCCTGTACCACCAGATCTACAGTATATGTATAATCCAGTATTCTCATATTATATAATATTCGCCTGTACCAACCGAACTACAGTATATGTATTACATACGAGTAATGCTCAATATTATATCGTAATCCCCTGTACCCACCAGAACTACAGTATAAGTATTCATACCATTAATTCTCAATATTATAAGTATCCCCGTAACCAACCAGAACAAAGTATATGTATTATACCAGTAAGTCTAAATTTATATAGTATCCCTGTAACCACCAGAACCTACAGTATATGTATTATACCATTAATTCCCTCAATATTATATAGTATCCCCGTACCAACCAGACTACAGTAATATGTATTAATACCAGTAATTCTCAATATTATATATATCCCTGTACCACCCAGCATCTCCAGTTTGTATTATACCAGTAATTCTCAATATTATCTAGTATCTCCGTACCAACTAGAAATACAGTAAATGTATAAACCAGTACTTCTCAATATTATTAGTTTTCCTTCCCTGTACCAACAAGATCTACAGTATATGTATTAATACCGGTATTCTCAATATTATAGAGTATCCCTGACCAACCAGATCTACAGTATATGTATTATACCAGTAATTTCCAATATTATATCGTAATCTCCTGTACACCAGAACATAACCCTCTATGTATTGATACCAGTAATTCTCAATATTTATAGTTCCCTGTACGCCCCAAACTACAGTATATGTTTAATCCAGTAATTCTCATATTTAACTATAGTATCCCTGTACCAACCAATCTACGTATATTATTAATACAGTTAATTCTCAATAATTATATAGTTAGCCTCCGTACAACTAGAACTACATTAATATGTATTAATACCAGTAATTCTCAATATATATAGTTTCCCTGTACCAACCCGATCTACAGTATATGTAATTAAGACCGTTAATTCTCAATATTATATAGGATCCTGTACCACCAGATCTACAGTATTGTATTAATACCAGTAATTTCAATATGTATCTAGTATCCCTTGTGCAGCCAGAACACACTATATGTATTTGATACCAGGTAATTCTCAATATTATATGTATCCCTGTACCAACCATAACTGCAGTATATGTATTATACCAGTAATTCCAATATTATATAAGTATTCCTGTAACAACTCAGAACTACAGTAATAATGTAATGAATACCAGAACTTCTCAATATTATATAGTTTTCCTGTACCACCAGAACTACAGTATAATGCATGATCCCAGTAATTCGCAATAATTATATAGTATTCCTGTAACCACCAGAAACTACAGTCCATGGTATGAATACCAGTAATTCTCAATTTAATATAGTATCTCCATCCCAACTAGAACTACATGATATTATTACTACGGCAGTATTCTCAATATTATATGTATCCCTGTACCACCAGATCTACAGTATAATGTCTGTATACCGTAATTCTCAATATTATATAGTTCTCCTGTACCACCAGAACTACAGTATATGTTTAATACCATAATCTCAATATTATATAGTATCCTGTCGGCGCCAGAACTACACTATATATAATTAATGACCAGTAATTCTCAATATAGAAGTATCCCTGTCTCAACCAGAACTGCAAGTATTGTATGAATATTACCATTAATTCTCGTATTTATCGTAGCCCTCCTACAACTAGAACTACAGTCTTGTATTAATCCCAGTAATTCTCAATATTATAGATTATCCCTGTCCAGCCAGAAGCTACAGTATATGTATAAATACGTAATTCTCACTATTATATAGTAGCTGCTCCCTTACCAACTGAACTACGTATATGTATTAATCCAGTAATTCTCATATTATATTTATACCTGTACCAGCCAGAACTACAGTATATTATATACCAGTAATTCCAATATTATATCGTATCCTCCCCGTACCAACCAGACTAAATTATATGTATTAATACCAGTACTTCCAATAACAATATGGTAATCCCTGTACAACCAAATACAGTATATGTATTAATACCAGTAATTCTTAATATTATAATAGTATCCACCTACCAACCAGAACTACACTATAGTATTAATACCAGTAATTCTAATTTTTAGTTTTAGAAACTGACCAGGCCATGTTTAAAAAAAGCTATTTAATGAAACTGGCCATTACACATCTGCGGAAACAGTTTTCCACATTTCACCTTTCTCACTGTCAAAGAACGCTTTTCCTAACCTGAAGATGAAACTTCTTTTCTTCCAACCTTAAAGGTGCCCACGTGTTCCCCTCTGATAGGACCTATTGGTGGGACAATGCACGAGAGTTTATTGTAGGATGGCCCATTATACATTTGTATAAAGTGAATGCATATCCCCTTTCTGCCGGTAGAATGTTGATACAGAATCCTTCTATGAGGGATGTTGAAGCTCTTCTTCCTGTGTCAGTTAGAATGAGGAGGTTTAGCACTAGCTAAAGCTGCAGATACCTTAAGGCAAGTTTTTATCACCCTGTGATACTTATTATTGTGGATGAGGCTTCTGTGGCTGCTATCATATCCACCACAAGGGAGGCGTTTAGAGTGTATGGCAAAGTTTCAAGCCTTAAGCCATGACTTACATGAATACAACATGAGATACCATGACCTGGAGACTGAATATTACAGATATACCGTGACCTGGATGGAATGAATATACGATATACCGTGATCTGGTGCTTAATAGTACAGATATACCATGACCTGAATGAATATTACAGATATAACCATGACCTGGATGAATAAATATTACAGATATACCGTGACCTGGATGAATAATATTACATATAAACCGTGACCCTGGATGAATGAATATTACAGATATACGTGACCTGGATGATGAATATACTGATAATACAATGACCTTGCATGAATGAATATGCAGATATACCTTGCCTGATGGAATGAATATTACAGATATAACCATGTCCTGGGTGCAATGAATATACAGAATATACCAGGACCTGGATGGATGAATATTACAGATATACCGTACCTGATGAATGAATATTACAGATATACCATGTCCTGGTTGAATGAATTTTTAAGATATCCATGACCTGGATGGATAATATTACAGATATCCCATGAACCTGGATGGATGTAATATTAACAGATATACCCGTGACTGGATGGATTACTATACAGATTTACCCCATGACTGGATGAAGCAATCTTACAGATCTCTAATGACCTGGGATGAATGAATATTACAGATATAACCATGACCTGTAATGGGATGAATATTACAGATATACCGTGACCTGGATGAATGAATATTACAGTATACCCTTGTCCTGGGTGAATGAATATTACAGATTACCATACCTGGATGATGAATATTACCGATATACAGTGACCTGGATGGATGAATATTACAGATATACCATGACCTGGATTGAAATGAATATAACAGATATACATGTGACCTGTATGGATGAATATTACAGATATACCATGACCCTGGATGTGATGACTATTACAGATATAACCGTGAACCGGATGGATGAATATTACAGATATACTATGACCTGGATGAAATGAATATTACAGATCGACCATGACCTGGATGGATGAATATTACAACAGATAACCGTGACCTGGATCGAATGAATATTACAGATTACCTTGTACTGGGTGAATTGATATTACAGATACCTGACCTGAGAATGAATTTCAGATATACAGTGACCTGGATGGATGAATTTAACAGTATCCCATGACCTGGAGGATGAATATTACCGATATACCGTGACCTGATGGATGAATATTAGATATAACCGTGCCCTGGATGGATGAATATGCAGATATAAACCGTGAACCTGGATGAATGAAATATTACAGATTATACTGACCCTGGATGGATGATATTCAGATATACCATGACCTTGGATGAATGAATATTACCGATCTACAGTGACCTGGATGAATGCATATTACAGATATAGCATGACTGGATGGATAATATTACATATATACCATGACCGGATGGATGAATTTCCAATATGCCATGACCTGATGGATTTTGTGATATTACAGATATTTCCATGACCTGGATGGATGAATATTACAATATACCATTTACCTGGATGAATAATATTACAGCATACAGTACCTGGTAATGAATAATTACAGATATACGCCTGACCTGGATGGTGAATATTACAGATATTCCATGACCTGTAGAATGAATTATCAGTATCGCATCACCTGGATGAATGAATATTAACAGATATACCATGACCTGGATGTGTGTATATTACGATATACAGTGACCTGGAGGATGAATATTACAGATCTACCATGACCTGGAAGATGATATTACAGTATACCATGACCTGGAGATGAATATTAAAGATATACCATGACCTGGATGGATGATATTACCGATATACCAATGACCTGGATGGATGAATATTCCGATATACCATGAGCTGGATGGATGAATCTTACAGATATACCATGCCTGATAATGAATATTACAGATATACCATGCCTGGATGAATGAATATTACGATTCCGTGCCTGGTATGAATGATATTACAGATAAACGTGACTGGATGAATGAATATTACAGATATACCGTGACCTGGATGGATGAATATTACGGATATACCATGACCTGGAATTGATGAATATTGCAGATATCCGTGACCTGGAGGGGAATGAATATTACATATATACCATGTCCTGGGTGAATGAATACTTACCGATATACCAGACCGATGGATGAATATTACAGATAACGTGACCTGGATGAATGAATATTACAGATATACCATGTCCTGGGTGACTGATTTTACAGATATTCCATGACCTGGATTGATGAATTTACAGATATACCATGACCTTTGATGGATGAATATTACAGATATACCGTGACCTGGATGGATGACTATTACAGATATCCCACTGACCTGGATGAATGATATTACAGATATACTATGACCGCTGGATTAATGAATATTACAGATATACCATGACCTGGATTGTGGATGATATTGACCGATATACCGTGACCGTGAGAATGAATATTACAGATATACCTTGTCCTGGTGAATGAATATTACAGATATACCATGATCCTGGATGAAATGAATATTACAGATATACCAGTGACCTTGATGGATGAATATTACAGATCTACCAATGACCTGGATGATGAACTATTACAGATATACAGTGACCTGGATGGATTAATATTACAATATACCGATGACCTTGAATGGCTGAATATTACAGATATACCGTGACCTGAGTGAATTATTACAGTATACTATGACCCTGGATGAATGAATATTACGTATACATGACGCTGGATGGATGAATATCCAGATATCATACCGTGACAATGGATGAATGAATATTACAGATATCCTTGTCCTGGGTGAATGAATATTACCAGATATCCCATGACCTGTATGAATGAATATTACGATCTACAGTGACCTGGATGGATGAATATTACAGATATACCTACCTGGATGGATGAATATTACAGATATAACCGTGACCTTGATGGATGAATATACAGATATACCCGTGACCTGGATGGATGAATATGCCAGATATAACCGTGACCTGTATTAATGAAATTACAGAGATATACCACATGACTGGATGGATGATTTACGATATACCATGACCGGATGAATGAATATATACAGATATACAGTGACCTGGATGAATAATATTACAGATATCTCAGAACCTGGATGATTGAATTATTACAGATCTACATGACCTGGATGGATGAAATTACAGATTGGCCAATGACCTGGATTGGCGAATATGACAGATATTCCATGACCTGGAGGGATATATTACGATATCCCATGACCTGGAATGAATAAATATTAGCAGATATAACCATTACCTGGAGAATGAATATTCCAGATATACCAGGACCCTGGATGGAATGAATGTACAGATATCCCATGACTGTATGAATGAATATACAATATACCATCACCTGATGATGAATATTACAGAATACCATGACCTGGATGTGGTTATTACAGATATACAGTGACCTGATGGGCTAATAATTACAGATTACCATTCCGTGGATGGATGAATATTACAGATATACAATGACCTGGATATGATATTACAGATAGACCATGACCTGGATGGATGAATTTAACAGAATCTACCATGACTGGATGGATTACATATTGACAGATATACATGAGCTGGATGGATTAATATTACAGATATACCATGACCTGGATGAATGAATATTAACAGATATACCATGACCTGGATGAAGAAATATTACAGATTACCATGACCATGATGGATGAATATTAACAGATATACCATGACCGTAATGGAATGAATATTACAAGAATACCATGACCTGAGATGAAATTACGATATTCATGACGGGATGGAATGATATTTACAGATAACCCTGACCTGGATGAATGAATATCAGATTACCAGGACCTGGATGAATGAATACTACAGATATACCATGACCTGGATGGATGACTATTTACCGGTATTCCATGACCTTGATGGATTAATATTACAGATATACCATGACCACCTGGATGAATGAATATTACAGATATACCATGACCTGGATGAATGAATATTAACCGATATACCATGACCTGGCATGGATGAATATTACAATATACCAGGCCTGGATGGATTAATATTACAGATATACCATGACCTGGTGAATGAATATTCCAGATTTAACCATGACCTGGATGAATGAATATTACAGATATACCATGAACCTGGATGGATGAATATTAGCAGATATTACCATGACCTGGATGGATTAATCTTCGATATACCATGGAAACCTGATGGAAGGAATATTTACAGATATACCATGACCTGGATGAATGATATTACAGATTACAAGGACCTGGAATGAATTGATGTCAGATATACCATCACTGATGAAATGAATATTTACAGATATACATGACCTGGATTTGTGTTATACAGATATCCAGTGACCCTGATGACGAATATGACAGATATAC
Source organism: Hymenochirus boettgeri (assembly GCA_019447015.1). Classification (NCBI taxonomy): domain Eukaryota; kingdom Metazoa; phylum Chordata; class Amphibia; order Anura; family Pipidae; genus Hymenochirus; species Hymenochirus boettgeri. The sequence goes on from CM033470.1 coordinate 12,484,941, forward strand.
ATGACCTTGATGTATGAATATTACAGATATACCATGTACTGGATGAAATTGAATATTACAGATATCCAATGACCTTGATGGATGAATATTACATATATTACCAGGACCTGATGGATGAATATTACAGATATACCATGAGCTGGATGGATAATATACAGATATACATGACCTGGATTAATGAATATTCAGATATCCCATGACCTGGAGAAATGAATATTACAGATATACCATGACCTGGATGGATTAATATTAAAATATACCATGACCTGGCTGGGCTGAATTCAGATATACCATGACCTGGATGGATGGATATTACAGATATTCCATGACCTGGATGGAATGAATATTACAGATATACCATGACCCGTATGAATGAATATTACAGATTACCATGACCTGGATGAATGAATATTACCAGATATACCATGACCTGTAATGGATGAATATACAGTATTCATGACTGGATGGATGAATTTTACAGATATACATGACCTGGATAATGATATTACAAGATATACCATGACCTGGATGCATGATATTACAGATATACCATGACTGATGGATGAATATTACAGATATACCATGACCTTGATGGATGAATATTACAATATAACCAATGACCTGGAATGAATGAATATTACAGATATAATACCATGACCTGGATGAATGAATATTACGATATACCATGACCCCTTGATGGATGAAATATTACAGATATAATACATGACCTGGATGGTGAATATTACGATCTACCATGACCTGGAGGATGATATTACAGATATACCATGACCTGGATTGAATGAATATTACAGATCATACATGACCCTGGATGAATGAATATTACAGATATACCATGACCTGGATGGATGAATATTACAGATATACCATGACCTGTATGAAAGAGAACCTCCACAACTCATTGAGTGACTTTAATACTAAATTCTCAGCTACTGCACGCTCCCCATTGAAAAATGCCTGCCTTATTCTTATAACGCAACCTTCTATTAGTGAATACGAGGCACATTTACCTATTACAATGGAAAGTAGATGTATTTAATTTCGATTTTGCAAAAGCCTTTAAACTGTACCCTTATAAAAGTATTATACAAGATAACAGTGGTCTCAACTTTCTATTTGTATAGTATAGTTCAAAGTATGTCAGCATTAGTACAGTTATTATAGTATATTATAGTATATTATAGTACCGTATTAATCATTACATTAATAGTACATATACCTATCGTAAGTACAGTATGTATATTATAGTAAATAGTAATATAGTATAGTATAGTATATTATAGTACGTATAATACCGTACCGTATGTACAGTATAAGTACAGTATAATATAGTATATACAGTAATCGTAGTCTAGTTTTTGTTAGTACAGTATAGTATAGTAATAGTATAGTACAGTTCGTATAGTAATATTTTAGTTAGTACAGTATAATAAGAGTACAGTACAGTATAGTACAGTATATAGTACAGTATAATAGAGTATAGTAAAACATTAATCGTAATATAGTATGTTTAAGTATTTGAGGTTGAATAAAGACTACATCCATCCAGTCCAACCCATCTAGCAATCTCCTCATTTCTCCTAACTGTTGATCCAGATGAAGGCAAAAAAAACCCACGCCAAATTTGATGAAGGGGGAAAAAATTCCTTCCATGCTCCAAGTGGCAATGGAAATTCCCGGATTCAACTTCTACTTAATGTATCATACCAGTAACTTGTACATTCCTTTTTGGCAGAAACTCATCCAGCTTTTTATTAAACTGACCAATGAACCCTGGCATACCAAATCCCACTGGAAGACAGTTCCATAGCTACGTCTCACATTGACAAAACCCTTGTCCCAACTCTACTTTATGTATTCATAATACCAGTAAACTTGTAACATTCTTTTTGTATAAACTCATCAGCCTTTTATTAACGACCAATGAACCTGCCATACAACTTCCACTGGAAGACAGTTCCCATAGCTTAACCGTTCTCCATGAAACCCTTCCCAACGCCTACTTTATGTATCAATACCATTAACTTGTAACATTCCTTGTTTGTAGAAACTCATCCAGCTTTTTATTAAACTGACAAAATGCCACTGCCATAACAACATCCACGGGAGACAGTTCCATAGCTTTACCGTTCGCACAGTGACAACCCTTTCCAACCTCTACTTTATGGTATTAATACCATTTAACTTGTAACATTCCTTGTTTTGTAGAACTCATCCAGCTTTTTATTAAACGGACCAATGAACCTGCAGAAGACACGTCCACGTGAAGACATTCCATAGCTTTATTAAAACCGTCTCACAGTGCAAACCTTTCCCAACTCTACTTTATGTTTCAATACCAGTACTTGTACATTCCTTGTTTGTAGAAACTCATCAGCTTTTATTAAACTGACCAATGAACCTGCCATAGACTACGTCACTGGAAGACAAGTTTCATATCTTACCGTTCTCCACAGTGACAAACCTTTCCCAACTCTACTTTTATGTTTCAATACCAGTAACTTTGTAACATCTGCCTTGTTTTGTAGGAAACTCATCCAGCTTTTATTAAACTGACCAATGAACCTGCCCATAACCGTCCCCATGGAAGACCGTTCCATAGCTTTACCGTTCTCACAGTGACAACCCTTTCCCAACGCTCTTTATGTATCAATACCATTAACTTTTAACATCCTTTGTTGCAGAAACTCATCCAGCTTTTTATTAAACTGACCCAATGAACCTGCCATAACCACGTCCACTGGAAGACGTTCCATACTTTATTAATAGCTTTAATAATTAACCGTCTCAAGTGAAAACCCTTTCCGAGCTGAAGCCTAAACCTTTTTTCTTCAAGTCTTTACGGGATGTCCACGTGTCCATCTGACATGTTTTCTCTTGGGTGAACAATGCCCTCAGAATATTTATTTATGCCCTGTTAATGTATTTATAACACATAATCATATCCCCCGCGCAGCGCCTTTTCTCCAGCATACATAATTGTAACTAATTTCCAGTCCTCTCTTCATATTCAAGCTCCCCCAATCCCCTTATTAATTTAGTTGCCCTTCTCTTGAACCCTTCCATTTCAAAGATGTCCCTTTTTGTAACACAGGATTATCAAAATTGCACTGCATATTCCCAATGAAGCTACCCATGCTTTGTAAGAGGATAAATAACATTTTTCTCCCTCCCTTGAATCCATACCTTCCTTTACACAAGACAATCAGGGAGATCATAAAAGTTCTTATGTTTAAAAATGGGTGCTAATTTTGCCCCAACCAATCAGATCCTTTTAACTTTGAAGCTAACATTTGATCGGTTTGGGGGCAAACTTGCACCCTTTTTAACGATAATGAATTTTTATTTGAATAACCGAATATCTTGCTGGCTCTGGCTGCTTGCTTCCTTTAGTTTTTGTTATCCTTCAAACTCCAGATCCCTTTCAACGGGGGTCACTTAACCAAGACTTTATTACTAGTACAGTATAGTATAGTTTTATTTGTACTTCTCCGTTTGGTCAGTATGGTTATGGAATGTTCTGCCTGGATTCCATCCATTGGCTGAATCAATTCAAGGTTTGATGTTTTTTTTGGACGACAGAATAGCCAGGGATATAGCTTGGTAACTGTATCAGTGCGGACATGTGTTTCTCAAAATGAAAAGGTAGGTCCATCTGCTAAAAATAAATTATATGGGGCCAGTGGAATCCCCCATAGCCTATACCTCACTGCTCAATTCCTTCTAATTATCACCAATATACTTACAGCCCTCGTTCCCAATGGCCTTCCCTTTTTGCTTGTCTTTCTAGCCTTTTTTTTGAAGGTGGACTGTTCGCTAGCAATGTTCCATTTCTTTGTACCAATACCTTGCACTATAGGTCCTAGGGGGAAACTGTGTCCAGTGAGACATTGCTTGTGTCTTTTCAGACATGAAACTCTGTATTTGGGCTTATTTTTCAGGTACTTTCTGACCTTATTGAAATGTATGGTCCCAATTTGTGTTGTCGGTTACAGGTAATCGATCTTTTCAAGTTTGCCTTTATGATAAAACTAAGAATGTGTTTTTTCTCTGTAATTTTTCACTGGAACCATCGTGACATGATGTTTAAACCTATAGAATGTCCTTCAGGTGTCATGGCACACGGGGCGAATCCCCCTGCTTATATATTCTTCCTGGATCCCGGTAGCAGAAGGTTCCATAACTTACAAACACACAGCAATGGATTCAGATGGAACAATGGACGTTGACCGTACATACAGACAAGGAACGCCGTTGAATGAAGTGACCTGTGTTGTATCTCATCCAACATTTCCACCTCCCAAAGAAAATCATCCTAATTGAGTACAAGTAATTGGAGAGCTCACCAGCTGCTTATGACTGTTCTCTTTTTCTAATGAGGCTGGGATTGGTCTAGTTTACCAAAGTGTAAAGTTGATAATGATAAATGGGTACAAAGAATTAATAGGTTTAAATAATCATCTAGGTTTAAAATTTTAAATGACCGGTTCTATCTAAGACCGTTCAAAATATAAATGTTGAATTTTTAACCAAACTCCATTGAAAGAAAGGCTCAAGCTTAGCACAATCTCTTATTCCCTTTAGTCTATGCTGGCCAATCTCTTAGAAACTTACCTCATGGATTCCCGCAAACGTTTCGTACAACCACGAGAAACTAATGGTCTTTTTGTATGACCGGCATAATAACTTATTTCTTCATTTAGATCTCCTTGTCTTGTATAACCTCTATAACCTGCACTAGATTTGTTCCATGTGTCAGGAATAAACTTACAAGACTAGTCTAAGAGAAAATGAATGAATAAGTACACGATTTTATTATAGAAACATAGGTTTTTGATCGTTAATTTTATACGCTTGGTATACTGATTAACTGGATACAAACTAATCTTTCCCGCAAAACCTCTACTTAGTGGTTGTTTGTGGCTATTTTCCATGTCCTGTTCTGGTTTTGCATTAGACATTGGCAGTGATTGTAACATAGTCACATGTACGTTGAATAAAGAAATACGTCCTCATTGCATAACTATGAATCATTGGGCACTCCGTCAAACTATGATAGGGCCCTACCCATCGATTCATCCCGACATTAGTGGGGGGGTTGGGAGTGGTTGTAACAGTCTAATCCCTGTTTCTGCAGGATTTCAATCTTTTCTTGATGTTAACTTGAATAAATGGCTTCATTGCTGCCCTGCTTGAACAGGGATGTGTCCCAAATTGTCCACCTCACTGTCCATGCCATCATAGTCCCACCCAACCTGCTGCCAAATATTGAAGCCTAGGGGGCAACACGATTCTGGTTAGCTGACTCCCATGTGGAGATGTGCCTGGCACTTGCTGGACACACTTGGACATTCACCACAACTTTAAAATGTCAACTTTAAGTTCTTAAATGTCCATTAAATGGTTTCAACTTCAATATTCTCAGGTCATTTCCATGTCATGTGCGGCTCCATGGGTTTTCTTGGGTTATCGTGCTAACACAGGAGAGTAATGATTCAAGAACATCTGCCATCTTATATCAATTAGCCTGTCCTAATAATTCCATCTAAATCAGATCCATCTCTTACCTACCCATTAACACCTTTTGCCTGTACTAATGACCTGTAATGTAGTTACTGTCGTGCGCATGAGCCAGGTCATGTGAATTGTCATCACACAAACTGAAGCTTGAACATTATTTTGTGTCACTACCAAAAACTAAGTGCGGACATGTGGACACGTATCTCTTCTTACCCTATTCCCATACTTAATGCAAAAAAGATAGAGGTGGATCCATTTGTTTTATCATTTCTTCATTAGAGTAAACGAAGAACAAAAATAACATTTCAAAATACTATTTATTACAGTTATATATGTATACAAAGCTGGATGAGTTTCTGCAAACAAGGAATGTTACAAGTTACTGGTATTGTACATAAAGTAGAGTGGGAAGGGTTTTGTCACTGTGAGAACGGTAAAGCTATGGAACTGTCTTCCATGGACGTTGTTTAATGGCAGGTTCCATTGTCGTTTTAATGAAAAGCGGATGAGTTTCTACAAACAAGGAATGTTGGCAAGTTCCTGGTATTGATACTAAAGTAGAGTTGGAAAGGTTTGTCACTGTGAGAACGGTTAAAAGCTATGGAACTGTCTTCCCAGTGGACGTTGTTATGGCAGGTTCATTGGCCATTTAATAGAACTTGATAGTTTCTCCAACAGAATGTTACAAGTACTGTATTTATACATAAAGTAGAGTTGGGAAAGGGTTTGGTCACTGTTAGAACGGTAAAGCTAATTGAACTGTCCTTCCATTGCTGTTGTTATGGCAGGTTCATTGGTGAGTTTAATAAAAAGCTTGGATGAGTTTCTACAACAAGGAATTTCAAGTTCTGGTATTGAATACTAAGTAAGTTGGGAAGGGTTTGTCACTGTAGAACGTTAAGCTCTGGAACTGTCTTCTGTCTTCTAGTGGACGTTGTTATGGCAAGTTCCCTGTGTCAGTTTAATAAAAAGCTGGATGAGTTTCTTCTGCAACAAGGAATGTTCAGTTACGTATTTATACATAAGGTAGAGTTGGGAAGGGTTTTCACTGTGCAACGTTAAAGGCTAGGGAACTGTCTTCCAGTGACGTTGTTATGTGCAGGTTATTGGTCAGTTTAATAAAAAGCTGGATGAGTTTCTCCAAACAAGGAATGTTTCAATTTGACTGGTATTGAATACATAAAGTCGAGTTGGTAAAGGGTTTGTCCCAATGTGAGAACGGTAAGCATTATGGAACTGTCTTCCAGTGGGACGTTGTTATGGCGTTTCATGGTCAGTTTATAAAAGCTGGATGGAGTTTCTGCAAACAAGGACTGTTTACCAGTTACTGGTATTGATACCTAAAAGTCGAGTTGGGAAAAGGGTTTTGTCACTGTGGAACGGTAAAGCTATGGAACTGTCTCCAGTGGACGTTTTTATGGGCAGGTCAATTGGTGAGTTTTAATAAAAAGCGGATGAGTTTCTAACAAACAAGGATTTTGTTTACAAAAGTTACTGGGTATTGATACATACAGTAGAGTTTGATCCACGGGAAATTTCCGATTGCCACTTGGAGTCAGGAAGGAATTTTTTCCCCCTCATAAATTTGGTGGTTTTTTTTGCCTTCCCCTCTGGATCAACAGTTAGCAGGAAATTGAAGGATATGGTAGATGTTGGACTGGGAGGACCTATGTCTTTATATTCCATCTCAACATACTATGTCTAACTGTACTGTACTGTATGTCCTATCTATATTATACTATACTATACTATTACTAATAGTGTAGGCAGGAATGAGGATATTGGCTAGATGGTTGGACGGATGCACGTATGTCCCTTTATTCCCCTCAATACGATACTATAACTATACTCTAACTATAACTGTACTATACTATACTAAACATTAGGCAGTGAGATGAGATATTGCTAGATGGGTGGACTGGATGGACGTATGTCTTTATTCAACCCTCAATACTATACTATACTAAATACTATACTATACTATACTATAATATCCTATACGGTCCTATACTAAATATTATCAAACTTACTATACGGTACTATACTGGTACTATACTACAGTACCAATACTATACTGTACAACTACATTATCCTTCGTACTGTACTATACTATAGTTGGTGTTTTTTTGGCCTTCCTCGGATCAACAGTTAGGTCAGCAATGAGGATATTGCTAGAATGGGTTGGACTGGATTGAGTATGTCTTTATTCAATCTCAAAATAATATACATACTGTACTCTACTATACTATCTGTACTATACTGTACTATACTATATTATACTATAACCATATTTAAAAAATACTGTACTGTATCTATACTATATTATACCATCAATACTCTACTATCCTATATTAGACAATACTGTATTTACTGTACAGTTTGTTGGCAACCGTATTCCTGTGTACTAGGTTGTTGGGAGCTACACAGACCATGCCAAGCATCAAACAGCACAACTAAAAGTACAACACTCTGCAGTGCCCCTAGTGGTGGCTAGGCCTATAGTATTTTAAGGAATTTTAACAGGGTTTTCAATAAAAGTTCTTTTCTATTAAATGGTGCTAATTTCTGCCCAACCAATCAGATGCTAGCTTTCAAATGCTAAATAAGATCTGTTGACTGGGGCAAATTAAGCACCATTTAAACGATCAGAACTTATTAATCTCCCTGTTTGAATATATTGAATGTCATTAATTTGGTTTGAAAAGCCAATTCCCTGTTCTTTCTTCTTTCTGCTTGTGAGGTTCTCATTCATCCAGGTCATGGTATTTATCTGTTGTATTCAATTAGGAATTCAACTCCAACTTGAACAATCCAGGTCATGGATATCTGTTGATTCATTAGATCACTGTTCTTTCTTTCTCGTTCTTCTTCTTTCCGTTTTTTAAAGCTACTCTTCCCTTTTTATGGACGTATCTCTCCACATTTTTTTTGGTCTGAGACATGAAATTTAGTGAGTGACAGACGTGGGGCATAAAGGAGAATTGGTGCTATCTTCTAGCTACGGAAATCCGCGAGCGTTAATGGCATTATCAGTGAATTAACGGACATTTTTTCCCATAGACATAATGGTAACAATCTCACTGTGGTATTTCAAGCATTTTGTTTCATGGTCCTAAAATACAAATGTGATACCCAAACCCCCACCAGACCCAGGTAACAACACCCCACCTACTGACCTACCTTCCAATCCCATGGAAGCATGCTTAAAGGGTAACTATGGTCAAAAACTAATTTTTTGATCAATCATAATAAAAGTTTAGTATATTTCATACATGCAAAAACACATACCCCCAACCTGCATATGGGTAAACACACTACTTGACCTACCTTCCATTTCCTTTGGCACCATAACTTAAAGGGTAACTAAAGTCATATAAAACTAATTTTTGACCAATCATTAAAAAATTGGTAGTTTAATCCCCCAACCTGACACGATAAACACACCAACTGACTCTGCCTTTAATTCAATGTGACAGCATATTTACAGGGTTAAGTAAAAACACAATGTCCTCATCATTGGCATTAATTGAGTTTTAAAAATCTGCAAGGCCAACCACCATTTCCCCTTCCAAATGCGTCTTTCATTTCAAGCCAAATTCAAGTTTTGCTTACACTTCCTTTCTAGTTTTAAACTGATTTTTTTTTACAGAGATCTGATCTTATCCTATTTTTTTTTTTTACTTTTTGTTTTAAAGCCTTCCTTACCCCAACCCCGAAGCACAAGCAAGATCTTTAATACAGAATTTCCCCCTTTAACTTTTGTTATTAAGTATATTCATTATGGCTGGGTTAACACCAGCAATATATATACAAACATAGAAAAGATAATCAAGGCACATTCCTATCCCCATACAATATCCTATTATCTGCACACTGGCATACTTATAAACATAGAAAAGAGTAATCAATGCACATTCCTAGCCCACAATATCCTATTATCTTCCCACTGCATACTTTATAACATAGAAAAGATAATCATGCACATTCTAGGCCCCCATACATCTCCTATTATCTTCACACTGGCATACTTTAATAAACATAGAAAGATATCATGCCACTTCCCTAGGCCCCATCAATATCCTATTATCCTTCACCCTGGCATACTTTATAAATATAGAAAAGATAATCAATGACATTCCTAGTCCAATACAATACCTATTAATCTTCACACTGCCCATAAATACTTTATAAACATAGAAAGAATAATCACTGCACATTCCCTGGGGCACCCCCATACATTAAATCCTATTATCTTCATCACCCTGGCATACTTTAACATAAAAAGATAGATCAACATGCACATTCCTAGGCCCATACAATACATGTAATCTGCACACTATCCTACTTTTTAACCTAGTAAAAAGATAATCAAATGGCACATTCCTAGGCCCTCATACCGTATCATGTAATCTGCACACTGGCATACTTTTGTAAACATAGAAAAGTAATCAATGCACATTCCGTAAGGCCCCATACAATATCCCTTATCTTCACAGTGCATACTTTCTAAACTCTAGAAAGATAATCAATGCACATTCCTAGCACCATACAATATCATATTGCTGCACACTGGCCTCTTTATAATACAGTAGAAACGAAAGATAATCATGCCCACTTCCTAGCCCCATACATTCATATTATCTGCACACCTGGCATATAACTTTATAAACATCGAAAAGATAATCCATGCACATACGTTCCTAGGCCCCCATACAACTATCATATTAATAATCTTCACACACTGGCACACTCTATAAACATAGAAACGATAATCAATGCCATTCCTAGGCCCCATACATATCCTAATTTCGCATCACGTAAATCTTCACAAACTGGCATACCTTAATTAAGTCGAAAAGATAATCAATGCAAACATTCCCTAGTAGTCCCCATGAACAATATCATGTAATCTTCACACACACTGGCACTACTTTAATAAACATCTATAAAAGATAATCAATGCAACATTTCCTTAGGCCCCATATAATATTCAGCTTATCTGCAACAACTGGCTAATACTTTTATAAAACCTAGAAAAAATCAAATCAATAGATATGCACATTCCATGCTTCCTCCTATCCTCCTAATGAGGAGGTGCGCCCATACATTCTATATATCTATTATATCTGCAACACCTTC
>CM033470.1:12495721-12512044 GCA_019447015.1 Hymenochirus boettgeri
GTCACTGTATATCTGTAATATTCATTCATCCAGGTCATGGTATATCTGTAATATTCATCCATCCAGGTCATGTATATCTGTAATATTATTCATCCAGGTCATGGTATATCTGGTAATATTCATTCACCCAGGACAAGGTATATCTGTAATATTCATTCATCCAGGTCACGGTATATCTGTAATATTCCATCCAGGTCATGGTATATCTGTATATTCATTCATCCAGGTCATAGTATATCTGTAATATTCATTCATCCAGGTCATGGTATATCTGTAATAGTCATCCCATCCAGGTCACTGGTATACTGTAAATTCATCCATCCAGGTCATGGTATATCTGTAATATTCATCCATCCAGGTCATGGAATTCTGTAAATCATTCACCCAGGCATGGTATATCTGTAATATTCATTCATCCAGGTCACGGTATATCTGTAATATTCATCCATCCAGGTCCTGGATATCTGTAATATTCATTCACCCAGGTCATGGTATATCTGTAATATTCATTCCATCCAGGTCAGGATATCTGAATATTCATCCATTCAGGTCATGGTATATCTGTAAATTCATCCATCCAGGTCACGGTAGATGACCTGGATGAATGAATATTACAGATATACCATGACCTGGATGAATGAATATTACAGATATACCATGACCTGGATGAAAGAGAACCTCCACAAGCTCAGTGAGTGACTTTAATATAAATTCTCGCTACTGCACCTCCCCATTGAAAATGCCTGGCCTTATGTATTATAACGCACCTTCTATTAGTGAATACGAGGCACAGTTACTATTACAAATGGAAAAGTAGATGTGATTTATTTCGATTTTGCAAAAGCCTTTAAAACTGTACCTTATAAAAGGTTATTATACAAGATAACAGTGGTCTCAACCTTTCTATTTAGTATAGTATAGTTCAAAGTATGGTCAGCATTAGTACAGTTTAGTATAGTATAGTATAGTATATTATAGTACAGTATAATACAGTACAGTATAGTACAGTATAATATAGTATAGTACAGTATAGTATAGTATAGTATAGTACAGTATAGTATAGTATAGTATATTATAGTACAGTATAATACAGTACAGTATAGTACAGTATAGTACAGTATAATATAGTATAGTACAGTATAGTATAGTATAGTATAGTACAGTATAGTATAGTATAGTATAGTACAGTATAGTATAGTATATTTTAGTACAGTATAATACAGTACAGTACAGTATAGTACAGTATAGTACAGTATAATATAGTATAGTACAGTATAGTATAGTATAGTATAGTATAGTATTTGAGGTTGAATAAAGACATACATCCATCCAGTCCAACCCATCTAGCAATATCCTCATTTCCTGCCTAACTGTTGATCCAGAGGAAGGCAAAAAAAAACCCACCAAATTTATGAAGGGGGAAAAAATTCCTTCCTGACTCCAAGTGGCAATGGGAAATTTCCCTGGATCAACTCTACTTAATGTATCAATACCAGTAACTTGTAACATTCCTTGTTTGCAGAAACTCATCCAGCTTTTTATTAAACTGACCAATGAACCTGCCATAACAACATCCACTGGAAGACAGTTCCATAGCTTTACCGTTCTCACAGTGACAAACCCTTTCCCAACTCTACTTTATGTATCAATACCAGTAACTTGTAACATTCCTTGTTTGTAGAAACTTTTATTACAGATATACATGACCGGGATGGATGAATATTACAGATATACCATGACCTGGATGGATAAATTACAGATATACCGTGACCTGGAGGATGAAATATACAGATAACCGTGACCTGGGATGAATATACAGATATACCGTGACCTGGATGGAAGAAATTACAGATATACCATGACCTGGATGATGAATATTACAGATATACACATGACCTGGTGAATGAATATTACAGATATACAGTGACCTGGATGGATGAATTACAGATATACACGTGACCTGGATGAATGAATATTACAGATATACCGTGCCTGGTGAATGAATTTACAGATATCCAGGACATGGATGTGAATATTACAGATATTCCATGACCTGGATGGATGAATATTACAGATTACCATGACCTGGATGAATGAATATTACAGATATACATTGACCTGGATGATGAATATTACAAGATTACCATGACCTGGATGGATGAATATTACAGATATCCTGACCTGATGAATGAATATACAGTATACCCTCCAACCGGATGAAGAATATTACAGAGATCCATGACCTGGATGGGTGTAATATACAGATATTACAGACCTGGATGAATGAATTACAGATATACCATGACCTGGATGGATGAATATTACAGATATACCAGACCTGGATGAGATGAATATTACAGTATACACATTAACCTGGATGATGAATATTACAGATATGCCATGACCTGGATGGATGAATATTACAGATATACCATGATGACATGTGTGAATATTACAGAATACATGACCTGGATGATGATATATTCAGATATACCATGACCTGGATGATGAATATTACAGATATACACGATGACCTGTGATGAATGGAATGAATATTACGATAACCATGACCTGGATGAATGAATATTACAAACGGTGGTGGGGATATATACCGTGACCTGGATGGATGAATATTACTGATATACCATGACCTGGATGGATGAATATTCAGATATACCGTGACCTGGATGGAATGAATATTACAGATATACCAGTACCGGTGAATGAATATTACAGATATACCAGGACCTGGATGGATGAATATTACAGATATACCGGACCTGGAGAATGAAATTACAGATATACCATGTCCTGGTGAATGGATGAATTTTACAGATATTCCATGACCTGGATGGATGAATATTACAGATATACCATGACCTGGATGGATGAATATTACAGATATACCGTGACCTGGATGGATGATATTACAGATAACCATGACCTGGATGAATGAATATTACAGATTACTATGACCTGGATGATGAATATTACAGATATACCATGACCTGGATGGATGAATATTACAGATATACCGTGACTGGATGAATGAATATTACAGATATACCTTGTCATGGAGTGAATGAATATTAAAGATAGTACCATGACCTGGATTGAATGAATATTACAGATATACCAGTGACCTGGATGGATGAATATTACAGATATACCATGACCTGGATGAATGAATACTTACAGATATTACCAGTGACTGGATGGATGAATATACAAGATATACCATGACCTGGATGGATGAATATTACAGAGATACGTGACCTGGAGGATGAATATTACAGATATACGACCTGGATGAATGAATATTACAGATATACCAGACCTGGATGGATGAATATTACAGATTACCGTGACCTGGATGAATGAATATTACCGATATACCTTGCCTGGGTGAATGAATATTACAGATATACCATGACCTGGGTGAATGAATATTACAGATATAACAGTGACCTGGATGGATGAAATTAACAGATATACCATGACCTGGATGGATGAATATTACAGATATCCTTGACCTGTGGAGAATATTACATATACCGATGACCTGGATGGTGAATATCATGACAATATACAGTTGACCTGGATGATGAAATTACAGATATACCATGACCTGGATGGATGAATATTACAGATATACCATGCCTGGATGAATGAATATTACAGATTACAGTGACTGGTGAATGATATTACAGATATAGCATGACCTGGATGGATGAATATTACAGATATACCATGACCTGGATGGATGATATTAGATATATGACCTGATGGGTGAATATTACAGATATCCATGACCTGGAGGATGAATATTAAGATATCCAGACCGAGTGAATGAATATTACAGATTACCATTACCTGGATGAATGAATATTACAGATATACCATGACCTGGATGATGAATATTACAGATATTCCAGACTTATGAATGAAATTACAGATATACCATACCTGGATGAATGATTTACAGATATACCATGACTGGATGGTGTATTTACAGATATACAGTGACTGGATGGATGAATATTACAGATATACATGACCTGGATGGATGAATATACAGATATACCATGACCTGGATGAATGAATATTACAGATTATACCATGACCTGGATGGATGAATATTACAGATATACCATGACCTGGATGATGAATTTACGAATACCATGACTGGATGATGAATATTACAGATATAATGTACCGAGATGAATATTACAGATATACCAGACCTGGATGATGAATATAAGATATACATGACCTGGATGAGAGATTACAGATACCATGACCTGGATGATGAATATTCAGTATACATGACCTGGAGAGAATATTACAGATATCCATGACCTGGATGGATGAATATTACAGATATACCATGACCTGGATGAATGAATATTACAGATATACCATGACCTGGATGATGAATATTACAGATATACCATGACGGCTGGATGAATATTACAGGTATTCCATGACCTGGATGGATGAATATTACAGATATACCATGACCTGGATGATGAATGAATATACAGATATACCATGACCTGGATGAATGAATATTACAGATATACCATGACCTGGATGGATGAATATTACAGGATATCACATGACCTGGATGGATGAATATTACAGATATACCATGACCTGGATGATGAATATTACAGATACCATGACCTGGATGAATGAATATTACGATATACCAGACCTGGAGTGGATGAATATTACAGATATACCATGACCTGGATGGATGAATATTACAGATATACCATGACCTGGATGGAGAATATTACAGATATACCCATGACCTGGATGAATGATATACAGATATACATGACCTGGTGAATGAATATACAGATATACCATCACCTGGATGAATGAATATTACAGATATACCATGACCTGGATGTGTGATATTACAGATATACCATGACTGGATGGATGAATATTACAGATATACCATGACCTGGATGGATGAATATTACAGATATACCATGACCTGGATGAATGAATATTACAGATATACCATGACCTGGATGGATGAATATACAGATATACCATGACCTGGATGGATGAATATTACAGATATACCATGATGGATGGAGGAATATTACAGATATACCATGACCTGGAGGATGAATATTACAGATATACCATGACTGGATGATGAATATTACAGATATACCATGACCTGGATGGAGAAGATTACAGATATATACATGACCGATGGATGAATTACAGATATACCATGACTGGTGGAGAATATTACAGAATTCCATGACTGGATGGATGAATATTACAGATACCATGACCTGGATGAATGAATATTACAGATATACCATGACCTGGAATTGAATGAATATTACAGATATACATGACCTGGATGGATGAATATTACAGGATATCCATGACCTGGATGGATGAATATTACAGATATACCATGACCTGGATGAATGATATTACAGATATACCAGACCTGGATGAATGAATATTACAGATATACCATGACCTGGATGGATGAATATTACAGATATACCATGACCTGGATGGATGAATATTAGAGATATACCATGACCTGGATGAATGATATTACAGATATACCATGACCGGATGAATGAATATTACAGATATACCATGACCTGGATGGTGAATATACAGATATACATGACCTGGATGGATATGAATATACAGATATACAATGACCTGGATGGATGAATATTACAGATATACCATGAACCTGGATGAATGAATATTACAGATATACAATGACCTGGATGAATGAATATTACATATTACCATGACCTGGATGAATGAATATACAGATATACCATGACCTGGATGAAAGAGAACTCCACAAGCTCAGTGAGTGACTTTAATATAATTCTCGCTATGCACCTCCCCATGAAAATGCTGCGCTTATGTATTAAACGCACCTTCTATTAGTGAATACGAGGCACAGTTACTATTACAAATGGAAAAGTAGATGTGATTTATTTCGATTTTGCAAAAGCCTTTAAAACTGTAACTTATAAAAGGTTATTATACAGATAACAGTGGTCTCAACCTTTCTATTAGTATAGTATAGTTCAAAGTATGGTCAGCATTAGTACCGTTTAGTATTATGATAGATATTATAAGTACAGTATAATACAGTACAGTATAGTACAGTATAATCTAGTATAGACAGTATAGTATTAAGTAAGTATAGTACAGTATAGTATATAGTATAGTATATTATAGTAAAGTATAATACAGTACAGTATAGTACAGTATAGTACAGTATAATATAGTATAGTACAGTATAGTATAGTATAGTATAGTACGTATGTATAGTATAGTATAGTACAGTATAGTATAGTATATTTAGTACAGTATAATACAGTACAGTACAGTATAGTACAGTATAGTACAGTATAATATAGTATAGTACAGTATAGTATAGTATAGTATAGTATAGTATTTGAGGTTGAATAAAGACATACATCCATCCAGTCCAACCCATCTAGCAATATCCTCATTTCTGCCTAACGTGGATCCAGAGGAAGGCAAAAAAAACCCACCAAATTTATGAAGGGGGAAAAAATTCCTTCCTGACTCCAAGTGGCAATGGGAAATTTCCCGTGATCAACCTCTACTTAATTTTTGTATACAATACCAGTAACTTGTAAACATTCCTTGTTTGGAGAAACTCATCCAGCTTTTTATTAAACTGACCAAGTAGAACCTGCCATAACAACATCCACTGGAAGACAGTTCCATAGCTTACCGTTCTCACAGTGACCAACCCTTTCCCAACTCTACTTTATGTATCAATACCAGTAACTTGTAACATTCTTGTTTGTAGAAACTCACCAGCTTTTTTTAAACTGACCAATGACTGCCATAACAACCCACTGGAAGACAGTTCCATAGCTTTACCGTTCTCACAGTGACAAACCCTTTCCCAATACTACTTATGTATCATACCAGTAACTTGTAACATTCCTTGTTTGTAGAAACTCATCCAGCTTTTATTAAACTGACCAATGAACCTGCCATAACAACGATCCACTGGAAGACAGTTCCATTGCTTTACCGTTCTCACAGTGACAACCCTTTCCCAACTCTACTTTGTTTATATACCAGTAACTTGTAACATTCCTTGTTTGAGAAACTCATCCAGCTTTTATTAAACGACCATGAACCTGCCATAACAACGTCCACTGGAAGACAGTTCCATAGCTTTACCGTTCTCACAGTGACAAACCCTTTCCCAACTCTACTTATGTTTCAATACCAGTAACTTGTAACATTCCTTGTTTGTAGAAACTCATCCAGCTTTTTATTAAACTGACCAATGAACCTGCCATAACACGTCCACTGGAGACAGTTCCATAGCTTTACGTCTCACAGTGACAAACCCTTTCCCAACCTACTTTATGTTCAATACCAGTAACTTGTAACATTCCTTGTTTCTAGAAACTCATCCAGCTTTTTATTAAACTGACCAATGAAACCTGCCATAACAAAGTCCACTGGAAGACAGTTCCATAGCTTTACCGTTCTCACAGTGACAAAACCCTTTCCAACTCTACTTTTGTATCAATGTACCATAACTTGAACATTTCCTTGTTGGCAGAAGAAAAAAAAATCATCCAGCTTTTTATTAAACTGACCAATGAACCTGCCATAACAACGTCCACTGGAAGACAGTTCCATAGCTTTACCGTTCTCACAGTGAAAAACCCTTTCCGAGCTTGAAGCCTAAACCTTTTTTCTTCAAGTCTTAAGGGATGTCCACGTGTCCTCTGACATGTTCTATTGGTGAACAATGCCCCAGATAGTTTATTGTATGGCCCGTTAATGTATTTATACACAGTAATCATATCCCCGCGCAAGCGCCTTTTCTCCAGCATACATAATTGTAACTTTTCCAGTCTCTCTTCATATTCAAGCTCCCCCAATCCCCTTATTAATTTAGTTGCCCTTCTCTGAACCCTTTCCATTTCAAAGATGTCCTTTTTGTACACAGGATTCCAAAATTGCACTGCATATTCCAAATGAGGCCTTACCAATGCTTTGTAAAGAGGAAGAAATAACATTTTTCTCCCTTGAATCCATACCTCTCTTTACACAAGACAATCAGGGAGATTCAATAAAAGTTCTTATGGTTAAAAATGGTGCTAATTTTGCCCCAACCAATCAGATCCTATTTAACATTTGAAAGCTAAAATTTGATCGGTTGGGGCAAAATTAGCACCATTTTTAACGATATGAATTTTTATTGAATAACCCTGAATATCTTGCTGGCTCTGGCTGCTTGCTTCCTTTAAGTTTGTTATCCTTCAAAACTCCAAGATCCCTTTCCAACGGGGATTCACTTAACACAAAGACATTTATAGTACAGTATAGTATAGTTTATTTGTACTTCTCGTTTGTCAGTATGGTTATGGAATGTTCTGCCTGGGATTCCATTCCATTGGCTGAATCAAATTCAAGGAGGTTTAGATGTTTTTTTGGACAGACAGAATATCCAGGGATATAGCTGGTAACTGTATCATGTGCGGACATGTGTGTTCTCAAAATGAAAAGGTATGTCCATCTGCTAAAAATAAATTATATGGGGCCAGTGGAATCCCCCCATAGCCTATACCTCACATGATCAAATTCTTCTAATTAGCAGCCAAATATACTTACCAGCCCTCGTTCCCATGGCTGCCTTTTTGCTTGTCTTTCTAGCCTTTTTTTTGAAGGTGGACTGTGCGCTAGCAATGTTCTCATTTCTTTGTACCAATACCTTGCACTATAGGTCCTGGGGGAAACTGTGTCCAGTGAGACATTGCTTGTGTCTTTTCAGAACATGAAAATATGTATTTGGGGCTTATTTTCAGGTACTTTCTGACCTGTTATGTGAAATGTAATGGTCCCAATTTGTGTTGTAGGTTACAGGTAATCGATCTTTCAGAGTTTGCTTTATGAGGAAAACTAAGAATGTGTTTTCTCTGTAATTTTCAGTGGAACCATCGGTGACATTGATGTTAAACCATCAGAATGTCCTTCAGTGTCAGGCACACGGGGCGAATCCACCTGCTTATATCTCCTGGATCCCGGTAGCAGAAGGTTCCATAACTACAAACACAGCAATGGATTCAGATGGAACATGGACAGTGACCAGTACATACAGACCAAGGAACGTCACTGTGAATGAAGTGACCTGTGTTGTATCTCATCCAACATTTCCACATCCACAAAGAAAATCCATCCTAATTGAAGGTACAGTATGGAGAGCTCAACACAGCTGCTTATGACTGTTCTCTTTTTCTAATGAGGCTGGATATGGTCTAGTTTACCAAAGTGTAAAGTTGATACATGATAAATGGGTACAAAGATTAAATAGGTTTAAATAATCATCTAGGTTTAAAATTTTAAATGACCGGTTCTATCTAAGACCGTTCAAAATATAAATAGTTGAATTTTTAACCAAACTCCATTGAAGAAGAAGAGGCTCAAGCTTAGCACAAATCTCTTATTGCCCTTTAGTCTAATGCTGGCCAATCTCTTAGAAACTTACCTCATGGGATTCCCGCAACGTTCGTACAACCACGAGAAACTAATGGTCTTTTGTATGACCGGCATAACTTATTTCTTTCAGTTTAGATCTCCTGTGTCTTGTATAAACATCTAGAACCTGCACTAGATTTGTTCAATGTGTCAGGAAATGAAACTTACAAGAACTAGATCTAAAGAGAAAATGATGAATCTAAAGTAACAATGATTTTATTATAGGACTATAGGTTTGATCGTTAATTTTATACGCTTTGTATTAACTGATTAACTGGATACAAACTAGATCATTTCCCGCAAACATCTACTTATTGGTTGTTTGGATGGATATTTTCCATGTCCTGTCTGGTTTTGCATTAGACATTGGACAGTGATTGTAACATAGTAACATTGTACGTTGAATAAAGATATACGTCCAGTGGCATAACTAGGAATCATTGGGCACTCCGTCAAAACTATGATAGGGCCCCTACCCATGATTCATCCACATTGGGGGGGTTTGGGAGTGTTGTAACAGTCTAATCCGTGTTCTGCAGGATTTCAATCTTTCCTTGATGGTTTACTTGGAATAAAATGGCTTCATTGCTGCCCTGCTTGAAACAGGGATGTTGTCCAAAAGTGTCCACCTCACTGTCCATGCAAATATAGTCCCACCACCTGCTGCCAATATTGAAGCTCTAGGGGCAACACGATTCTGTAGCTGACTCCTCAGGTGGAGATGTCCTTGCACTTGCTGGACACACTTGGACATTCACCACAACTTAAAATGTCAACTTTAAGTTCTTAAAGGTCCATTAAATGGTTCAACTTCAATATTCTCAGTGTCTATTTCCATGCATGTGAGGCTCCATGGGTTTCTTGGAGGTTATCGTGGCTAACACAAGGAGATAATGATTTCAAGAACATCTGCCCATCTTTATATCAATTAGCCTGTCCTAATAATTCAATCTAAATCATAGTCATCTCTACCCATTAACACCTTGCCCTGTACTAATGACCTGTAATGTAGTTACTGATCGCGCTGAGCCAGGGTCAATGTGAATTGTCATCACACAAACTGAAGCTGAACATTAATTTGTGTCACTACCAAAAAAACTAAGTGCGGACATGTGACACGTATCTCTTCTGTACCCTATTCCCATACGTTAATGCTAGAGGTGGATCCATTTGTTTATCATTTCTTCATTAGAGTAAACGAAGAACAAAAAATAACATTTCAAAATACTATTTATTACAGTTATATATGTATAAAAGCTGGATGAGTTTCTGCAAACAAGGAATGTTACAAGTTACTGGTATTGATACATAAAGTAGAGTTGGGAAAGGGTTTGTCACTGTGAGAACGGTAAAGCTATGGAACTGTCTTCCAGTGGACGTTGTTATGGCAGGTTCATTGGTCAGTTTAATAAAAAGCTGGATGAGTTTCTACAAACAAGGAATGTTGCAAGTTACTGGTATTGATACATAAAGTAGAGTTGGGAAAGGGTTTGTCACTGTGAGAACGGTAAAGCTATGGAACTGTCTTCCAGTGGACGTTGTTATGGCAGGTTCATTGGCCAGTTTAATAAGAAGCTGGATGAGTTTCTACAAACAAGGAATGTTACAAGTTACTGGTATTGATACATAAAGTAGAGTTGGGAAAGGGTTTGTCACTGTGAGAACGGTAAAGCTATGGAACTGTCTTCCAGTGGATGTTGTTATGGCAGGTTCATTGGTGAGTTTAATAAAAAGCTGGATGAGTTTCTACAAACAAGGAATGTTACAAGTTACTGGTATTGATACATAAAGTAGAGTTGGGAAAGGGTTTGTCACTGTGAGAACGGTAAAGCTATGGAACTGTCTTCTAGTGGACGTTGTTATGGCAGGTTCATTGGTCAGTTTAATAAAAAGCTGGATGAGTTTCTGCAAACAAGGAATGTTACAAGTTACTGGTATTGATACATAAAGTAGAGTTGGGAAAGGGTTTTTCACTGTGAGAACGGTAAAGCTATGGAACTGTCTTCCAGTGGACGTTGTTATGGCAGGTTCATTGGTGAGTTTAATAAAAAGCTGGATGAGTTTCTACAAACAAGGATTGTTACAAGTTACTGGTATTGATACATAAAGTAGAGTTGATCCAGGGAAATTTCCGATTGCCACTTGGAGTCAGGAAGGAATTTTTTCCCCCTTCATAAATTTGGTGGGTTTTTTTGCCTTCCTCTGGATCAACAGTTAGGCAGGAAATGAGGATATTGGTAGATGGGTTGGACTGGATGGACATATGTCTTTATTCAATCTCAAATACTATGCTATACTGTACTGTACTGTACTGTACTATACTATATTATACTATACTATACTATACTAATAGTTAGGCAGGAAATGAGGATATTGCTAGATGGATTGGACTGGATGGACGTATGTCTTTATTCAACCTCAAATACTATACTATACTATACTATACTATACTGTACTATACTATACTAACAGTTAGGCAGGAAATGAGGATATTGCTAGATGGGTTGGACTGGATGGACGTATGTCTTTATTCAACCTCAAATACTATACTATACTAAATACTATACTATACTATACTATAATATACTATACTGTACTATACTATATTATAATATACTGTACTATACTGTACTATACTGTACTATACTACATTATACTATACTGTACTATACTACATTATACTGTACTGTACTATACTATAGTTGGTGTTTTTTTTGCCTTCCTCTGGATCAACAGTTAGGCAGCAAATGAGGATATTGCTAGATGGGTTGGACTGGATGGAGGTATGTCTTTATTCAATCTCAAATAATATACTATACTGTACTATACTATACTATACTGTACTATACTGTACTATACTATATTATACTATACTATATTATACTGTACTGTACTATACTATATTATACAATACTCTACTATACTATATTAGACAATACTGTATTATACTGTACAAGTTTGTTGGCAACCGTATTCCTGTGTACAGAGGTTGTTGGGAGCTACACAGACCATGCAAGCATCAAAACAGCACGAAGTAAACACTGCAGTGCCCCTAGTGGTGGATAGGCATTAGTGAGTATTTTAAGAATTTTACAGGGTTATTCAATAAAAGTTCTTCTATTAAAATGGTGCTAATTTTGCCCCAACCAATCAGATGCTAGCTTTCAAATGCTAAATAAGATCTGATTGACTGGGGCAAATTAAGCACCATTTTAAACGATAAGAACTTTTATTGAATCTCCCTGTTAATATATTGAAGTGTCATTAATTTGGTTTGAAAAAGCCAAATTCCTGTTCTTTCTGCTTGTGAAGGTTCTCATTCATCCAGGTCATGGTATATCTGTTGTATTCAATTAGATCAACTGGACATCCAGGTCATGGTATATCTGTTGTATTCAATTAGATCAACTGTTCTTTCTATTTCTTCTTCTTCCGTTTTACTCTTCCCCTTTTTTGGACCGTATCTCCTCCCACAGTTTTTGGGCTAGAGACATGAAATTTAGTACAGACGTGGGGGACATAAAGGAGAAGTGTGCTATCTTCTAGCTAAGGAATCCGCGGAAGCGTTATGGCATTATCAGTGAATTACGGGACATTTTTTCCCATAGACTATAATGGTAACAATCCTCAAATGTGGATATTTCAAAGCAGTTTGTTTCATGGTCATAAATACAAATGGTGATACCCCCAACCCCCCACACAGACCCAGGTACACCCACCTACTGACCTACCTTTCCAATCCCATGGAAGCCATGCTTAAAGGGTAACTATGGTCAAAAAACTAATTTTGATCAATCATAAATAAAAGTTAGTTATATTGTCATACATGCAAAAACACATACCCCCAACCTCATATGGGTAAACACACCTACTGACCTACCCTTCCATTCCTGTGGCAGCCATACTTAAAGGGTAACTAAAGTCAATAAAACTAATTTTGACCAATCATTAAAAAAATTGGTATTTTATCCCCCAACCTGACACGAGTACACACACCAACTGACCTGCCTTTAATTCATGTGACAGCCATATTTAAAGGGTAAGTAAAAAACAACAATGTCCTCATCATTGGCATTATTGAGTTTTTAAAAATCTGCAGCACAAACACACACATTCCCTTCCAAAATGCGTCTTTCAAGCCAAATTCAAAGTTTATGCTTAAACTTTCCCTTTCTAGTTTTAAACTGATTTTTTTTACAGAGATCTTGATCTTAATCTATTTTTTTTTTACTTTTTGTTTTAAGCCTTCCCTTACCCAAACCCCGAAGCACAAGCAAGATACTTTAATACAGAATTTCCCCTTTACTTTTGTTATTAAGTATATTCATTATGGCTGGGTAAACACAAGCATATATATACAAACATAGAAAAGATAATCAATGCACATTCCTAGGCCCCATACAATATCCTATTATCTTCACACTGGCATACTTTATAAACATAGAAAGATAATCAATGCACATTCCTAGGCCCCATACATATCCTATTATCTTCACACTGCCATACTTTATAAACATAGAAAAGATAATCAAGCACATTCCTAGGCCCCTACATATCCATTATCTCACACTGGCATACTTTATAAACTAGAAAAGATAATCAATGCACATTCCTAGGCCCCATACAATATCACTATTATCTTCACACTGGCAACTTTATAAATAAGAAAAGATAATCAATGCACATTCCTAGGCCCCATACAATATCCTATTACTTCACATGACTGCATACTTTATATAAACATAGAAAAGAAATCAATGCACATTCCTAGGCCCCATACAATATCCTATTATCTTCACACTGGCATACTTTATATAAACATAGAAAAGATAATCAATGCACATTCCTAGGCCCCATACAATATCATGTAATCTGCACACTAGCATACTTTATAAACATAGAAAGATAACAATGCACATTCCTAGGCCCCATACAGTATCATGTAATCTGCACACTGGCATACTTTGTAAACATAGAAAAGATAATCAATGCACATTCCTAGGCCCCATACAATATCCTATTATCTTCACAGTGGCATACTTTATAAACATAGAAAGATAATCAATGCACATTCCTAGGCACCAACAATATCATATTATCTGCACACTGGCATACTTTATAAACATAGAAAATAATCAAGTGCACATTCCTAGGCCCATACATATCATATTATCTGCACACTGGCATACTTTATAAACATAGAAAAGAAATCAATGCCACATTCCTAGGCCCCATACAATATCATATTATCTTACACTGGCACACTTTTAACATAGAAAAGATAATCAATGCACATTCCTAGGCCCCATACAATATCCTATTATCTTCACACATGGCATACTTATAACATAGAAAAGATATACAATGCACATTCCTAGGCCCCTACAATATCATGTAATCCACACTGCGCATACTTTATAAACATAGAAAGATAATCACACATTCCTAGGCCCCATATAATATCATATTATCTGCACACTGGCATACTTTATAAACATAGAAGATAATCAATGCACATTCCTAGGCCCCATACAATATATATTACTGCACACTGGCATACTTTATAAAATAGAAAAATATCCAATGCACATTCCTAGGCCCCATACAATATCATGTAATCTGCACAGTGGCATACTTTATAAACATAGAAAAGATAATCAATGCACATTCCTAGGCCCCATACATATCATATTATCTGCACACTGGCATACTTTATAAACATAGAAAAGATAATCAATGCACATTCCTAGGCCCCATACAATATCATATTATCTGCACACTGCATACTTTATAAACATAGAAAAGATAATCAATGCCACATTCCTAGGCCCCATACAATATCTGTAATCTGCACACTGGCATACTTTATAATCATAGAAAAATCAGCACATTCCTAGGCCCCATACAATATCACATTATCTGCACACTGGCATACTTTATAAACATAGAAAAGATAATCAATGCACTTCCTAGGCCCCATACAATATCATATTATCTGCACACTGGCATCATTATAAACATAGAAAATAATCAATGCACATTCCTAGGCCCCATACATATCATTAATCTGCACACTGGCATACTTTATATCATAGAAAAGATAATCAATGCACATTCCTGGCCCCATACATATCATATTATCTGCACACTGGCATCTTTATAAACATAGAAAAGATAATCAATGCACCTTCAGGCCCCATAACATATCATGTATCTCACACTGGCTACTTTATAAACATAGAAAAGATAATCAATGCACATTCCTAGGCCCCATACAATACATATTACTGCACACTGGCATACTTTATAAACATAGAAAAGATAATCAATGCACATTCCTAGGGCCCCATACAATATCATATTATCTGCACACTGGCATACTTATAACATAGAAAAGATAATCAATGCACATTCCTAGGCCCCATACAATATCAATATTATCTGCCACTGGCATACTTTATAATAATAGAAAGATAATCAATGCACATTCCTACCCCATACAATCCATATCTGCACCTGGCATACTTTATAAACATAGAAAAGATAATCAATCACATTCCTAGGCCCATACAATACATATTATCTGCCACTGCACACATTATAACAAAGAAAGATATCAATGCACATTCCTAGGCCCCATACAATATCACATTATCTGCACACTGGCATACTTTATAAACATAGAAAAGATAATCAATGCACATTCCTAGGCCCCATACAATATCATATTATCTGCACACTGGCATACTTTATAAACATAGAAAAGATAATAAT
>CM033470.1:12512133-12560826 GCA_019447015.1 Hymenochirus boettgeri
CTTGAGTATCTTTTATGATTATAAAGTTATGCCAGTGTGCAGATTACATGATATTGTATGGGGCCTAGGAATGTGCATTGATTATTTTTCTATGTTTATAAAGTATGCCAGTGTGCAGATAATATGATATTGTATGGGGCCTAGGAATGTGCATTGATTATCTTTTCTATGTTTTATAAAGTATTGCCAGTGTGCAGATAATATGATATTGTATGGGGCCTAGGAATGTGCATTGATTATCTTTTCTAGTTATTAAAGTATGCCAGTGTGCAGATACATGATAGTATGGGGCCTAGGAATGTGCATGATTATCTTTTCTATGTTATAAAGTATGCATGTGTGCAGATAATATGATATTGTATGGGGCCTAGGAATGTGCATGATGATTATTTTCTATGTTTATAAAGATGCCAGTGTGCAGATATATGATATTGTAGGGGCCAGGAATGTGCATTGATTATCTTTCTATGTTATAAAGTATGCCAGTGTGCAGATTACATGATACTGTATGGGGCCTAGGAATGTGCATTGATTATCTTTTCATGTTATAAAGTATGCCAGTGTGCAGATAATATAGATTTATTGGGGCCTAGGAATGTGCATTGATTATCTTTTCTATGTTTAAAAGTTATGCCAGTGTGAGATAATGATATTGTATGGGGCCTAGGAATGTGCATTGATTATCTTTCTATGTTTATAAAGTGTGCCAGTGTGTGAGATAATATGATATTGTATGGGGCCTAGGAATGTGCATTGATTATCTTTTCTATGTTTTAAAGTATGCCAGTGTGGCGATAATATTATATTGTATGGGGCCTAGGAATGTGCATGATTATCTTTTCTATGTTTATAAAGTATGCCAGGTGCAGATATATGATATTGTATGGTGCCTAGGAATGTGGCATTGATTATCTTTTCTATGTTTATAAGTATGCCAGTGTGAGATAATAGGATATTGTATGGGGCCTAGGAATGTGCATTGATTATCTTTTTTATGTTTAAAAGTATGCCAGTGTGCAGATAATATGATATTGTATGGTGCCTAGGATGTGCATTGATTATCTTTTCTATGTTTATAAAGTATGCCACTGTGACGATAAGGATAGTTGTATGGGCCTAGGAATGTGCATTGATTATCTTTCTATGTTTACAAAGTATGCCAGTGTGCAGATATATGATAATGTATGGGGCCTAGGAATGTTGACATTCATAGTTGCCAATAGTTCCCGGATTTAACCGGGACAGTCCCGGATTTAGTGTAGCAGTCCCGCTATCAATGTCCCGGGAAAAGTCCCGAGATTCTAGGAATACGAGAAAAATTGCCTGACTGAATTGTCGGATCGATCCGATACGATTGTAACACAGTGGAAAGTTGCAGTCTTAAGTCAGTGTGGCACTTACTTCCTGCTCTGCTGCCCTCTATGTGTGGCATCACGTCTCTGCACGATGGGGGGGGAGAAGAAACACGAAGGACTCCTGATGGTGCCTGTGTCAGCGGCCTGCGCAAATTGCTGAGTCGTATGTCGGTGTGCTGAAGTGAAGGAGAGAGGCAGAGAGAGAAGGCCAGCAGACTGTCACTGTAGTATGGTTGAGTTGAGCACAGTTTTTTTATAGGTCTATCTATCTTTCTTTCACTATCTATCATACATCTATCTATCACTACTACTACACTAGTATCTCTATCTCTATCACTATCTATATCTATGTTCTATCTATCACTATTATCTATCACTATCTATCATATCACTATCCATATATCTATCTCACTATCTCATCTATACTATCTATCTATCACTATGTATCTCTATCTCTATCACGTATCTATCCTATGTATTCTCTATCTATCACTATCTATTATCACTATCTACTATCACTATCCATCTCTATGTATCACTATCTCTTTCTATCACTATTATCTATCACTATTATCTCATCTCTATCACTATCATCTCGTGTATCTCTATCTATCACTATCTATCTATCACTATCTATCTATCACTATCCATCTCATCATCACTACTTCTATCATCACTATCTATCTCTATGTATCTCTATCTCTACCTATCACTATCTATTAGTCTCTATCTATCAATCATCACTATGTATCTCTACTATCACTACCTATCTCTATGTTCTCTATCTATCACAATCTATCTATCACTATCCATCTCTATCTATCTCTATGTATCTTATCTCTATCTATCACTATCTATCTTCTATATCTCTCATATATATGTATCTCTATCTATCTATCTCTATCCTATCTATCTATCTATTATCTATCTTCGATCTATAATATCTATCTATCCATATATAACTATCTATTACTATCTATCTATTCTACTTATATCTCTATGTATCTCTATCTTTATCTATCTCTATGTATCTCTATCTATCTCTTTCATCTATCTAACTTCTATCTATCTATCTATCTATCTATCTATCTATATCTATCACTCTGTATCTATCTATCTGTTCTTCTGTTTAGCAACAAAATAAATATGTTTTTTTAAATCAGTGACAGTTAAAAGTTGGTGTTGCCTTTATGAAAGTGGGCGTGGCTAGAATTGTGGCGGCACATTCGCTTCTGAAATGTGTCCCTGGAAATTTTTGGAGAATGCTGGCAACTATGTGCATTGATTATTTTTCTATGTTAATAAAGTATGCCAGTGTGCAGATTACATGATATTGTATGGGGCCTAGGAATGTGCATTGATTATCTTTTCTATGTTTATAAAGTATGCCAGTGTGGAAGATAATAGGATATTGTATGGGGCCTAGGAATGTTGCATTGATTATCTTTTCTATGTTTATAAGTATGGCAGTGGAAGATAATAGGATATTGTATGGGGCCTAGGAATGTGCTTTGATTATCTTTCTATGTTTATAAAGTATGCCAGTGTGAAGATAATAGGATATTGTATGGGGCTAGGAATGTGCATTACAATTGTGGCTTAAAAGCCGTGCAAAGGTTATCAACTTACTTCTTGCATTCACACGATGCAATACAGTCACAACGTGGTTACTACATTTCAGTTGAACAAGTGCAGGTCTGTTGCAATAGGGAAATTTATTGCATCTCCCCCTTTGTGTGCACTTTTATACTTTTGGATGAACTATTAGTCTTTAATTCAGAGCGATCACAATAATGTATACTAAAACCCTTTGTTTAAATAGTATGCCAGTTGGCTGCAAGATATATGATATATGTATGGGGCCTGAGGAATGTGCATTGATTGATCTTTTCTACTGTTATCAGAATGGATCCAGTTTGCAGATATATATGATATTTATGGGGCCCGAGAATGTGCATTGATATACTTTCAATGTTTAATTATGCCA
Source organism: Hymenochirus boettgeri (assembly GCA_019447015.1). Taxonomy (NCBI): domain Eukaryota; kingdom Metazoa; phylum Chordata; class Amphibia; order Anura; family Pipidae; genus Hymenochirus; species Hymenochirus boettgeri. The sequence goes on from CM033470.1 coordinate 12,515,476, forward strand.
TGTGCAGTAATATTGATGTTTATTATGGGGCCAAGAATGTGCCATTGATTATCTTTTCTATGTTTAATAAAGTATGCCCGTGTGCAGATAATATGTTTTGTTAATGGGCCTAGGGAATGTGCATTGATGATCTTTTCTATGTTTATAAAGTATGCACAGTGTGCAGATAATATGATATTGTGTGTGGCCCCCAGAATGTGCATATTGCTTCTTTTCTATTTTATAAAGTATGTCCATGTGCAGATGATATATGATATTGTATGGGGCCCAGGAATGTGTATTGTTATCCTTTTCTAGGTTATTGTTGCCAGTGTGCAGATATATGATTTGTATTGGAGGCCTAGGAAGGGATGATTATCTTTCTATGTTATCAAAAGTATGCCAGTTTGCAGATAATATTGAATTGTATGTGGCTAGGATGTTTTTTTTGCATTGATTATCTTTCATGTTTATAAGTAGGCCAGTGTGCAGATATAATGATATTGTCTGGCTAGGAATGTGTCATTGATTATATTTCTATGTTATAAAGTATGCCCAGTGTGACGATAATATGAAGTTGGTAGGGACCTGAATGTGGCATTGATTATCTTTTCTATGTTGTATAATGTTGACCAATCAGTAGCACTGTCCGACTTAATATATATATATATATAATCTTCCGATGTTTCAGCAATCATGCTGCCCAAATGTCCGGTTGCCTCGGAGGAAAGAGTATTCATACTTCATACTGTTCCACACAGTATAATCCGAAGCACTCATAACATCTATGGGCTTGTTGCTAATAATTGTCTGAAATGAGTAGATGTTCTAATAACATCTATGGGTTTGGCTAATAATTGTCTGAAATGAGAGTGTTAGTAACATCTCTGGGCTTTGGCTAAATTGTCTTGAATGAGTAGATGTTACATAACCTCTAGGGCTTTGCTAATAATTTCTGAATGAGAGAGATTTACATAACATCTATGGGCTGCTTGGCTAATAATTGTCTAAATGCGTAAATGTTCGGGTTATCTTAACAAAAAGGGAATTGTGTAAACAAAAAAAATATTATATTTTTCCTAAACATCCAATCAAACTTGTTTATCATTTATAAAAGTTGAGTATGAGGGACACGTTTATAAATAGGAATCAGTGTTTAATTGGGCATTAGCTACGCTACACAGATGTAGAAGATCCATCAAGTATGTGCTGTACAGTAAGGCGATAGATGACATGTTATTTGGAAGCAATTCCATTATACTTATTTAGTACGGCTGTCATTTTCACAGTACAGCAGTCTTATGCAGAATTTGTAACAAAGTTCGTACAAGGTGTGAGATTATATTCCTAACTGCTTTTTAAAACTAAATATAATGTTCACTTGTCTAACCTTTTAAGTCACCATACCCAAGTAATGATAAATAAAATTTGCTATTGCAGAAATGAAATTTTGAAAGTCTGACATGCTGGCAAGTGACTTGCTCTATTTTTTGCTCTATATTTATATAAGAGGCATTTTACATTGGTCATTAATTGTATTCAAGCGATGCGTTTTGGCTAGTACAAAATGACTAATTGAGGAAGGAATGTAACATCATAAAAGCCAATAAAAGCGTTTTGGTTATCCGTGTTCTTGTCTTTGGAGACATATTGCTCTACTTATGACATTCATATGCCACAAAGCATGGGGGTGGAATTAAGTCTAAAGGCATGTCCACCACCAGAACTAAATGTAACCCCATACTGGCCCAGCTGTTTGTATTGATAAAACATCCTACTTACATCTTGCTTCATTATGGTTTCCTGTCATGCCCTTTTCAAAGTACAGGAAAAGTGAGAGGAGAGCTGTCAGTGAGTCATCTGCTCATGGTGCTTCCCTAACCTCAACAGAGACTGTAAACATGCAAGGTGAAACCTGTATCCTCCCCCCTCCTCCTCCAGATCCCAGCAGTGCCCCCCCTGCCCCACCCCCACTGCAGAATGTTTCTTCAAAAAAGTTTTAGATCGATACTTACAACTCCTCCTCTCATGTGGCATCCCATTTAACAACAGCTGTAATTAGCGATGGTTGGGCAGGGGGGGGGGCAATGCTGTAGAGGAGTAGAGATGACTAGAACTGGAACCCGAGTTCGAGCCGCAACTATTCGAAAGAATCGGACTTCTCGAAACTATCCCGGACGCGTATTTTTCGATATTTTCGGAACTTTTGATAATATTGGAATGTTTGACAGTTTCGAGCATCGAATCCACGAGGAAAGGGTCCATTAAAACCTATCACAAAGCGATCGGAATCAGCATGTACCAATGTAATGGTATCTAGGTGCGAAAGCGAGCATCGACTCCGCGAGTAATGTCCATTAAAAACCCTATACGCGAGCATCGAATCCGCGAGTAAAATGTCATGTATCTAGACTCGAACATCGAATCTACGAGTAAAGTTCCATGAAAAGCCTCATACACAAGCATCGAATCCGCAAGTAAAATGTAATGTTACTAGGCGCGAACTCGAATCTACGAGTAAAGTGTCCATGAACGCCTATACAAAAGAGCTCGAATCCGCAAGTAAAAATGTACAGGTACCTAGGCTGCGAACAGTCGAATCCACGAGTAAACAGGTACATAAAACCTATACACGAGCATCGAATCCGCAAGTAAATGTTACATGGTATAGGTGCGAAGCGAGCATCGAATCCGCAAGTAAAGTGTCCATTAAACACCTATACGCGAGCATCGAATTCCGCAGTAAATGTCCATGGTATCTAGGAGCCAGCGAACATTCAAATTCCTACGAGTAAGTGTCCATTAAAGGCCTGTACGCGAGCATCGCCCCGAAGTAAAAATGTACATAGTACCTAGGCGCGTAACATCGAATCAATACCAGTAAAGTGTCCATTAAGCCTATACGTCGAGCATCGAATCCGCGAGTAAAAGTACATGGTATCATAGAGGCGAAATAATGCTTCTTATGGGATCCTTTATAAATAACTGCTAATTTTATTATTTTTGGCTTTTCAACCCTCAATTTTCGATGTCAAGTTTTAAGTCAACCGACAGATTTAAATTAACTGAAAACCAACACATTTTGTTTCTTTCTCATTTATAGGCAATATAATCAATAGATCTGGTTACCCAGAATACCATATATATCTCCACGAATCGTCTGTGTGTTGATTGTAACTATACTATTAAACTAGTTTTGCTCCTTTGTGAACATCTATTTTGCGTTAAGTATATTAAAGGAATTGTATTCTTTGGTCTCAAACATGTTTATATTATTATTCGAATAGGAAGAGGGAAGGGTATCACAGGAGCGGTAATGTACTTTGGTGTTGACAGAGATCTGTGTGAACGTGCTTCCACTAAACAGTGCCTTTAATTAATCTTGCCAGCCGCTGACTGTTATTACCTGTTGCTCGCTTGTTGCCTAATTTGCTTCTTTAGAGCTATGGCTAGCCTACTATATATAATGCGTATAGTAGGGTGTGCTTGACCCCCGACCCAGATGGAACAGTTTGCCCGGAAGCCCATTTACCTATCATCTATTGAAGTAGGCTAGGCATGCTATTTACTGATTTACTAACCGTCGGTTGTAATTACTGGCTCTGATTAACTGGGGGACACCAGTTTAATGATGTAAGATATGGAGGATAATTAATATATATTTTGTTATATAATGATGTGGTACTTTGTACTATGGGTGGGTTTTTATTGTAATTTAAAATAAAAAGTTGTTTTGTAAAGGGGGATTCTTCTATGGACAGACGTCAACCAATACAGTTAAATAAGGTAGGGAGAGAATTCAGGCTTTGGATATCCTCTTTTCAAGCATATGCCAAATAAGGAACCTAAGAAGCTTCACATGTGTAAACATGGTTAAATTCCCCGCAAAGTCTTTGTTCTTTTACTATTGCTGAAAGGGGTATTAAAGCCTGAATTCTCTCCCCACTTGTTTTAATGTATTAGTGACACATTGTTTGAGACCATTTCACAGCATTTATACTACTTTGATGCCTCCTTAATGGGGGTGTAGTGGTTATCTGTGTCTTCTATGCTCTGTTTGTTTTATTATTTGTATCTCCTACAGACCCGACACGCACCCACATAGGCAGAGTAATTTATGTAGTAATAGGGGGTTTATTTGATACCTATAAATTGGGTGATATAATTATATTAATAAAGGCCATCAATGTTACTCTTAAAAGTGACTCTTGGATTAGCTTTGCCGAAATTATGCTGCTATGAAAGGTGAACACTTGCTGGTTTTTGTAGTATTTGGTGGTTGGCGACTGATGCAATCAGTTATTAATTGCTAGTTTGGGTCTAAACAGGCCTTAGTTATAAATGAGATCAGGTGCTCATTTTAAGGTACGATGGCAAACTTTATTTACTTGCATGAACATATTTCGTCTATACTACTGTAAATGCCACGTACATGTTTTGTATTTTTTATGATATTTTTATATTCTGTGAAAGGTATCAAAACAATGGTTTTCATCTGTCACAGTAAAAAAACAACATAATCAACAAACCTTACCTTGTTTTATTAGTAAGACGTTTTATGAGATGATGCAATAAACTTGGCAATGTTTGGTCATTTGATTCATTGACAGCAACCAATCACTGCTATCTAATCGCAGGTACCCGTTTAAAAGCTAACATTAAATTGGATTGCTTCCAGATGTATGCCCAGGACAAACTTTTGCACCTCTCTTATTTCCAGCTTCATTGGCATATGTCAACTTGCTGCTCATTCTTGTTAGGAGTTACTATTAGTGCTAATTAGGAGCATTTTTAACCCACTAGAATTTTTAATGGATTGTTTAATCAATATTAGTCAGAGTTCTATCAAACCAAAGTGAATACTTACTAAAGATTCGGGTGGATATTGGTTCACTTGCATGATGTCTCCCCCCCGGCACTAATATATTGATGAAAGTAATCTGTTACATTAGAAGAGGTTATATTCCAAGGAACCGTGTTCAACATTGCGATAATGATGTACACTGGTTTAACTTCTCTTCAAGGACGCGTGTATTAGTAAATAAACACTCTTACCAAGAAAAAAGATGACAAAATGGGCCAATCTTATCCAAAAAAAACAACTACTAAGACCAATTTTTAATGGTGAAAAAATCACTGATTTATTTATTTAATCCAACCTTCCGTGAACTACCAACCCAGATATCAAAGTGAACCGATATTCATCGAGCTTAGTCATAAAACGTTCTTATCGTTTAAAATGGTGCTATTTTTGTCCCAACCAATTCAGTATTTAGCTTTCAAATGTTACATAAGATCTGATTATGCGGCAAATTAGCACCATTTTAACAATAAGAGCCTTTATTAATTTCCCTGATTGTATTACCTATTACATCTCAACAAATGTCTTAACCCCCCATACACCATTATAATGAAAACATCACAAATGTTTTTTATTGAAACACTAGTCAAACAAATCACCGGGAGGGATTCCCATAGTCCATAGTAATGAATATTCTAATGCTCCTGGGTTGTTACTTTAGAACCCACAATTCCTGAAGGGTCACTTGTTGCACTCTCTACGGAAAAAAGGTTTCGAGAGCCCCAGCCCTCCAAACAATGAGGAATGTTGTAGACATGTAACCATTTTGGACAATTTTCCAACAAACATTGCAATCTTAGTGACCAAAAGCAGGGTACATAAAAGACAGAATGGTTAATTTATGCACTAAATGCAAATAAATCATTTATTACATGTAATATAAAGATGTTTGAGAGCTTCATCAAGCTATTTAAACATTACCTCCCAATATATTTACAAATTATCTGTGATATGTTGTATGAACACTGCATTTCAAAGGACGAATGAAAAATAAAGAGATAAATAAAATTCATAATCGCGTTTTTTTATTTTGTATGTCCCGAGACATTAGGATTATTTCATGCAGGGTTGGCCAGGACCAACAGGTTGAGAAAACACTGGCTTTACAGTGATTAACATTATTTTTTAAAAAATATTTAAAAAGTCGCAATAATAACAAAGTTGGAAGCAGCAACAATTCATTTTTCACATTCAGTCTTATATAGAGCACCATATTCCTTTAAGAAGCAACACATGTGTTTTCTTTTTAATTATTTTTTTTATACAGGAGGCATGTAGAGTCCTTAACAGTGACCAGAACATCTCATGTCAGGCTGAGTGATTACACTCTGTTTAGACAGCCATTTTGTCAGCCGAAGCGAAGCTAAATTCCAAGACAGACAATATTCTTGTTACTTTTGCAACTGGTTGGATTCATCATAGATGTATCTTAATATATCTGTTTTATAGTCTGACATGAAAGTGTCAAAAAAACAGAATAGTAGTTTTGTCCAAATAGAAAATCATGTGTTTTGAAATTCTCTAGGCTGTAAGGTGGTCGAGGATAGCAAGCAAATTAATAATATAGAACTTTTCAACAATGCGTGGGAAGCCCGGAAAATTGCATTAGGGTAGTGTTCACCACATCATCTTAGTGCAGGGATCCTTTGTTTTGGATCATCTTCTCTCTAAAAGTATTTTAAAAATGCATTAGACATTTTAAAGAACCAGTCAGGTCTAAGATGAGGAAATTTGCATAAACTTTGCCCCGTTATGTTGCTGCTTATCAGTCCATAACCCTTTTGTAGAATCTGTTAGTCAACTCTAACAATGAAATGAACGGCTTAACATAATTAAGGCTGATTTTCCTCCATGGTCTTCAACACACTTGGGAAAAATGTGATACTCAACTGATGGGATTTTCCCTTGCTTTTAATGCCCCTAATCTTTGCATTCCATCCACTAGCCCCATGCTCAATGTAAGATTATCTATAAAAATATTACTATACGCCCAAATGTTCACTTTTGAAAAAATCATAATACCTTAAATCTATCATTTCCCAATAATACTCCCCTTTTCAAATACATTATTCTCATTAGTGTTATAAGACATACACTGGAGATTCAATTAAAGTTCTTAGCGTTGAAAATTTGTAATTATTGCCCCCAACCAATCAGATCTTATTTAATATTGAAAGTGAAATACGCTGATTGGTTTGGGCAAAATTACACCATTTAACGATACGAAACTTTTATTGAATTAACCCTGAAAGATGATTTTACATTTTCTGAGATTCGGGGAGGGGCTCTTAATCAAAGAAGCAATTAACATATTGTGTCCTCATTTTGATATCTGATTATACTAATACAGTTTTTATTACACAATACAATGTCAAGGCAAGAGACTAGAGATGGCCAAAACTCAATAGTTTTTCATTCCGTTTTCGGATTCCGGAACTTGGAAAACCCCAAAATCGCGAAAACGGAACAAATTTTCAAGATTTTTGAAGTACAGAGCTATTTTTGAAAATAGTCTTGAACTTCGAAAATCTCCTCAAAATTACATCGGAGACCACTTTCGAGTTTTCCGATCGTATTTTTGAAGGTGTGTGGCAGAACATTTTAAACACCACTAATGGTAAAAACTGATGGACTTATTTGCATGGTGGTTGACTAGTGTATTGCTTAGATCAGAGGGGGGATATTGATAATGTGCTCCTGCGCTTGAGGCAAGATTCATTTTGAATACACTTCAGCCCAAATGGGTCTTGTATAGGAGCTGGATTTTGCACCTATTCAATATGTCTCTAATGACTTACCGAGTATGTTCACAGAACTGAACAATGAACGAGTGCGTTGAAAACAGGATAGCATCGGAACTGTCCAGTAGGAACTGTCTCTCGTGTATCCAAGGAGGGGTTGGATTTTTAACAAAAACTTACATATGTATGATTGACTATTCGGTTCTCTGCTCATCATGATCACGTTAGGATTATGAGTGTATTTAATTGGAAATTAGCAATAAACTTGTATATACTTTAGATATATTGTTAACAGGAAATACCGATTGGCCAGTCTTTGGCAAGAACTACTCTAAATGTAAGATTGAGTGAGCAGTGGGGTATTTAGCTTAAATTCGATGTTACTAGCAACATGTTAACAAAATGCTGAGATCCAGACATGGTTCATCATACAACAATGATGTAGCCCACGTCAAATCAGTACGTCGGCTGTGTATTGGGCAGTTGAGGGCTTAAAATAGAAGTAACCTTTTTAACGGGCCTCTCGCAACTTGAACAAAGCAGTAGAGCGAAGCACGTTTGGGGTGTCTGGCGCCCCCTAACGCACGAGTGTGTGGTCTCCTAATATTTTAGTCGATACTCATGCAAATACTGCTTGTCCCGGCCATAACATGAGTTTGACTGATGACTAGATGTAAGTTACGGGCTGGGAAATACTTGATTTACTGAGACGAGTGTAGGGTTATACAGCTGGGGGGGGGCATGTTTAGGTTTAGATTTACTAATACTCACTAATTTTAATAAGAATTTGAATATTTGAAATAAGAAATTTAGCTTAGCATCCTCCTTTTCTTTAGTTTGCACTTCCTTTGATTGTAAACAGGAAAAGAATCTCTGATATGGTTAACTTAAAATTATCTCATATGATGTATTAGCAGGTTATAAGAATGAAAATGCCAAATAAAAAATCCTTTCATCATAAATCCCACCGTATTTTTGTGAGCAACGCATTTACATAGCCCAGGAAAGTGATAATGTAGTAATATTAAGCATGTTAACACTTCATTAGTGCAGGAAGCACATTTTAAAGAACATCCCATCTTTTCGGTCCATGCCCCAAACTTTTTGATACCAGTTTTACAACCCCCTAAAACCCTAAGATTTTAAAAGAGCGTCACACATGTTCAGAGGAGGAATCATCGAGGAATCGTCATGGACGAGATGACGGCTCTACTCGGAAGAGCCAGGAGATGTGTTTAGCAGTGGATATTTCTATAGCCATACAAAGTGCGGTATTTCGGTATCCAACTGTAATGGCCTTATTGGATGGTGGGGGCTGCAAAACTTTAAGACGGGGGGGTTAAAGGGCTTATCCTGGGCAGCGGAAAAACATCTATTGTTGAGTGCTTGTGGATCTGACAGTGCCTTCACTGCTTCTTAAATATTCTCCACTCTGCACCCCATGTTATAGTGCACAAAAGCATTAACCAGAGATGGGAGCATTAAACTCAGCTATATGCAATCAAGCAAAAGCTTGTCTTGTCTGTCTAGCGTAGCCAGTGGGTTGTAAAAAAGGAAACCACTGGGAGAGCAGACTGGCCAATTCAGTTCAGCCAGGAAAGCGCATGGGAGGAAGGTTAATGTAAACAAAAAAGTAGACCAGGAACATTTTTAAAGGGAATTGAAGGACCTTAACATTTCTTTATGTGTTGATCTTCTTTAATTACCATGTTCTCTGAAGTGACGCCAGTATTTACACCCTTTTTATAAAGATGACGTATCTGTAAACAAACCACAGAGTGCCAGTCAGTTTTTGTCTATACGTTGCTTGCTTGTGGTGTGTGAGATTCTTTATTTCTCAATGTAATGTTACCCTGTGGGCAAACTGAAAGGATGATTTAAAGTAATTGAGTCCTTTCAAATCCATCTGTAAAGTTATAAATTAAAAACACAGTGGAATGGTCAGGAGGTCAGAATTGCCAGTTAGCGCGTGACTCGACTTATGGGCTGTAATTGATATTGACAAAATACCGAGGCTGTCAGTTTGCTTGAGCCTGCAAATCACAAATCTAAACCTATGGTTAAGTGTGTAGGTTTGGCGTTCCGTAATCGTAATGACTGTAAAAATACTTTGAATTTATTCATGCAAAAGAAACTCAGGGTGAAAACAACAATCGTTATTTGGCTAGGAGATTATATGTTTTATAACATATTCTAGTCGATTTGGAGGCGTCAGATTCGCTGCATAGAAGATCCTGTTAATTGGATTAGTCAAAAAATAGTTTTTGGAAGTGGACCATTATATGGGGAAAAACAGAACAGAGTGGCCATGCGTAGATGACAGATAATTGTATAACATTAAGGATTAGCTACAACATATATTAATAAGTACAATAGCATAGTAAGCAGAGTATGGTTCGTTTCTATATGGTATGCATTATTTTTCTATAGTAGCGATGTGTTGTGAGCGGCTATCCATAGATGTGGGGGACATACATTGTACAAATTTGCACTAAATACTGCATAAGAACAAAAACAACAGCAAGCCACCAAGCGTAGTCTCAGCTCTGTATCTGAACCTGCTACCTTTGTTCCTCTTTGAAAGTTAATTGGTAGCCAGGGGGTTTTTTTGAAAAGTGAGCTTACATGATTAATGACGGCAGGAGTTGCAGAAAATAGGGGGACCACTAGCTCAAAATGGGACCCTCCTGGATCCTTAAAAGCACTTACAAGATCTCTCAGAATATGGGTGTACCACACCTCAAAAATAGGGATGGCATAGAACCGGACTTTCTCGAACCTACCTCGGGTACGCAGACTTCGATATTCCGGACTTCGATGATTATCGAAGGTTCGAATGTTCGAACGTTCGAACTGGAGTGTTAAAATGTACATGGTATCTAGGCGCCAGGTGAATTGATATCTGAGAGTAAAGTCTCCATTAAAAGCCTATAGGCTAGCATCGAATCTGCGAGTAAAATGTCCATTTACCTCGAACGTTGAACGCAAAAGCTCCGAAAGTAGCGCGTGTGAGAGTTAAAACGATTTACGAAAGTCGGTATTGGACAACATGCTCCCCAGACCATTTCCTAGGTCCCACCAGCCCATTGACATTAAGTTACCATTAAGATTTTTAGTTGTATTTGATCGCACTTTTTCAAAAAAACTATGTGCCTCCCAAGACTTACTGGGTCCGTTTTCGAATTTCGAACTTTCGAACTTTACAATAGTCGAAAGTCGAAACGGACCGAACTTTCATTGTTCGGGACCATCTCTCCAAAAATATACTCCTATCTCTTAAAATAACTTTGGGTATTGGGGTCCTGCAGCTTGAACCTCTCCAGCATATAAGTGCCTTACAGCTCTGTAACAGGCCAGGTGTAGGTCATCTTCTTATACATCTTTACAATTATAGATGAAGGAGGCTCTTAGAATGGTTATATAAAGTAGACACACCAGAACTCCTGTTTAGGAGGACATAAGGATGTCTGAGAAGTAGACATAGAGAATGCAAGGGAAAAAGAACACCGTGAAGAGAATGAAAGCGCAGACCTTATAATCAAGAAGAAGAAGGTGCAGATTAACTACATTAAACAGATGAGACTACACTGGTCAGTTAAGTCTGATAAGGCCATTTTAAAGGCTACAGGGGTCCAGTTTTCAAAACTGCGCAGCCACAAGGGCTTTCTAAGATCAGCAAGGCATCTTTTAAACATTTACGTTTTATTCTAAAATGTCGGACCCCATCCACAAAGGCTCTTTTAAGATCTTCAAGAGATCTTTTAAGAGCATTGGGGGGTCCTGCTTTCGAGCAATGGAATCCCCTACTGACTAGGGTTCTTTTAAAAAGAACTTGAGCCCTGTTTGGTACTGGGGGGCTCTTATATTTATTGGACACAAATGTTGTGATGTGTGAGAAGACTAACTAATTTATAAATGTTAAGACTAAATAATGCAGTGTAAAAACATGACGTAATTTGTTATATTCAAAAATTTGTGCCGCTCCTAAACAGCTTTTACAAGATTTACATTCACTCTGATGAATCGACTCCTTAGTACGAAAATTATATAGAATCCGTATATAACCTGCCAGTTACCTAAACATAAAAGGGGCTATATTACGGAAGTCGTAAAGTCATGTTAACCAATGCCCACAAGGCCATAATTAACGTGGTTTGCGACAATATGCAAAAAGTTGTACAAACATAAGAAAAAGATAAATCAATGCACATCCTAGGCCCCATACAATATCATATTATCTGCACACTGGCATACTTTATAAACATAGAAAAGATAATCAATGACACATCCTAGGCCCCCTACAATATATATTATCTGCACACTGGCATACTTTATAAACATCATAGAAAAGATAATCAATGCACATTCCTGGGCCCCATACAATATCATATTATTGCACACTGGCATTCTTATAAACATAGAAAAAATAATCAATGCACATGCTAGGCCCCTACATATCATATTAATCTGACACATGGAATACTTTAAAAACAAAGGGGTTTTAGTTTACATTACTGTGATCACATGAATGAAAAGCCTTCCAACCACGTAAAGGTAACCCCAGTCTGGAACGGTCCTAACTTCTACCTTTTAAAATGTATGTTACTTTGATTATGATAGCAAGACTTTGCAATTTCTCACTATTACACACTGGATCCATATAACAGGCTTCTCACCTCCTCAGCCCTGGGCTTTTTTAAAATGAGGGAAGAGGCCATCCAGTGCTTTAATAAAGCATAGGACCTACCATCAAGAGGGGCATGTTGGGGGGTGCTATTGCCACATGCTTATGCCATAAGGAATCTTGACTGGCGTCCAAATAAATACATACAATCAAGGATTGTGGAAGCACTCCAATTAGATAATTGACAAACTACATTTAGCGGACAAAAAAAAAAAATGTGCTACTGAATCTGGTCAAACATTTATACAAACATAGAAAAGAGTATCTTTTCATCATGTGATCACCCGTAATGTTTACTAAAACCCTGGTTTATAAAGTATGCCAGAGTGCAGATAATATGATATTGTATGGGGCATAGGAATGTGCATGATTATCTTTCGGTGTTGCTAAAGATGCCAGCGTGCAGATATATGATATTGTATGGGGCCTAGGAAATGGGCATTGATTATCTTTTGATGTTTATAAGTTGCCAGTGTGCAGATAATATGATATTGTATGTGGGCCCGGAATTGTGCATGATTATCTTTTCTATGTTATAAAGTATGCCAGTGTGCAGATAATATTATGATATTGTATGCGGGCCCAGGATATGTGCGCATGATATCTTTTCTATGTTTATAAGTATGCAGTGTGCAGATAATAATGATATTGTATGGGGGCCCAGGGAATGTGCATTGAATACTTTCTATGTTTATAAAGTAGGTCATTTTGCAGATTATAATAGTTATTGTATATGGGGCATAGGAATGTGCATGATTATCTTTTCTTATGTTGTTCTATATATATAGTTTTACTGTAATACCGATAATATGATATTGTCTGGGTCCAGAGAATGTGCATTTTGATTATCTTTTCTATGTTTGTATAAATGTTTGACCAGATCAGTGCAACTTCCACCTAAATGTAGTTGTAATTGGCCTAATTGGAGTCCTTCACAAAACTTGATAATACGAAAAAAGTTGTGTCACGCAACACGCAGGCTATTCTAGCGAGCCGATACAGATAATGTTTTTATTTTAAAATGTAAACTTTACGCCCGCAGATAGCTGGCGTAAAGTTTCCAGAAGTTGAAAACCCCATTCATATGCAAGGAGAGCCTTATTCATCTCATTGCATTGCTAGGGGAGGCAAACAGAAAGAGGATAATGGCTCCGGATCATAGCCAAGAATTTCTAATAAAAATACTATCAGGGTAGTACCGAGAGCCGTTATCGGCTACTTGTGTCTCAATGTCACGTTAACCAGGGAATTTATTATCGCAACTGCACTTTATATATTTTTTGGGTATAAGGGGTAACTGACAGGTATTATTCAATGTGTTTATTCATGGAAAACTCATCATATAATGTGATGAGAATTAAACCAGTGAAAGTGTTTTGTTGGCTATACAGTATAAGTGAGGGGGTCCTTATGTTGGATTTTTAATCAGTCCCACAACCAACTGAAAATTTCTTATTTTTACTTCTTTTTATTTATTCTATCCAAATGATTAAGTAGTAAGTTGTACAAAAATCGAATGTCCATGCATTTTCTAATATGTTAATGCCATTAAGGAATAGCAGCAAACATTGATATGCTTTGAAAATTGGTATATTATAATGTGATCCTTACATCCCAATGACTTGACACTCCGTGTACCATACAAAATGACCCGTTGCCAAGTGAGATTAAGGTATTTTGACCACCAGCAGGGCAGAGATAGGGTCGCTTCTTGGGCTTTTTCAATTATAATCTTGCTGAGAGGGGCTGAATCGACAAGAATGTCATCTTGATTAATGCGGGTTGGAGAATGCTTTCTTTTCTTGTCTTCCTTTTTTTTTTTATTGTTTACCATATTAAATTCGGTTTATCATTGAGGGCACTGAAGATTAAATCACAAAGCAATCCCTAAGCCTTCCAATAGGAGACACAACTAGTTAAATTATAAATACAGGCAATTTATATATTGCGATCATTGTGATATACTGAATAATTAGAATATAAACTATTAGAAGTAAGATTATGTGAATATTCAGTTATTGTTCTATTAAACATATTGAGATTCATATATTATTATTATTATTAGTATTATTATTATTATTATTGATTACACGTGTAAAGAAATGTAAGGACTAATTATAATAATAACTTTGTTCTTTGGGTGATGGTTTCATCTATCATTACCAAATTTGTTTTTAATTGCAGTAACTTGACTAGTCAATGTATTTCCAGTTTGCATGAAATCTTTAGGCTTCGTTCACCCTTACAAGTGTGTAAATCGTATGATAAAACACTTATGCGTTATCATTAGAGATGTCCGAACTCTGAAGTCTTGTTTTTGCTGTTTTAGGATTTATGGATCCAGAAAAATCAAAGCTCTGAAAAACTGGAACGTACTTAGAGGGTTTGGAAATAACCTCTCCATTCTGTTCTGAAGTTCTAAAATCTGAATGAATCCGCTCGGTTCATGGAAACCAACGCAAGAGTTCCGTGGTCGGAATTCGAATCCCATCTCTAGAGTTTCATGTGTGATTTTGATTGTGTGTTTGTACGCGTTTGTTTTGTGCGTTACTGTGCACCCCTTTTCCATGCGGTTTGTTTGCTAGTGATTGGGGAACACGCACTGAAACACGCATTCCAACGCCATACAAAGCCTTAGAAGCGGTTTTCTCAACGCTCCCATTGACTTGTGTTAAAGTCCATGCGGCCTGCAATGCGTTAAACAAAAATACATGAGCTGTGCATTGTCGCAGCACAATCAACGAAAAGCACTAGTGAGAAGTGTGTATTGTAGTTCTGAACATTGCCGAGGCAATGAAATTCATGGTGGGCCTTGGGATCGCTCAGAAACTGGCCAAAAATCCCCCCCGGCTGTTTCATGTCCCTGTGCTAAAGTATAGGAGCCGGCCAGGCTAAAGGAAATGTGGGATCTCGAAATGTTCTCTCTTAACAGAGAGGGGACGTGATACATAGCTATCTCCCCAACAATTGTTTAAAGGGAATATAAAAACTTGTGTAAAACAACTTTTGGCTCATGGATAGCTGTGGCGTTAAAATATAATGGTGTTTAAGTTTTTTATTCTATTCCCTTCCATAGCCGAACTTTAATCCTTGAATGTTGTGGCTTCCTCTCCTCTGAAATTCTGTTTTTAGCCTCCCCCACAAGATGGGCAAAGTTCAAACATCTTGCTGCGCGCACATTGACGTCAAATGGCCACTCGACCTGACATTTCCCATATTCAACAAATTCGATATTTATCTAAATTCCCCAAAAAGTTCCCAATCCAATTGGCAATTTCTCTGTTGTGCATAGGTGTAACTTTTCCAATCTGTATTTATATTCAAGCTCTCCAGTCACCTTATTAATTTAGTTGCCCTCTCTGAACCCTTTCTATTCCATTTTGTACACAGGATTCCAGAACTGTACCACATATTCCAAGATGGGGTCTTACCAATGTTTTGTAAAGAGGGAGACTCAGGAAAAGGTGGTTTTTAACGGGGTTGTTGTAACACTTAGGCTGTATGTGATACCATTGTAGTAAATTTTGTTATAACTTATATTGTACTAATATGTGTGGTGATACATTATCGTTTTATGTCTCCCCCGTACGAAGACTATGGCGAGTTGGTTTGTCCAAAAGTTAAAAGGGTAATTGAATCGTTCCCCTTTTTTATGACAGAGTGAAATCGGAGGATTCCAACGAACGCGTAGCATTTTTTGTTTGTACCAATGGTGGGTATACTGACTTTGCACTGTAAGATTATTTATTTTTCTGGTTGCACAGCTTTATATGGCCTCGGCACTTTTACTTACTCCCGACTGTCCACGGTGAAGGCTCTGTACTTGGAAGGTCTCCTTGTTTTGCGGAAGGGATCAGAGAGACCAGGTACAGGTGTCTTTCAGCCTTAACAGAAGAGGTGACTGGTGGAGGCAAAATGCAGCAGGGTGACGGTAACTGAAAGCGTGTGCAGTGCCAGTAGCAAGTGGTGAACAGAGGGAAGGGGGTTAAGTGATGTCAGGACAGCAAGTCAACAGCTCTTGGATATATGATATACACGGACTCTATATGTACGGACTTACCACTTATGTTTATGGAAACACTGATATTGTTTATTAATGAATACTTTTTTATTGGTTATATTATATTTCTATGTGGTATACCCTGTATGGTAATAATTAAAAGGAATACATCTTTTTTTTTATATACAAGTCTTCTGTGGAATTCTGTTGGGTTTAACAATGTCTACCATGTTATATTTTTAAATAAAAAACCAAAAAAGTGGTATATATAAAGGGGATACTGTATTGGGCTAACTAAGATTAATCATAGGCAAGCTTTCAGAACATGCTAGTTTCCTAGGTAATCAGCTTGAAAAGGAACTAGAATGTTCTTAAAGCTGCTCTGATAAATCTAAGCCAATAAAGGTATCACCCAACTTTGTCTTTTTTTTATTTTAAAAGGGTTACCTGTAAACATATGCCGGGAGAAAAATATTTTTCTTCCTTAATCCAACCTTCCCTTGATTACAAGGGACAAATGTTGCTGGCTCTAGCTTTCTAACGGCCAACTATTTCCCCCCTTCTTTTTCCACCTCTTCAATGAAGCACCAGTGTGAGTGAGGACATATACAGCTATTTACTCACCCCTGTGTATCCCTTTCTCTCAGCATAAATCAAAACTGCCAGTACTAGTTTTCCGTGCCCCAACACCAATCGGGGACATCGTAGAGGATTGTTTTTTATTTGAGCTTTCTTCCAAGCAACAAAGCAAGCTTTACTGATTGTTTTTTTATTAAGGAGAAATTAGTCTCCGTACTCCATTTTAATATTGAGAATTTAAGTTTCACATAAACAGTTAACTATTTGTTTAATCCCCACCACTTATAGTTTTCTAGTAATGTGGTTTTTAGCTTTAGATATTGATGGGCATTTTCAACATTAACTGATAATAGAAATATTTGAAAATATTGTTAGTGATGATGTTCTATGGGACCCACAGTCCATAACATGGAAAAAATTATCAACAACCTTCTTTTAGGAACCAAGTAAGTTTGCAGCATCTGGGTCTAATCCGTTGGATTGGTGATCTACTTCTCCATTTATGTACAAAGAAGTCATCTATATCCGTTCAGCTGACATGTCACATATATGCATCAGAAAATTCTTTCCTGAAGGAAAGAAGTCACTCTGAAGGCTAACTATATGAAAACTGAGGCTGGGAAAATTCAAAGACGTATGATGAGCTGCTAACAAGTCCCCAGGTCAGGTTCTCTAACAATATCCACAATTCCTTAGAGTCTATGAGATATGTTTCAGCTTTCTATCTGACAGAATAAAAACAGCCAACATATACATTTTCGAGACGTAAACCTATATAAAAAAATTCCATAGTACTAGATTTGGCTAGATTGATGGATTCAAAATCTTTCTGTATAAGGTCATTAATGTGATTTGAAAGTTACCACAGATGATAACAAAAAAATGCAATACAGAGGGCTTGGTAATTATAACCGATATGCAGGTACTATTAAAATATGACAGCGCCATACGATACAATCGCACATTTACAATACAATACGGTGTACAATACCGATTGCGGTATTGGATACGGGGATACTGTGTGTACAATAGTTTACTAAGGTTAGAAAGGTGGAAATTTACCACAGTCAGCTAGTCCCATCAATACTGATGAGGCGAAAATGTTTAAATATCAATTTGAGAACTATTTCCTTAAGGGCAAGTCCAGCCCAAAAATGAACCTAAACAAGTAATCACCCCCCAAAAAACACTAAACGGTCAATCATTTGAAATAAAAATATATAAGTCTAACCTGAAAATCTGCACATGTCCTGTTTCCCAGTTTCTGCTTACTAGTTTTGCCAATTAGCAACTGTCAGTATGGTTGACAGTTGACATCACCGCCAATGACTGAATGTAATTCCTATCTGCCATTTAGATGCCCAGGGATCAGTTAAGGTCAGTACAGGCTCAGAGGTTTCTAAAGATGACTGCCTCAGTTTCATGAGACATACAAAAGCATAGCAGGATACAGTAAATGAATTCATAGGACAAAAAGTATGATATATCAAACAGATTTAAAGAGGCCATTCCTTCTAAAGATTCTTATGAGGGTGGAGTTGTCCGTTAAATAATTATTGTCATAAATGCACATTGGAATAAGCAAAAAAAAAATCTCTAATACCAGTTAAAATGCAGTTTAGAGAAAACTGGAGGCCAATGGGAGAGTTCTTCGAAAAAACAAAATGTCCACCATGTTTTG
Source organism: Hymenochirus boettgeri (assembly GCA_019447015.1). Lineage (NCBI taxonomy): Eukaryota > Metazoa > Chordata > Amphibia > Anura > Pipidae > Hymenochirus > Hymenochirus boettgeri. The sequence goes on from CM033470.1 coordinate 12,534,001, forward strand.
TTAACTTGGACAATCCTCACAATATTTATTGCAGATGGAAGATATTGTCAGTTATATCTGTATTTACTGTACCATATATAACAGAATGACCAGTACAGAACTAAAACATTCAGTTCAGGGTCAAAGTTGGTGTATGTAAGTGTTGTTATTGAGATATGCTTGGGGAAGGTTCTCATTCATCCAGGTCATGGTAGATCTGTTCTATTCAATAGATCAACTGGCCTTGAGCTTAGTTCTGAAGAGACGTCATAGTCATTCGACTGGGCTTTCTCAATTCAGAATGGACTTGCTACAAGATCCACCAGCGTTACAAGAAAAGGTCATAGACTTACTACCACAACTTCAAAAGTTAAAGCCATTGACGAGCAAGGTATCATCACCTCTCCCTGGGAGGCACATCCATGCATATATGGACTCCCACGATACATAAAGGAGGGGCAACACACACTAAGCCCTAGTAGTCCGCAGCATTCAACTCTGTAACATTACCAAGGGTGGAAAAAATTACCTAGCCAGCATCTTAGGACCATTGGGGGAGAGTTCTTAAGCATACATCCAGAACTCTCGGTTTCACAACAAGATTGAAAAGAATATAGTACTCGGTGCAGAACAGAAAACTATGGTGTCCTATGATGTGACATCTCTCTTCACCTGTATACCCACCAAGGAGGCTGTTGGACTGGTGAGAGAAAACGGCCATACCAAGACAAAGCACTCTTACCAGCAGAACTGCTCTCAACCCAAGAACAGGTATGTTCCTTAATTGGACTTGTGCCTGAATACAACCTATTCAAAGACAGGTATAGTTTCTATAAGCAAAAACATGGAATGGCTATGGGAATCTCCAAGTTTAACCCATTTTGGCCAAAAAAATAACACGATTACCAACAGTGAAGGGAAATGGCAAGACAGGAAGAAGAACATTGGTATCCTCCATATGTAGCAGGGGTCTCCAAGAAATTACAAGATAATATTCAAAAGCACTGTATCCCTGTCTGTTTCTAAACCGAATAAAACACTGAGGCAGCAATGGTACATCCGGAAATACCCAATACCGAAACACAAGAAAAGTGACATCATAGCAGTGCAGTGCACGTGAAGATTGCTCTGATATGTATGTGGGGGAGAACATCAACATTTGGCCCAGCATAGAAGAGCCAATCCTCGGGTCAGGACTCAGCCGTGTACCTGCATTTTAAGGATAAAGGGACATATCTTTGAAGATGTAATGTTAACATATGGCAAAGGAACTGACTGGTTCAAGAGAGGTGTCCAAGGAGGCATGCCATTTATGTGGAAAATAAAAGAAACCCCCCCCCCCCCCCAAGCTAAATAGAGGGGGGGTTCAACACCAAACTGTCTACAAGGTACATGCTGTTTTTTTTGACACCTTACTTGGGGGTCCTAGAATACCTCTTAGTCACTATGCAATCCGCCCTTAAAAACCTGGCTGGGATATGCCTAAATTGATTGTACAGGGTTACATAATTGCCACAGATTATGTCAGTTGATTAATTGGAATACACAGATATCTGTATTGAGATATTGGAGTAAGGAAACTGTTAATATATTAATACAGAAAAAAAAAACAGGCAAATTTTAATATCATCAGTGGTAACGTCGACCCTATTAAGGTCGAAAATCAAGGACTCTGAATTTTTAGAATATTCAAGAATTTGATAGGAACTTTCAAAACAGAATTTACAATGTGATTGCTTTGGTCTGGGCAACATAGAGGAAATTTTTGGTCCTGTCATTTCGACAAACAAAATGTCCTGATCAATAACAACATTGGTAAGAATGTCCCACCCCAAACAAAAATGTTTAATTTACCGAATTAACTCCCCAAACCTGGAACTCACAAGGTTAAACGTATTCTGCTTCTAAGTATACTTACCATGCATTCCTTGGCGTCTTCTAATTTCATGCGTAGAAAATTAGGGGGCAAAAGTCGAAATCTGATTTAAAAAAATTTCAATTGGATTCAAAACAGAAATTTTCGGCGGGAATTTCAAATATCTGTGTGAAACCGCTTGCAAAACAAAACTCTTCTCATCAATAGTATCAATGCGAATTGTATGCAATCAAACAATATTTGACAAGTTTATTCAAAAGGACAAAAATAATGGCTGAGATAATAACAAGTGTTGCAAGAAAAATTGTTCCAATTTTTCACCTAGTTGCCCACATTCCCGGGAATGAACCAATGGGAAGCATTGAAATGGACAAAGAAACAGTTGTGGTTCGAAACGTTGAATATCTTTGCTTGGTCGTAAGAAAAACGCCATGTGTTATGCAGCAGAAAAGAGGAAAAGTTTTAAAGAATTGTGAATAAAATACTATTTTGAAGGAGAGTGTGCTCTGGACTATTGGGAAGGAATGAAAGTGGCTTCCTAAAGCCGGCCTTGCAGAGGTCAGCCGGCCTTTGCCAGAGTTCATTCTCAGTAACAAGGGGATAAATCGATAACAAAAATAAAAAAAGATAAAGTCCTCACCCGGGTACTATAAACTGGAAGAGGGTGGTTCTGGAAGGGCATTCTGTACCGATGACATCTGAATACTCCTCTTTATTACTGAACATTACACCAACCAAAGGCCCTCTTTCAGCATGGATTTATGAGAAATAGATAGCCAGACAAATGAATTGTTTTTTATGAAGAAGAAGAAGCGAGTAGAAGTTTGATCAGGAACAGCGTGGATGTGGTTACTTAGTTGCGAAGCTTTTGATTACTGTGCCATCATAGGCGATAATGTATTAAAAACTGAGGACTGTTGAGACCAGAAAGAAAACCATTTGTTAATGGATAGAGAAACTGGTTATTGGATCGCAAACAGAGAGTGGGTTAATGGAGCTAATCTATGTGGGATAAAGTTCTAGCGGAGTGCCTCAGGGTTCTGTTACTGGGGGCCGCTTATTTTTAAACTGTTTATAATGAACTTGAAGGGGGCATGAGAGCCAAGGTCTTGTGTTGCTGAGACACTAAAACTATGCAGAGCTTTAGAAACTTCAAGTGATGTTGCAAGTGCTTGCAAGCAGACCTAGATAAGGTTAGAGTTTTAACATGCAGGCAGATTAGACAAGTAGGATGTTTAAAGAGAAGCGACGTTTGCTTGGGAAAGGATAACATTATACAATATATTACTGGGCTCTATTAACAATAAACTCTCTGGTGCATTGTTCATAAAGGTCCTATCTTAAGGTTGGAAGAAAGAAGTTTCATCTTCAGGTTAGGAAAAGTTTCTTTTTACAGTGAGAAAGGTGTTGTTGGAAACTGGGGGGGAATTGTCTTCCAACAGTGTGTAATGGCAGTTCATTGAATTCTTTAAAAGTGGGTAGACAAGTTTCTAAAAAAAAAATAAATATTGAGAATTACTGGTATTAATACCAATACGGTAGTTCTGGTTGGTACAGGGATACTATAAAATATGAGAATTACTGGACAATACATATACTGTAGTTCTTTTGGTTACAGGGATAATATATAATATTGAGAAATTACTGGTATTTAATACTATACTGGAGTTTCTGGTTGTACAGGGATTACTATATAAATATGAGAATTACTGGAATTAATACATATACTGGAGTTCTGGTGGTACAGGGATACTTATAATATTGACCAATTACTGGTATAAATACATATATGGAGTTTGGTTGGTACAGGATACTATTAATAATTTGAGAATTACTGGTAATTAAAACACTATAATGAGTTCTGGGTGGTTGGTGCAGGTTACTATATTTAAGATTGAGAATTACTGGTTATTAATATATATACTGTAGATTGGTTGTCCGGGATACTATATCCATATGAGAATTATGGTCTAAAATACATATACTGTAGTTCCTAGTGGTAAGGGCATACTATTAATATTGAGAACTACTGGTATTAATACATATACTGTAGTTCTGGTGGTACAGGGATACTTTCCGGTTGCCGTTGAGTCAGGAAGGAATCCCCCCCTCCTTTTTTTTAAGCTGTTTTTTTGCCTTCTCTGGTATCAACTGTTAGGTAGGGTTTTTAAAAAAAGTGACTAGGTTGAACGTGATGGAGTATGTCTTCATTTAACCTCCAATTACTATATCGGTGTATTAAATTAGATCAAATGGACTTGAAATGAGAGTCTTGAAGATGTGTTTCGCTAGTCATCCGACTGGGCTTCTCAATTTCAGAGAATGGACTTGTACAAGAATCTGTGTGGCAATTATTGTACCCTGGAAGGAAAATCCCAATTGAATATCACAGCCAGGTGTTAAGGGTGTGATAGATCGAACCCTTTAACACCTGGTGTGATATGCTTAATTGGGATTTGCCAGGGTAATAATTGGCCACAGATTCTTGTACAAGTCATCTGAATTGAGAAAGGCAGTCGGATGACAGCGAAACGTCTTCAAGAACAACATTCAAGTCCCAGTTGATCTAATAATGAATATACAACAGAATACATGCCTGGATGAATGAGAACCTTCACAAACTCAATTACTATGTATTAGTTACTAAGTTTTCTAGTTCTGTGCGTTTAGGTTAGTTAGACTTTTCTTACAAATGTAATACTGATGAAGAATTTTTCACTATACACTGTCCAATAATCTTAAATTTCTTCATGTCACAATGGAAAAAACCGAACAGTGGAAGGGTTTAATTTAATGCCCTTGAATTGCTACAAGATTAACACTTTACTGATTTAAAAAGTAAAAACATTGGACATTCCCCATAGACGATACTTTCTGAACCACTGATTTTACTTACTGAATTGTACCATGGCCAAAAGGAGCAGCTGTCAAATATTTGATTTTATTCCTTATAACCAAGAGGTAATCTTTTTACTGTGATCATTTTCAGTTGTACTTGTGACAAAACAAAGCACCATGGCTTCTAGTGAATGGAAGATTCCTTTGCTTGAAAAGATAATAATTTTTGACCCTGTATCCAGACTAATATGCTATATGCAAGGGTACCCATAGCGTAAACCCTTCTTTCTGTGGGTATTATCAAAGAGATGCTTGGGGGGGTACATTGCTATATAATTAAGGCCAGATTTTACATCACAGGAGCCTGTAATTAAGAAGGCCTGTGCCATCTTAACATCACACTAAATGCGGCCACTCCCCCACAACCCCATCCATTTTCATTTTTTGTGGAGGAGACTAATTTATGCGGTGAATTTGGGACATGCAAAAAACGGTGAACTCTTAACAATTCAAATTGTATAAAAATGGGGGGGGTTTCAGCTAAAATTTGAAAAACATGGTGGGGGACTAAATGTGTGGGGGGGTAGATTGAAAAGCCCTCCATTTTTCCAACCACAAGTGCCAATAGGAATGTGCCTACTGTGTTGAATAGTAACCCCAGCCCTGTAATAGACTATATAGAATATATATATATATATAATAATTCTGGTGTTTTGGTTTTTTTTTTTTTTTTTTTGCCTTCTTCTGGATCAACAGTTAGGCAGGAAATGAACTGGGAGGCGTATGGTTTTATCAACCTCAAATACTTATACAATATATGTTAGTTATGGGCTTTATGAGTAAACAAAAGGTTTGGACTAGATGGACGTACCTCTTTATTAAACCTCAAACACGTGTTCTCGTGTTCATTGCTCTAAAGTGGTAAAAGAATTAGGAAACCTGAAAATCCATATCTTTTAGCCGAAAAAAAGGCTATTTAGGTTGTTTTGTACAATTCGCAATTCAAAACAAAGTCCCCTAGAGAGAAAACCCCTGTTCCATATAACATTACAGTTTGAGGGAATAAAAATTACCAAATTTATTTAGAGAAATAAAGAAGGGGCATTCCCCGAAACGTTGTGGACGTTGTGATGTGGGTTCACAATAAAAGGTTTATAAAGATTTGAGTGCGACCCTCAGTGACTTTTGTCCTGTGAAGCTGCTGGTTTTTAAAGGGAAGACCTAAGAAGGTGTCTGCACCCACAGTGGACAGAGTGCACCTCACCATTGGTATCCTGCTTAGTTAGAGAATACCCTTCAGTTATAAGCTTAAAACAATTGTATCAATAAATAGGAGGCGGCACAACACTTATCATATACAATAGATGTATCCCACTCTTAAAATAATGTAAAAAAAGATATATATAAAAGGAAAGTGTACTAGACAAAACAACACTCCGTTAAAAAGAGTATTAAGTCCCAATATAAGGTATAAATGAAATATGAAAATGTGAAATAGTCTCTGAACTTCATTCCCACAGAAGTAGCATACAGTGATACAATTTATCCTTATATAGAAGTTGTAAACACCTTACTCCAAACTTATAAGCAGTTATAGTGCAAGAAATAATACTCTGACTTGCCAGGAAATTCTATCATATGGATGCCTGAACCCCCTCGTTGTAAGTCCGGTAAGATGACGGAATAAGGGTCGAAAAATGCTAATCTGTATAACACTATACCGGGCAGGTTGAACTAGCTTTCACCAGATGCTTAACAGGCTTCCATCCTTATCAGGGCTTGAAACCAATCTCGGATGACCTAACACTTAAATTAGCATCCTTCTGTGGGAAGAGAGGATGCTCCTAGCAGACTCACTCTAATGACCCAATACCAAAAATAAGAGCAATAGATATATGCAGTGCCGTGCAGTGAGAATGCTCTCTTTGTATGTGGGGAAAGACAAACAGCAGTTGCACTTACGGTATGCCCAGAAGAAATTCAGTTCCTAGGGTCAGGACTCGCAGTTGACCTGCATCTTAAAGAAAAAGGACATAACTCTGAATACTGTAATGTAAACACCTTGGCGAAGGAAAAGAACAGGTTAAGAGGAGGTGTCTGGGTCCATTTATGTAAAAATAAGAAAAAAAAAGGGGGGGGGATTTAAGACCGTTACTACAAATTCACTCATCTTATAGCTAACAATCCGTTGGGATCTCCTTGTTTGGTTGGGGGAGGAAGAAAAGTAATTTCGGATACCTCCCTCCATCTTCATTTTGCTCTATGGACTGTCTAAGGTCAGGCTTCCCTATCACAATCGTCAACACGAATTCCAGGAAAACCAAAAACCTACAGGAAATGATGTGGTGCTGTATTGGCCACTGAACTTAATTACAGATTCCATTTGCTAAACATGCAAAAGGGAGATTCACACACTTATCGTTAAGACTCCTGACATGATTCAATATTCACCGTGCGAGCACGGGGGGGCGGGATCCCCAATAGTCTTAACCCGTGTTTGAATTTTAAACTTACAGCCCTATTGTCTGGCATTTGAAAAAAACAAAAAATCAATGTGTTGTGTCACTGCATGACTTTCAATACAGTAGTAGTTGTTTGCTCAAGCTCAATCCCAGTCCCCCAGCTCCACTGCCAGGCTATCGGACTCTTTGTAAGGGCAAGCATGCTCAGTAATCCATAGTGAGGCAGCATTGGGGGAGGGAATTTCCCACAGGCAGTCATCACATACCAATGTCACCATTCCAGAACAGCAAAACTATACATAAGAGTTTATGATAATAAGGCCCTGATTGACAGCTGAAAGGTAAGATGTTTAGGATGGATATATAAAGGAAATAGGCGGGCAGATCAGCAAAAAAAACAGTGATAGGATTAAGAATAAGTATCAGTAATTTCTGCACAATGTAAAAAAACGAATTTAGTCCAGATGCATATCCTTCAAGACTTAACACACGACATAAAAAACAGTGCTGCTCTCAGTAAATTTGCCAACTGTATCCTTGTTTACAGTTCAAAGCAGTGTTTTAAAAGGAATCCTTCTGAACCATACAATTTCCTTATTAGGCCTTGTACACACAGACATTAATTGTTAACCAAGCAGCCATGGAAACGGGGTGGGGGGGGGGGGGGGGGAGCGGGGGGCCGAGGGGGAGGGGGGCGCCAATCCAGCTTATGTGTATGGTTAGTTTCCTGCTGGGTGGCTAAACATGTTGAAACCTTTTTGGGGTCTTGCAGCACTCACCCTCCCTTGCTATAGATGGAAAAGGCGATAAAGTTCATAGTGACAGCTGCTTGTTGGGACCAATCGTTAAGATGGCTTCTGTCAATAACATAGCGAATTTCTAGAATGAGAACATATTAGCCTTAGCACTCTTTCGTGTAGTCTATAATGGCCCCATTAACACTAAGCTTGACCTATATCTTCCTAAACCAGAAAATGAATACTCATGTATTTATTCCTTTTTGTCAGTTAGATTTTTCCCCCCCCCAGTTAAATTCCCCCCATTGTGTGCAGTCTCCAGAATGACCCACAGAAAAGTTTCAATTGAAAATTGTATTTGATCTTTTATAACCGCATCGCCATTCCCATGAACTGCCCTTCCTTAAACGTTAACCTTCAGACTCTGGGAGAATTGTTCCAAGCTCTAATGATTATTATTATAAGATCATATAACACATGCAAGGATCTCACAGGGCCCCTTGAACTCCGAAAGATGAATGTCCCCAAAGGCGACATTTAAATCCAGTGCTTAAAATGAAATGGAGATGGAACTGGAATATCAAGCATTGACATTAACAATTTGCATCAGGTAGCTCGTTAAGAGGAAGGTTTTCTTTAGGGGTGGTGCTTAGACCCCATAAATATTACTGGTCTCGACAGGAAGTTGAAGCTATTGAGATTAATTCTATTTAAGGTACTGCTTTTGCCAATTTATAAAAATTTAAAAAAAAAAAAATCCTGTATAAAAAAAAAGGCTCTAATAAAAACCCCCATTTGATGGTTCCAAGTATAAATAAAGCCCACCTTGTCTCCGTGCATCGCAGGGTTTTAGAATAGTATAATTGTAGCTAATGGGTTTGTGCAGCTAAATTAAGGCGTTATGAATTATACAAATCAGTCAGCCTAATCTTCTAAACCAGATAGTTCCATTCAGTTGTTTCTTAAGTGAGCAACAAAAAAAAAAATGACATAATGATTAAGAGGCTCATAGCGCAAAAGAAATGTCGAGAACTGATTTTAACCCTCCTTCTGCATACATACCCTTCTTCATAATTCAGCCTTGATATCGGATGGAGAATATCATTTTGCCTTTTATATAGCTTCTGTATTACAGAGTCTTCTTCTTGTTTTTTTTTACATAGGATTTTATACATTGCATATCATTTAAGTCAACAGAAACACGATTATATTTTAAGGTTTCATTCATAGGCATTGAAGATGTCAAGGTTAACGTGTATTATTCATAAAATTGGATTAAAATGCCAGAGCCCCTGACAAGGGTGGAATACATTAATACTGGATTTTCAATTAATCACACCCCCTTTATATACACCAAGGGATTCTTCTTCTATTCAGGATGTAGGTCTCTGGCAACCGCAAGATACAGTGAACTAATTCCAAGCTGCAACAAGTGCTAACTGTATGTAACACGGCAGAACTGTGCACAAATACCCAGTGAATTCTCCTATCTGGCTCGATATCATATTTGATCGGGCTTTACAAATTAACAGGACTGAGAATTTAAATATAAGGAAAAAGAGAAAAATGCATAGTGTTTTTTAAAAAATCCTTTCAATGTCACTAGTGACCCAAGGAATTCATAATGTAATGTATGGAAGGTTAAGGGAGCACCGTTAAAGCTTTGTACTATTCCTCATGAGATACAAACATATACCATTTTATTCTTTGTTGGAAGAGGATAGTTGTCATAGTAGTCAACAGAAACTGTTGTTGTAGGGAAATAGACATCGTTTATAAATGAAAGGACTAATGCATATTAAAAACAGTATTAAAGGTAATGTAAAAACATATTTAAAGGGCATGTCCACCCTGAAAAATGATCTTTTCACATAAGGAGTACCAGCCTGCCCACCCAAACCGCTTAGATCGTTACTTACAAAGCCTTCTCTCATGCACTGTCTCGATCTGGCTCCATGCTTATGGAAGTTACAAGCAGGGGCCGGGACAGACAGCCGCGTTGTGATTGGCTAAGGCGCGGGCAATCACAGACGTGGCTGACGTCATTGAAGGACGCATGAAGAGGCAGCGGGAGAGAAAGAATAGAACGATCTCATGCATTTTTAAAAAGTAATATTACGGAAGGTTGGGGGTGGGCAGCTGGTGGTACCTTACTTATGTGGAAAAGGATTCACGCTAGGTTGCCAGGCTGCTGCAGAAGATGGCTCCAGGATGGTGTGAGGAATAGGGGGAAGGTCCCCCCTCTGCGATGTCTCAAAACTTGTCTAAGATTGAGGAAGAAAACAGGCACGGGTGATTCACGACAGTTCACGCAGTTTCCTGGACTTTGATAATCCATAGCAGGGAGAAATATAAGGAGCGAGATGTAAGTTTCGGATTTTTTTTAAAAACTACAACAGGGGAACGTAGGTTAACATGCCCTGTAACCTTCACTAGGACCAGTATACAGATTCAAGCAAGGTATCCAAAGGAGGAGCACACTACTGCAAGTTGTGGAAAAAATCTTTTAATAGTGCAAAAAACAAACAAAAACTAAACGTTCTTCGGACTTTGCGTCCATTCCGAGGTAAGAATCCACCCACTACATCGAAAATATGTGATTGATAATGTCGCTACTTTCGTCCTTCTCAAAGAGTTTTTCGTTTTTCATGGCGGGGTTCCCAAAAATTGGAATCAACCCAATATAGTCAATGGAGAGGAATTTTTTAATGTGTAGATTTGAATCTTGCCCTTTTGACATGATTTCAATTTTAGACATTGCATTTTGATTTAACTTCATCCTATGGAAATTCTTAAATTCCTCTGGATCCACAAATTTGAATCCTACAGTTCCCCCAGGTTGGTTCAAAAACTCAGACTCATCCATAGTAGGGACAATAAGTGTACCCATTCCTTATTTTAAAAGGGGATCAATGTGGATGCTTGAATAATAAAACAATTCTAGCATTGGGCTTTTTCATGTTATGGTTAAGTTTATTTTCCTTAAGATGAATCAGCCTTTTAGAAATGATTTACGATAGTTTCAGTAGACAGCTACTACATATGTGATCGCATTACAACTGTATTAGCAAAATACATAAAATTAGATGTGAAAATTAAATCCCCTGGGAATCTGTAGCTCGAGCCGGTCGGAATAAAAAATATACAAATTAATCCATACAACGAGAGCATGAGCGGAATGTACTTTTATTTTAATCTTCCATGTTGTATTTACTTAGGCCCCTGGGGTACTTCATTACCAGAACAACTATTCGCGATAATATTGCTGATGTATAATTTCCACCATAAATTGTTACAAACACTCTGGTTGTTACAGAAAAATAATGGTTATGTGAGATAATAATTACCTAAAAATTTAGTCTTTGAAAGTTATGGTTATCATGGAATCTGCTTTGAAACATAAAGGGGGGGGGGTAGGGGGTTTATGTTGGTGCATAATCCGTAATACCCAGCGCCAACTACGCTCGCAAAAATAGTATAAATCTGTTTTCCTACTGGGAAATTTCTATGTGAAAGTTTACACTAACCATTGTATCTAGACCCCATAGCGTTGAAACACGAATAATTATAATTATATTCTGCGTAAAAGCATGATTTTCCGTTGTGGGTGGGGATGGACATGTTGAGGTTAGCAAGGTGACTTTTCAGATAAAGGTTGCTACATATTAGGCGGAATATACATAATGCGCAATAAAAGTAAGAGCAGTAAATTTTATTCAAAAAATCCCAGTTAGGGAAAAATATAGGCCATGTCCAATGGTCTTACGCGTTTCGAGCTAGACAGCTCTTACTTCACGCCTATGAGTAAGAGCTGTTTAGCTCGAAAAGTGTAAGGCGTGCATGCCTTATATTTGGCTAACCATGTGATGTTTTGAATAAAATTTATGCTTTTAATACTCTATGAGGCCAATACATTACACCGATGTGCGCCGTACAACCATCTTCTTTTATTTGCTGTTATGGACGGATCAGGGGCACAGGATGGCGGGGGCAACGGACCACGCGAGGAGGAAGCGTGAGTGAGAACGTAAACCTTTGCTATCAAAAGTCAACTAGGTGACGGGTTTGGGGTTTAGAACAACTTGACCTCAAACATGTGCAAGTCAGTTAGAATAAATGATAAGATTAGTGTAGTTGGATTTCCCATTGTTTCATTGTTGTTTTTTTAATATCATAATGCAAAACTGAAGACCTTGTGCTGCTTTCAACCACTTTCAACCATTTAACCATTATTATAATTATTTGGTGTCAGTCGTTTAATGAGTGTTAGCCTTGGGAGCCAGTTGAGGTGAAGGGGGGTCTATGGGGTCTTGACTTCCTTTGGCTTGTCTGACTTTCCTTTAAAACATGGCTTTAACCTCCAAAAGAAATATTCAAAAAAAGTGGCCTGTTTCTAATCTAAACTGTTACTCTGAATAAAGATTTTATAAACGCTTCAAGCAAAATGTCACCCCAAGAGGGGAAATGAATTATATAAAACCATTATATGTAATGGTAGCCCCCACTAAACCCTAAGAGTGCAGGACTTACCTTGGTCCCAGGAATTGCTAAATCAGAATCCAGGCCCAAAACTCCCCTGGTCCTTCTTATTCCTTCGCAGTGTTCTGGGTATTCAGTCATGACCATGTCGTTGACCTCACAGCCAAGGTCTTACAATAGTGCAGAAGAGATAGTCTAGGGCCAATGGTCATTGTATGAACCCTTAAAATAGGGGAGGGGAAAACATAGGCTTGTCCAATTAAAAAATGTTAAGTAAAACTTTATTGTGCCAATTGGAGATTTATGTACAGAAAAAAAAACTGCCTATGACAGGTATTAGGTATACTATGATGACCGTCATGACTTCCTTACTAATACATTCTGTTATATCATATACTTATGCATTATATAGGGTGGGTAGGCTGGGAGGTTTTTAAATGTTTTTATGTATTATACAGCAAAGTATGCCAGTTGGTGCACAGTGGGAATTATGTATGTAAATATTTATCTATGTGTGGATAGAGTGCATATCAAATCTTACACACCTTATAAAAAAACAAAACAAAGGAAAATAAATAAAAGAAAACCAGTTAATAACAAACATCATATGAAATTCTGGTTCTAAAGGTCACATTCCCCTAAACAAATACTTTGTTGAAGCACTTGTGAATTTTATTAGTTGTTTTGGATAAGAGTCTATAGATTGGTATATCTGGACTTTGCAAGTTTTGCCTTATTATAGAAATATCAAGAAAAAATGTTAATAATGTTAACTATAAATGCCCTGGATCTTTCGTGCTTTAAGGACTCAACACCAGAGTGAAGCACAGTCCAGTAAACCCATTGGACATCTCTGTGATGGTAGGCTATTGCGAGCCCAATATGAATTTGTAAGGACATATCTAAACAATCAGAATCATGAGATATAAAAGAGAACTAAGACTGTCCCCTACCAATATGACATTTGTGCACCAATGGTGGGGGACCATATTCCCTCTCCTTCTCCTAGGCGCAACTGAACCAACATACCTTCAGGAGGCTATGAAGGCCTTTCAAGTTGCCCCCTAGCTGCACAGTCTCCAGGAATAGTGTGATTACAGAGCTGAGGAATCAAAAAAGGCCCAAGCCAGTCCTGCCACAAATGTGCCGAAACAATACAAATAGTGGGAGTGGGGAATAAGTGCATCGTGCAATAAAAAGGGTGCCCAATCATCCAGGCTTATTAAAGAGTTCATCAATTTATGCCCATAGCCAGCATAGACCAAAAAAATTACCTAGTGCCAATAGGGGGGAAGGAAGGAGATTGTGAAGGGAATATGAACCACTTGCCATGTTTAAAAATAGTGCACAAAGAGGCCAGGGTTGACGGCTTTAAGAATTAAAATATGGTAGAATGCAGACCTGTTTAATTTTTTGAGTGGAAGGTAACCCCCCTTACCCTTGAATTTAGACAAAGGCCAAGAAAACAATTTTTCATTCATGTTTGATTTTATCAGTGCAAGAAACAGTTTACTGGCTGATAGATTTGAAAACCACACGATACCGTCTCAGCTTAGCTATTAGCTAAGTGGGAAGACCTCCCATAGAGCATAAAAAAGAGACTTTTTCAACAGAAGGTACTCCACAGCCTTTTGCTATAAGAAAAAGCATTGCTTAATAATAGAAATAAATTATTTTATCACTCCAGATTTCCTAGAGACATTGGAGCGGACATGAAAGTTTCTTCTACATGTCCTATGGCTAATGCATTGTTAATTAGAACAACTGGCATACATAACTGCAATCAGACTCATCTGACTTGCAGACATGACTTGTTTTAATGTTTTTTTTAAATTGAACACGCTAGGGTTGATCTTTTGCTAAAAAAAAAAAGCCCAAGAAAAGCAATATCATAGGATGGGGCAGCTAGGTTGCTAGTTTTCCTTTTAGACAGGAAAGAAAAGAAACGGTAACACTCTTATCTCTAAACGGAATATAAATTAAAAACTTATTTTGCAATTATTTCCCCTAATCCCAGAAAGTATAAAACACCTAAAAAAGGGCTTATGACTTTTATAGGCTAATAAACAGGCTTGACACAAGTGAAGCAAAATGACATGAAATTGTTTTCTGATGACTTTTGACAATATATGTAATGAAATATTTTGCAGTTGGTCTGAGCTATTTTCATTTGATGTGCTAATGGTCACTGGATTATAACGGAGGCAACTGAAGAGTAATAGTAATTATACTATGAAAATAAAATCTTCCAGTCATAGACTTCGCAGAGGAGTGTATCCAACAAGATTTTGCGCTGTGATCTTGCCCCACTTAACCCCTTACTGCTTTCAAATACAATCCCACCTTACAGTCCTCTGCTGTTTGTGGAAAAATGCAAAGAATTCAATTAATCCACAGTTAATGATACTCGGATTTGCAGAAGGAAATTTCGCGTTACAACAGAATATGCAGGGTTCCACAGTTAAGTAACAATTACTTGCATGTAAGGCCATTGAGGCACTCTTGCTTATTTAAGGCCATCTGAGGCCCAAAAACATTAAAAGAAGGACTTGGCAGGGGATTCATACTTATTTTAGGAATAGGGTAGGGGACAAGCCTTAGAACTACCTAACACACAATTCGTGCATGAACCCTACGAACTAAGGGTCCTTTCGGATTTCTGTTTAGTAGCCTAGAGGAATACGATTTTGATTGTAGGTATGACTGTTTAAGGTATAAAAAATTCCCAGGTTGAAGGTTTACTTCAGTTGAAGGGTTGTTTAGACTGTGAATGCTTTTACCTTGTTGCAAGAGGGGGGGGAGTGTTGAGCAGGTGATGTCAGTTTCTTAGTTTGGGGCCTATGGAGATTCTTGTAAAAGTCATTCTGAATTCAGAGATCCAGTCAGAAGGAAGAGCCAACACATATTTGTTGAAACCACAACTCAAGTCCATTTGATCTAAACTCAATCCACCAGATATAGAAGTATAAAAATCAAAGGTATTTGAGTATTGCTTCCTGATAAGAAATGCGAGTTTTATTTTTGTTCTCATTTAATTGGAAGTGATTGGCTTTGTAATGGGAGATAGGATAAATATGAAGTCAAATTTGAAATAATAATTTTCGAAAAATTTAATAGAAAGATGGGATAATGCAAGGACACCAATAATTTCCGCTTACGGCTGCTCTGATTGTTTTTCTTAAAAGATTAGTCATTGATACGTCAGGTTCCTGATCCATTACAGTCAGTTACCCCTGTTCTTACCGTATAGTTAATTTTAGCGGAATTTTCCAGACGCCGGCGGAATTTTGAAATCCGCACCCCCACCCATCAAAAAATTCACAAATCTGAAGCGAACAGATTTCAGCGAGGTTCGACCAAGCTCTACTATTGACAATGCCTGTCATTTCCTGTTATTTCCTGTCCTTTCCGTCATTTCTGTCATTACTGTTATTTCTGTCCTTTCCTGTTATTTCCTGACATTCATGTTATTCCTATTATTTCATGTGCCTTTACTGTATTTCCGTATTTCCTGTCATTTCTGTTATTTCCTGTTATTCTGTCATTTGTCCAAAGGCGAATGGTTTGGAGAGAAAAAAAGAATTATTTGATTAAACAAAATTGAATCCAATGACTACCCCCAGGAATGTTCAATATAAAGATATTTGTGATCACTTTTTGTTTTGTTTTGTTAAATGTGAAAGGCTTAGTAAGTGTATTATTCTATTTAAAAGCTGCATTTTTTATGCTAATTATATTGTGGGAAATGTACAATCCTTTTGCCTTCTCATTGTACGGAAATTAGGAACGTTGTCAGTGGTTTGAAGGGGCTAATATACTTTTACGTAATTATGTTTTCATTTACAAGTGGACAGCATTTGATAATCTTCCTAAGAAATGAACTTGACATTTATTTGTGTTCTTGTTACTTTGTCCTTTTAGTACCTATTCTTGCTGTCGGTTCCACAAATCTGCAATATAGATCAACATAAAGTCCTTTGAGACAATATTGTCTTTCTGTTTACATAACATTATTCAGTTAGATCTTAATGATGCATTGATTGTGTGAAACACAAAACTGTTCAGGCTGGTTTGTTCATGACGCGAATTAACTAGAATGTTCGTCCTAAATATCTTCGACGGAGCGCAATGATGGGAAAATAAATTGTAGTATGACAATTCTGTCCGACTCAAAACTGAATTATTTTTACAAAATCCAACGGATCTGTTCGTATTACGTAGAAGACTCCAAATATACCAAAAACATAAAAGCATAATTAAAATCATATTGTTACTATTGGAAGAGAAACAGGCCCTCCTATAAAACAGAGAAACCTGTCTACTATACAAGTCTCCAAGTATACAGTTAATAGATCAAGTTAAGCACAAATATTTCTGAGGTATAAAAATAGAGGCCGCGAGGTTAACAATTGATCCCATGTATATCTTCTTACATATCCCTGATTATGTATCCGGCCTCTACTAAAAAATTCAACTTGGTAAAGGGATTATTGGAGACTGGATGGTGAGGATTTGTAGAAGCCTTAAGGACAGAGAATTTGGGCCTCACTAAGACCTCGCATAGAATGACTCAGTATATTCTCTATAAGATCTACTTGAACTTTATTCAAAGTATGCAAAAGACAAATCAGACAGAATCTCAATATAACCATAATGTGAGGCAATACTGTCGCACCCTTTTGACTGCTGTGGATATCCTTAATGAAAGAGGCTGATAATTTTTCTGCATGATCACATGGGTTACCAGTGGGTACCTAAACTCTTAAGAATGCCTTCGGGGTATTGGGAGCATTTCTGTCATTAGATATTTTATAAGTGATATGCTCTTGGTGTTTTAGGAAGCTGGTGAAACATCATTGATTATGTAAGAACAATCCACCACCGTTATCAATGGAAAACTAAAAAGTAATACTACTCTACAGTATAAAAGTGATCTAAACTGCAAGGATTTCCTAGTGTATACTAAGGTTTTTGGCAGGTAGATATTCTCCTCTCTACCGGGTGACAGTTGATTTATATTCTATTTAGTCTGCTCTGTAATGGATCACGTTTCTTCCTTAAGTGTCACAATTCTTTGGCTCTTTACGACTCTGTGTTAGAAGTGGAAAATTACCCTTTGTTCCACTCCCTGCCTGGCTCTGCGTTGCGTCCTGCTTTGGCTCTTTTCCATCGGCTCTGTTGAGTGGAGTTCCACATGTGATGCCAGTTTCCTCAGGAAATTCAGGAAACTTCTCGTTTTCTTTTGAGCGGATGCAGCTGCGTGAGTCTTCTAAACTAGAGATGTTCAAAACGGTGAGTTTCGTTTCCGATTTTCAAATTTTTTGAAAAAAGTTGGAAATGTTGTAAGTCGGTTCGAGTTTTGATTTCTGTGAAAATCGGCTACTTTTTTAACGGCATCATTGATGCACTTAAAAAAGAGCCTTCAGTCAAAAAATATTTACTTATAGGTGGCCAATGTGCATTGTATAAAACACTGGCATCATAGCCCCTTTAATGTACATGTATAACCACTGGCATTCATAGCCCCCTTTAATGTACAATTGTTATAAACATGGCATTCATCGCCCCTTTAATGTTATTGTATAAACAATGACATCATAACCCTTTAAATGCATTGTATAAACCCTGCATTATCAACCCTTTAATAGCATTGTATAAACCCTGACCTTAATCACCCCTTTAATACATTATTGGAGTAAAACACTGGCATTTGTCACCCCTTTAATATGCATTGTATAAATCCTGGAATGTCATCACCCTTTAATATGCATTGGAATACACTCGCATTCATCGCCCATTTAATATGGCATTGTATATACACTGACATTCATCTCCCCCTTAATGTGCATTGTATAAAAAACACTGACATTCTTCACCCCTTAATATGCATTGGTATAAACATGGCATTTGTCGAGCCCCTTAATGTGCATTGCATAAACCCTGGCATTCATCGCCCCTCTTTTAATGTACAATTGTATAAACACTGGACATTCATCCCCCCCTTTAATAGCATTGTATAAAAAACACTGGCATTCTCACCCCTTAATATGCTGCATATGATACCCCTTTAATTTGCATTGTATTAACACTGGCATTCATCGCCCCCGTTAATGTAAAAAAATTGTATAAACACGGAAATTGGTCGCCCCTTTAATGTACATTGTATAAACACATGGCATTCATTCACACCTCGGTAATATGCATTGTATAAACACTGGCATTCGTCACCCCTTTAATATTGCCATTGTATATGATTACCCCTTTAATATGCATTGTTATATAAACCTGGCAATCATCGCCACCCTTTAATGTCACATTGTATAAACACTGCATGGTCGCCCCTTTAATGTAACATTGTATAACACTGGCTTTCATCACCTCTTTAATATGCATTGTTATAAACACTGGCATTCGTTCTCGGGCCCCTTTTTAATGTGCATTGCATAAAACCACGGGCATTCATCGCCCTTTAATGACATTGTATAAACAGGACATCATCACCCCTGAATAGCATTGTATAAACACTGGCATTCATCAACCCTTAATTTTGCATTGTGAAACACTGGCATTCATAGCCCTTTAATGTGCAGTGTCTAAATCTGGGCATTCATCACCCGTGTAATGTAACTTGTATAAACACTGACATTGGTCGCCCCTTTAAGGTACCATTTGTATAACATGACATTCATCACCCCTTTAATGTAACAACATACATAGTAACATAGTAACATAGTAATTAAGGGTGAATAAAGACATCGGCCATCAAGGCCAACTATTCACTTTTTTTTTTTTTTTTTTTTTTTATTTATTTTTTTAACCCTACCCTAACAGTTGACTTTCCAGAGGAAGGCAAAAAACCCCAGCTAAAAAAAAGGGGGGGAAAAAATCCTTCCTGACTCCAAACGGCAATCGGAAGTATCCCTGGATTCAAACCAGATTATATGCATTAATACCGTAATTCTTCAATATTTTTTAGTTTTAGAAACTATCCAGGCCTTTTTTAAAGTTATTCAATGACATTGCCATTACCACCTTCTGCTGGAAGACCAGTTCCCACAGTTTCACCGTTTCAATGTAAATGAAACCTCTCCTAACTTGAAGATGAAAACTTCTATTTCTTCAACATTAAAGGATGTCCACGAGTCCTCTGATAGGACCTATTAGTGAACAATGCACAGAGGTTTCACTGTAGGGCCATTCATATATTTGTATAAGGGTGATCATGTACCCTACGCCCGCCGCTTCTCCAATGTAAACAGCCCTAAACTTTGTCTAATCTTGCCGGAATTTCAAGCCCCCCTCCATTCCCCTATTAATTAGTGCCCCATTCTCTGACAGCCTCAATTTCCAAAGATGTCCCTTTTGTGTATGGGATTCCAAAAAACTGCCACCGGATATTTAAATGTCGGCCTTTACCAGTGCCTTGGTAAAGAGGGAGAATAATATTTTTCTCTCTTGATTCCATTTCCCTTTAACAAGACAATTTCTTGCTAGCTCTAGCTGTTGCTACCTGGCTTGTTTCTACAGCTAAGTCTGTTATCTAGCAAGAACCCACAAATCGTTTCCATTTCAGATGTCACTTAACACAGAGCTTATTTATGTGGGGTAGGTGAAACAGGGATTATCTAAATACCAAGGCATCACCTTACATTGATCAACATGAATCTCATCTGCCATTCTGCTGCCCCATTTTGATATCTATCTAGTCTGCTTGCAGCACTTGCCAACATCATTGGAAGTTTCCAAAGCTCTGCATAATTTAGTGTCATAAGCAAACACAGAGACCTGCTCTCAATGCCCCCTTCTACGTCATTAGAAACAGATTAAACAGAAGCGGCCCAGTACAGAACCCCTGAGGAACTCCGCTAGACTTTAGCCCAACATAGATGTAGCTCCATTAACCACCACTCTCTGTTTGCGATCCAAATAACCAGTCTCTATCCATGAAACAAATGTTTGCTTCAAGGCCAACAGTCCTCAGTTTAGACATTATCGCCATGTGGCACAGTATCAAAGGCTTTTGCAAATCCAAAATTATACCACAATCCAAAGCTGTGCCTGAATTCTAACTTCTTACCTCACTTCTTCATAACAAAACCAATAAATTGTCTGGCATGATCTATTTCTCATAAATCATGGCTGACTACTACTAATAAGATAATTCTGGGAGACCAAAGTCAAGGCATATGAGCCTTAACAAAGTTTCACATCCCTTCCATACACCACGATGTTAGGGCTTACAGGTCTATAGTTCAACCAGGCTGTGAACGACTACCTTTTTGGAATATTGGTCTTTACATTGCTGTTTCCAATCAAGTGGCACATCCCCAGACAAAAGCGAACTGGAAAAGATGATGAGACACCAGTGGTCTTGCTAGCAACTGAACTAAGCTTTTTAAAATCCTAGGATGCAATCATTGGGTTCCATGGCGATTATTGATATTAACTTGTCTAATGATTCAGTCCATAATTTCCTCGTTATCAATGTGAAAACTCTTAATTACTCCCTGCACATGTACAATCATACTGTAAGGATTCTCAACAGTAAAAAAACGATTTGTTGTAAAAAAAGGTTTAGCAGATAGCCTTGTCGGGGATCCTCTCACAACCACCTCGGCTCAATGATGTAATGGTCCCACATTCTCATCCTCATTTTTTTTACCATTTATATAATTAAAAACATCTTGGGGTTGGACGCTTGTTGGCAATCCGTTTTCTTTTCTATTTTAGCTAGTTTAATTGCTTCGTGCCACTCTTTATACAACTTTTGAAGTCCTGTAAGCCGTTCTGGGCTTTGCTTTTCCCAATTTTTAAAAAGCCCTTTTCTTTTGTTCATGCCCTTTTTGACCTGCGCATTAAGGCATGCAGGAGTGGACCTAATGTTTTTACACTTGTTTCTAAAGGTACCGATATGGAAATGTTATAGTTTTCATGCTGTGAAGGTTTCATTTCATCCAGGTATGGTATATCTGTTGTATTCACTTAGATCAACTGGACGTGAAGATGTAGCTTGAGACGTTTCGCTAGGCATACCGACTGGCTTCTCAATTCAGAATGACTTGTACAAGAATATGTGGCAATTATGGTACACTGGGAAAATCCACTTAGCATATCACAGCAATGTTAGGGGTGTGATTAGAGAGTGGCTTAAGAGGTGTTATAGGAACGCCCAGAGTAAGGTGCTTAAACAGAATTGTTACATGGCAGGGACAGTTGGTGTCGAACCCCACAACATCTATTTAGGAAGTAAAAGCTTTCACAGAAACACATTAATGCGGGGGGACAAAACATAAATTCACAAGGGAAGAAGGTTACAAACAACACACTGGCTTCTGGATGCTTGGTAGGAAGTTAAGGAAATGGTAAACTGGAAGTAGAGGTTTACAGAAAACCAAACACCACAGATCAGTAATTTGATGTTTGATCCCACAACCCTTAGATCACAACTGGGGGTATCAGAAACTGCAAACACAGAGCGAGAACATCCACTAGCACAGAGGGTAAGGCTAAAGAAATGAAACATCTCAGAGGAGCCCTTAAAATTGTGGATATCCAGACGGGCCTTGTCAAAGAAAGTAGAGGAAAAAGAAAAAGAACACGAAGTCCACAGGTGAGGGAAAAAGCAAGACAGGAGAAAAAGAACATGGTCATCCCATTGTAGCAGGGGTTCCGGAGAAATTAAGAAGATTTTCAAAAAACTCGTTTTTCAATTGTGGCTTTAAAGCCGTGCAAAGGGTTATAACTTACCTCTTGCATTCACACGATGCAATAACAGTCACAAAGTGGTTACTACATTTCAGTAACAAGTGCAGGTCTGTTGCAATAGGGAAATTTATTGCATCTCCCCCCTTGTGTGCACTGTTATACTTTTGGACAATATATAGTCTTTTGTGATAGATAGATAGTGATAGATAGATAGTGATAGATAGAGATACATAGAGATAGATAGTGATAGAGATAGAGATACATAGTGATAGATAGATAGTGATAGATAGATAGTGATAGATAGATAGTGAAAGAAAGATAGATAGACCTATAAAAAAACTGTGCTCAACTCAACCATACTAACAGTGACAGTCTGCTTGGACTCTGGCTCTCTGCCTCTCTCCTTCACTTCAGCACCGACAGGAGACTCAGCAATTTGCGCAGGCGCTGACACAGGCACCTCAGGAGTCCTTCTGTGTTCTCCCCCCCCCATCGTGCAGAGACGTGATGCCACACATAGAGGGCAGCAGAGCAGGAAGTAAGTGCCGACACTGACTTAAGACTGCAACTTTCCACTGTGTTACGATCGGATCGGATCGATCCAGACAAGATTTCAGTCAGGCAATGTTCTCGTATTCCTAGATCTCGGGACTTTTCCCGGGACATTAGGATAGCGGGACTGCTACCTAAAATCCGGGACTGTCCCGGTAAATCCGGGACTATTGGCAACTATGAATGCACATTCCTAGGCCCCATACAGTATCATGTAATCTGCACACTGGCATACTTTGTAAACATAGAAAAGATAATCAATGCACATTCCTAGGCCCCATACAATATCCTATTATCTTCATACTTTATAAACATAGAAAAGATAATCAATGCACATTCCTAGGCCCCATACAATATCCTATTATCTTCACACTGGCATACTTTATAAACATAGAAAAGATAATCAATGCACATTCCTAGGCCCCATACAATATGTATATATCAGTCTATGTAACAATTTATATAACAGTCTATATAACAGTCTATGTAATAGTCTATGTAACAGTTTATATAACAGTCTATGTAACTGTCTATGTAACAGTCTATGTAAAAGTCTATGTAACAGTCTATGTAACAGTCTATGTAATAGTCTATGTAACAGTCTATATAACAGTCTATATAACAGTCTATGTAACAATTTATATAACAGTCTATATAACAGTCTATGTAATAGTCTATGTAACAGTTTATATAACAGGCTATGTAATAGTCTATGTAACAGTCTATATAACAGTGTATATATCAGGGGGCACACAGTTCACCCCAAAAGAAAAAGAGAAGCAAATGTCAGCAGGTCCTGGTGGCTCTAGGTTCCTCCGCAGGAAAGCATTGCAGATGGTCATCCTTTATCATCCGTGGCCACACTGGCCACTTAAACCTGATAAACCATAGAAAACGAAAGTAACGCAATTTAAGCAACATAATCCTAGGCCCCATACAAATATCCTTTACTCATGCACACATGCTCACAATACTTTATAAATAAAACATATCAAAAAGCATCAACAATGCACATGCCACAGGCCCCAATACAATATCACTAGTATCATTGACACACTAAAGTGTGAGCACATACGTTATACAGAACGAATTAGATACAACGATCCCATCAAAGACTCCACTTCCAATGGCCCCATACAATATCACCGATTAATCGTCAACAAATCTGGTCAGATCTTCCAATAATACGCATAGACAAACATCATACTTCATCCATCTCAAGTTCCAGCCCCATCACATAATCCCATATTACTTCCCATCATGGACAGACTTATGACTATGCAATAAAGAAAATATAAAGCAATGTCACATTGCCTATGCAGGAAAAATAACACCATCACACATCATATGTTAATCTGGGTCACATAACATGCATACCTTTATTTCAAAGCAATAAGAAAAAGACCAACTCAATGCACAGTCACGACAGCCCCCATAACATATCCATGTAATCTGCACACAGGCAGACATTTATTAAACATAGAAAACGATACTCAATAACGAACCACTTTTCTGCCCCATACATCGCCTATTATCATTATCTCATCAGTTGGCATAGACCTTTATTTCAAACGATAGAAAAGATGATCAATGTCACATTCCCAGGCCCCATACAATATCATATTTTATCGCTGCACACTTGGCATACTTTATAAACATAGAAAAGATAATCAATGCCACATTCCTAGGCCGCCATACATAATCATGTAATTTGCACACTGGGCATACTTTATAAACATAGAAAAGATATAATCAATGCACTTCCTAGGCCCCATACAATATCATGTAATCTGCCACTGGCATACTTTATAAACATAGAAAAGAATAATCAATGCACATTCCTAGGCCCCATACAGTATCATTTAATCTGCACACACTGGCATACTTTATAAACATAGAAAAGATATCATACTACATTCCTAGGCCCCCATACGTATTCATGTAATCTGCACACTGCATACTTTATAACATAGAAAAGATAAGCAATGCACATTCCTAGGCCCCATACAGTATCATGTAATCTGCACACTGGCATACTTTATATAAACATAGAAAAGATAATCAATGCACACTTCCTAGGCCCCATACATATATTCTAATCTGCACACTGGCATACTTATAAACATAGAAAAGATAATCAATGCACATTCCTAGGCCCATAAATATCATAATTATCTGCACACTGGCATACTTTATACCATACAAAGATAATCAATGCACATTCTAGGCCCCATACATTATCAATTATCTCCACCTGGCATACTTATAAACATAGAAAAGATAATCAATGCACATTCCTAGCGCTCCGGCCCCATAAATATCATGTAATCTGCACACCTGGCATAACTTTAATAAACATAGAAAAAGATAATCAATGCACCATTCCTAGGCCCCATATCAATATCATTTAATCTGCACCACTGCGCATACTTTATAACATAGCAAAGATAATCAATGCACATCCCTAGGCCCTCAAATATCATATTATCGCTCGCACACTGGCATACTTTAACATAGCAAAAAGATAATCAATGCCACATTCCTAGGCCCCATACAATATCTATCTAAATTCCGTGGCTATCTTATAAACATAGAAAGATAATCAATGCACATTCCTAGGCCCCATAATATCATATTACTGCCCAGTGGCATACTTTATAACATAGAAAGATAATCAATGCACATTCCTAGGCCCATATTCATGTAATCTGCACACTGGCATACTTTATAACTAGAAAAGATATCAAGCACTTCCTAGCCCCATAAATATCATAATCTGCACACTGGCATACTTTATAAACATGAAAGATAATCAATGCACATTCCTAGGCCCCATATAATATCATGTAATATCTGCACACTGGCATACTTTATAACATAGAAAAGATAATCAATGCACATCCTATGCCCCATACAATATCATTTAATCTGCACACTGGCATACTTTATAACTAGAAAGATAATCAATACATGCCTAGGCCCCATACATATCATGATCTGCACACTGGCATACTTATAAACATAGAAAAGATAATCAATGCCATTCCTATGCCCATACAATATCATATTAATCTGCACACTGGCATACTTTAAAACATAAAAAGATAATCAATGCACATTCCTAGGCCCCATAAATATCATGTATCTGCACACTGGCATACTTTAATAAACATAGAAAAGATAATCAACAAGCCATTCCTCTAGGCCCCATATAATATCATGTAACTGCACACTGGCATACTTTATAAACATAGAAAAGATAATCAATGACATTCCTTCCTAGGCCCCATACAATATCATTATTCTGCACACTGGCATACTTATAAACATAAAAAGATAATCAATGCACATT
Organism: Hymenochirus boettgeri; assembly: GCA_019447015.1. NCBI lineage: Eukaryota > Metazoa > Chordata > Amphibia > Anura > Pipidae > Hymenochirus > Hymenochirus boettgeri. Next base: position 12,559,981 of record CM033470.1, read on the forward strand.
CCTAGGCCCCACAGCAATATCATATTATCTGCTATATACAGGTATATCTATATAATATATAAAACATAGAAAGATAATCACGTACATTCCTAGGCCCCATACAATATCATATTAATCTGCACACTGCATACTTTATAAACATAGAAAATAATCAATGCACATTCCTAGGCCCCATACAATATCATATATCTCCACACTGGCATACTTTATAAACATAGAAAAGATAATCAATGTACACTTCCTAGGCCCCATACAATATCAATTATCTGCACACTGACTACATTATAAACATAGAAAAGATAATAATGCACATTCCTGGGCCCCATACAATATCATGTAATTCTGCACACTGGCATACTTTATAAACATAGAAAAATGATAATCAATGCACATCCTAGGCCCCATACATATCATATTATACTGCACACTGGCATACTTTATAAACATAGAAAAGATAATCAATGCACATTCCTAGGCCCCATACAATATCACATTATCTGCACGCACACTGGCTACATTATAAACATAGAAAAGATAATCAATGCACATTCCTGGCCCCATCAATATCATATTATCTGCCACTGGCATACTTATATAAACATAGAAAAATAATCAATGCACATTCCTAGGCCCATACAATATCACATTACTGGCACACTGGCATACTTTATAAACATAGAAAAGATAATCATGACATTCCTAGGCCCATACAATATCATATTATCTGCACACTGACATACATTATAAACATAGAAAATAATCAATGCACTTCCTGGGCCCCATACAATATCATGTAATCTGCACACTGGCAACTTTATAACATAGAAAAGATAATCACTGCACTTC
>CM033470.1:12570371-12883051 GCA_019447015.1 Hymenochirus boettgeri
AGGAATGTGCATTGATTATCTTTTCTATGTTTATAAAGTATGCCAGTGTGCAGATAATATGATATTGTATGGGGCCCAGGAATGTGCATTGATTATCTTTTCTTTGGTCTACATTCCCAGTAATGCCATGTAAACTCTGTACTCCATCTGAGAATGTATTAATGTGTCTTCCCTTGTTTATTCATTAGGCTATTCTTCCGCTACAATGTCCTACTGGTTCCTGTTAGCACTTATCGCCCTTCTTGTATTTACTGGTGGATTTGTTTTCTTCTGGACACGATTGAACTCCAGGTATTTCACTCACATTATTGGTTTGTGACGATCTGTATACAACCTCATCTAAATTAATATTCTCAAACTTGATTGGGGTTCATATTCAGTCTGGGGCATCCGCTATATCTATGCAAGGCAGGTAAGTTCTCTTGAGGGAACCCGAGGGGGACTGGAGAGAAACCAACACAGGGTTAGAATGGATTAGTCCTGTATCTTGGTCATTGGAATAGACTTCATTTCATGGATGGGATTCATCAGTTGTTACATGTAGAAAATACAGCAACAGAGGAATTACCTTAACCAGTGATCCCATGTGTGGCTAAAACATCTTAAAGGGCAACTATAGTGTCCAAATTCAAACTTTTAAAAACCTCATAATGTTAAACTAGAATTCCCCCCATCCCCCTACATGTGTTTCTTTTTCCAATCTGTCCACCCGTTTTGTAGATATTAGATATATAAGTTTTAATGATTCAGAAGAAGGACTTGTCAATCAAAGTGAATGGCAGTTATAGTCACACCCTCCTACTGCTCTAAATTACCATAACCACTGTCCTCCCTATGAAGTAAACTACCATATACCTCTCACTATAAACTAGGGATGTCCAGCCTGCGGCCCTCCAGATGTTTGTAAACTCCAACTCCCACCAATCATTGGTTTCTTGTGCAATGGAGGAATGCTGGGAGTTTGACTTTAAACAGGTTGGACATCCCTGCTATAAACAGTCCAGAGTAATCAGGACATGTGTGTACTAGTAGATCAAGAAGAAAGTTCCAAGACGTCTCCATTAGTCCCACATTAGTCCCACATTAGTCCCACATTAGTCCCACATTATAATTATTAATAATGTCAATAAATCTTCCAGTTATTCCCTGGGAATAGTGAGTGAAACCTTGTATTATACAGAGCCTGACGGACAGATCATGTAATTAACAGGGCTGCATTATTGTACATTTTATATAAAATTGTATTTTATACTGTGATCATTCTGACTCAACCTGGCTCCAACCATTCCCTGACTGCCCTCTGCTATTAGACAGTGTCTTTAGGGGAAATGGTGGGAGATGTAGTTCAACTACACCAGCAATAATTTTGTTCCCAGTACAGCGAATTTGATCAGGATGAGGAAAGCTCAGGCTTCATACATGGCAACTAAATACTGAAATAACAATATGAAATATTTTTTAGGCACTGAGCATCAAACACAAAAATAACGTGTAGTGAAGAGTCAACACTGCAACGACCAGGCACCAAAACTAGCACATTGAGACAGCTCGGTAAGGCTATGGCCCAACTACTACTAAATTGCGCACGCAATTGCATAAAATCTTTACAGAAGCTCAGTTTCTAATCTGCAGTCAAACTAGCAGCTCTTGCCTTGTATTTAGGTTGGAGATCTGCAAGTAGATGGCTGGTTGTTTGGTTGGACTGCAGAAAATATTTTTTAGCTCCTGGGTTCTTACCTATGGTGTCATTGTGTAGCCGTCCATAAACCGCACATACATGTTTATATAACAGATAAATGATAATAATAGATATTTCTTTACAGAGCCTGAATTCGCTTAACAAACAGCAGAGGGCAGATAGGGAATGTTAGGGGTTGAATATTGAAAACATGCAGCAGGGCTGTCAGAATCAATGCAGTGTAAATACAGGTTATAATGAATGCAGCCCTGCTACTTACATTAAAGTAACAGGTATAAAAGGACATTTTCTATACTGAAACAATAGTTACCGTTAGATATCCAATCTAAACTATCTTTTGCTGTGTGCAGATCATGTGAATTGATGATGGGAAGTTCCCTCTTCCAATGCTGCCTCTTAGTGATTACTGAGCATGCTTGCCCTTATAGAAAGTCTGGTCAGATGGAAGGAGGTGTCGGTTAGGAAAGGGAGGAGAGATACTGAGCCTGATCAAATAAATTACTGTACTGAAGGAATGCAGTGACACAGAAACCTCAGAGTAAGTGCTACTCACATTTATTAGTTTATAGATTAAGATGAGGCAAAATAGTTTTTTTTACTATAGTTGCCCTTTAAGCAGATATCTCTCTATCTGAGTCTTTATCTGCCTGTCAATCTCTATCAAAGTCTTTATTCTCTGTCTGTCTGTCTGTTTGTTTGTCTGTCTATCTAATTAGACTGCTAGACATGTACTGTGGGTTCTAATAGAACCCAGTTTCAAAACGAATCCGAGGGTTTCGAAGTCCCAACAAAACTTTTGGAACTCCGGGAATTTCCGAAACCCGAATTTTCCGAGTTTTCGATTTTTATCGAAAATTCGATAATTATCGAAATCGAAAGTAGCTGATTATCCAAATTAGATGATTGTCGAAATCGAAAGTAGATAATAATCGAAAGTAGGCAATTTCCGAAAATTGAAAGTAGATGATTTTCAAAAATAGACTATTATCGAAAATCGAAATTCGATTTCTAAAAATTTAGAAAATTCAAAAACGAAACTTAACAGTTTCGAACATCTCTACTAACTGCTATCCATCTATCTATCTATCTATCCATCCATCCATCCATCCATCCATCCATCCATCCATCCATCCATCCCATCCCTCCCTCCCTCCTCTCTCTCTCCTCCTCTCTCTCTCTCTCGTCTCTCCATCCATCCAATCCATCCATCCATCCCAATCCATCCATCCAATCCATCCATCCATCCATCCATCCATCCATCCATCCATCCATCCATCTATCTATCTATCTATCTATCTATCTCTCTATCTATCTCTCTATCTATCTCTCTATCTCTCTATCTATCTCTCTATCTATCTCTCTATCTCTCTATCTATCTATCTATCTTTCCTTCTGTCTGTCTATGTCCCAGAACAGATCATTTGCAGAAGGTTCTTCAATAATATAAATTCCCCAGTGGTTTATGGCCTAGTATGTATGTATTTTATTTCTTATATAACGCTACATATTCCACAGCGCTTTACAATTATTTACTCAATTCACATCAGGCCCTGCCCCGAAGAGCTTATAATCTAAGCACATTTATTAGATACATACAACCTATCAGTATGTCTTTATAATTGTGGGGGAAACCGGAGTGCCCGGAGGAAACCCACGCAAACACGGGGAGAACATACAAACTCCTTGCAGATTTGTCCAAGGGTGGAATCGAACTCAGGACCTCAGCGCTGCAAGGTATTGGTGCCAACCACTGAACCACCGTGCTGCCCTGTTACTTTATGTAGAATACTGGTGGGGTTGGAAGCTATGGGTGACAGACACAGTGTTGGTATGAACATACAGTGAGGTACTGTAGCAGCATTTTCACCAGGTTGCAAAATACAGACATTATACTAATACCAATCTGTATTTTACAAAGTGTTAAAGGTGCAATGTGGGAAAGTTGGTTTCTATAGATTCCCCAATCGTGACATTGGATGGTGACTATTTCAATCTTTTTCCTTGTCATGTCCAAATCCATCCACACATCGACCTTACACACTTATTCCTGTGGTACCATTTCACCTCATTACCCATCATCCTGTGTATTCCAGTATAACCCACATCATACGGTGACAGAACCTGCCCGTAAAGCTGACACATTGTGGTTATTTGCTGTAGTCGAGTCCCCCACCATATCAAACAGGATGCAAACAACTTCCGGAACAGGCAAGGTAACAGAGCAAAGAGCACAGTGCATAGGCAGCATGAATTAGGGATATGTCAATGGTCTCTAGGTCCTTATTATTCTGTAATGTGACCTGCTGTATTACTTCAAAACAAATCCTCATTCTGCTTCACTTGGAATTATGAATGAATATGGATGGAACAACAGTTTCTCCGTTCATGTGATGATTATGTCACTATGATACAATAATGATGTCACTATGATACAATGATGATGTCACTATGATACTGCAATGATGTCGCTATGATACAATGATGATGTCGTTATGATACTATGACGATGTCACTAGGATACAATGATGATGCCACTATGATATGACACTGACCACTGTAGCATGTTTTACATTAATAGGAAGTCAAGTACAGTTTAAATGCTAAATGAGTTCCAGGGCAGTACGGTGGTTCTGTGGTTAGAATTGGTGTCTTAGTATTGTCCTAAATTCAAATCCTCTCTAGGTTGCATCTGCAAGAAGTTTATTTGTTCTCCCTGTGTTTATGTACTTTTCCTTTACAGCCAGAGAAGATGCAATGATAGATTTTGGTGTCATAGTGAATGTAGATTGTAAGCTCTTTGGGGCAGTGGCAGATATAAAGTACTTTGTAACATGATCAGTACTATTTAAGAACACATGCAGTTTTTTCGATCATTAACCTAATAGCAGTACAAGAGGACATTTTTAGTTAAGGAATGGTCTTGTAAGTTTCTAGTCTATTGGTAGGGAATTTGGTTGCTTTGGTAATTATGTTTGATATTTCAACCAAAATATCAGTAATGGTAGTAAGTGTACACCGCCTAGCAGGGTGAGAGTAACAGGTTTATTTATCTTGGAGGAATTTATAAAGGAGCTTATGTCTCATCCCCATCTCCTCTAGACTGTAAGGTTACAATCTGGACCTGGGCACTTCTACCCCTCTTACTGACCCATCACAGACCGACTAGTTATAATCCACTGACAACTTAGTTAGTACTCCATAATAAACCCTCTCTCTGTGTACTCCATAATAAACCCTCTCTCTGTGTACTCCATAATAAACCCTTTCTCTGTGTACTCCATAATATACCCTCTCTTTGTATACTCCATAATATACCCTCTCTCTGCATACTTCGTGTGTTATCTATGGCTTTTATTATAACCTTCTTACCATGGCTCCTATTTCCAAATCTTAAACTCATTTGTTTCTGGGCTTCGTTGAAGGATTCTATTGTCGAGCAGTTTCTTTTTAGTTATAAAAATTGTCCGTACGGTATCACCCTAACACAGTGAGATGGATGACTGGAATCTGCATGTAAAATGGGGTTTCCCGACAGGAGGAGTTAATGTGTGTACAGTATTGTATGTATACAACTTGACAGCACCTGGTCTGTCTCTCTCCTGGAAGACGGAACTACCGGGAATGGCTCCAAGTGCCAACCAAGTGCCAACACTCGCGGTGGGGCCTGGGAGCCTGGTTTTTGGACGCGGACAACCGCAAACACCCCCTGGAAGACGGAACTACCGGGAAAGGCTCCAAGTGCCGCGGGAAGTTATCATTAGGAAAAAACGTATCTAATACATAATAATTACACTACAAAAATAACAGCATTACATCAGATCAGTCCATTAATGTGTAGTTTAACACAGCTCCATAGACAGTCCCATACACAGCCCCACCCATACACAGCCCCATAGACAGTCCCATACACAGCCCCATAGACAGCCCCGTAGACAGCCCCATAGACTGTCCCATTTACAGCCCCATAGAAAGTCCCATACACAGCCCCATAGACAGCCCCGTAGACAGCCCCATAGACAGCCCCATAGACTGTCCCATTTACAGCCCCATAGAAAGTCCCATACACAGCCCCATACACAGCCCCATAGAAAGTCCCATACACAGCCCCATAGACAGTTCCATACACAGCCCCATAGAAAGTCCCATACACAGCCCCATAGACAGTCCCATACACAGCCCCATGCAAGTATAAACTGAGGGTTGACTTTATCCCATGCACAGCCCCATAGATAGTTCCACAGACAGTCCCATAGAAAGTCAATACACAGCCCCATAGACAGTCCCATACACAGCCCCATAGAAAGTCCCATACACAGCCCCATAGAAAGTCCAATACACAGTCCCATAGACAGTCCCATACACAGTCCCATAGAAAGTCCCATACACAGCCCCATAGATAGTTCAATACACAGCCCCATAGAAAGTCCAATACACAGTCCTATAGAAAGTAGACAGTCCCATAGACAGTCCCATAGACAGTCCCATAGACAGTCCCATAGACAGCCCCATAGACAGCCCCATAGACAGTCCCATAGACAGTCTAATAGACAGTCCCATTCACAGTCCCATAGACAGTCTAATAGACAGTCCCGTACACAGTCCCATAGACAGTCCCGTACACAGTCCCATAGACAGTCTAATAGACAGTCCCATACACAGTTCCATAGAGAGTCCCATACACAGTCCCATACACAGTCCCATACACAGTCCCATAGACAGTCCCATACACAGTCCCATATACAGTTCCATAGAGAGTCTAATAGACAGTCCCATACACAGTCCCATAGACAGTCCCATAGACAGTCCCATAGACAGTCCCATAGACAGTCCCATACACAGTCCCATACACAGTTCCATAGACAGTCTAATAGACAGTCCCATACACAGTTCCATAGACAGTCTAATAGACAGTCCCATACACAGTTCCATAGACAGTTCCATAGACAGTCTAATAGACAGTCTAATAGACAGTCCCATAGACAGTCCCATAGACAGTTCCATAGACAGTTCCATAGACAGTCCCATAGACAGTCTAATAGACAGTCCTAAGACAGTCTAATAGACAGTCCCCTAGAGGGCGGTATACCCCATGGTGAGGAATGTATTGAGTATTTCCCTTCATTCTGTACTGGAAGCTGAGTTTAGAGATGGACAGTTCTTTTTCCAAAACCCCCGTTCAGAAATTCTCAAACATCCTGAAACGTTCGAGGATTTCCAACATTCGGTAATCCTTAAACGGTGAAGGATTCAGGATTTCCAACATTCGGTAATCCTTAAACGGTGAAGGATTCGCGAACGGCTGAAAGTTTCACAGCCAGACGTTCAGGGGTCCCGCGGCTCAACCCAGGCCCCCCTCCTGGGTCCTTAGAAGGATTGTTGTGGCTCTTAGAAGGGCGTTTTGGGGCTTCCCGCAGCTCGAACTGGGACCCCCCTTCCCGGCACTTAGAAGTGCCCTTGCGTCACTGACAAGTGTTTGTTGGGGTCTGTAGCTTGAAAACCAGGGCCCCCATTGGCTATTATAAGAGCCTCTGGGGCATGTCTTTTTTTCTTCACAGCTGGCAAACCAACTCTGCTGATTGTTGCCAACACTGGAGGATATCGCTGTGGCACCAGTGACACCACCGTGTAGCAACATCAACGTCATCAAAATTCAAATATAATATATGATTGCAAGAATTGAAATATTGAACCAATCATAATCATGGTGGGCGAGGTAAAGGAGTGACATCGCCCAGTCGGTGACATCAGTTGAGTTGGTGTTGCCAGCTGGAAGAAAGAAGACACACCCCAAGGGCTCTTACAAGATCCAATGAGGGGCTGGTTTTCAAACGCAGACCCCAAACAAGGACCTTGTCAATGCCACTAGGATACTGCTAAGGACAGGGGGCCCGGTTTGAGCTTGGGGCCCTTAAGCCCTAAAAGGCAGTTATCAGTGCCACAAGGGCCTTTCTTGGTTCGAGCTGTCCCGCCCCCTGCTGGACAGATCCTCCGTTACTACCACTGATACCTGTATCCTGTGGGTGTAAAGTCTCCCAATCCCTGGGCCTGAACTCAGATAGATACTGGTCATTGTTAAAGGCCATGTCCACCCGATCAACTAACATGTTTTAAAGCCAAAGCAGCCAACATTAAGGAGGTACGGAGGATTGTAAGTGACAATGACCTGTGCAAGAAAAGACTTGTGGAAATGTGTAACAAATTTATCATAAGGGGTTATGATGCAAACACTTGATGAAAGACTGTGAAAAGTTATGCAGATAGAGAGAGCAGATCCAGCCAATAGGTAATAAGGTAGGAATACACGAAGGATAATTCCAGGATACCTTATTACCAAGGTATAACACTAACTCGAGAAAATCAAGAGGATAGTTAAGAAAACTGGAGAGTATTAGCACAGGATCCTGAATATGGAAAACGTGTTTTTGAAACCACCCTTGTTTCCAGTAAGAGATCCAGGAACATAGGAGACCATATAATACATACGGATTTAGTCCCTTCCAATTGAGCAAACCTTCCTCTTGGGTCCTCTGAAATCAGGCACCTACCCGTGCAGAAAATGTGGCGTATGTAAATTCCATAACACTGGGATGTAGTACATATCCAAGCAAGGGCACCAAAATAAATGCACAATTTTGCCACATGTTCCACTAAAGGGATATATACTTATTAAAATGCCCTGCGGGTGGGGCTATGTAGGAAAAACGGAGAGAGAGGCTAGAGTGAGAATAGGTGAACATAAGAGGGGACATTGTCAATTATAAACCATCTAGATATGAAACCCCGGTCAGCAAGCATTTTTTCACAACAGACAACCAAGCGTCCCAATTGAAATGGCAAGGTCTTAGAAGTAGTTAAACAGAGAGGGGGGTAACTACAGAAATCCTTATTAAATAAAAGAAGCACGGTGGATACAGTGTTAAAATACATTGAGTCCAACAGGCATGAATGAGGATACAGTCCTCAATAGCTTTCTGGTAACTGGTAGCAGTCATCTCTGAAGATATACTGGTGACTTTTTATTATGATATTAAGTAAACATATTGGTATTATTATTATCACTACGTTATACATTATTACTAGGTTATGTGACGCCACCCACAGGATTTATCTACAGAAAACCATATACAAGAAACATCATGAGAAGTATATTAAGTTGAGTTATGGTTATTCGGTTTTACTGGTTTTAAAATTAATGTTTTTAGTTCACACTATATTTTACACTGGTTATATTAAAAATACTATATTTTTAGTACACCATATGATATGTTTAACACTTAGTTTATGAACACTGTTTTTATTGTGATTGATATTTATTAGAGATTTGTTAAAAGTTTATTGTATTTATTCACTAGATTAAGTAAGCATTTGCACTTTTTTTGCCTTGATTTTGTACAGCCTCACTTTGATGCCCTGCTGTCAGTCACAATGCACATGGCCTAAGGGTGGGACTTAGGGTATAGATGTTGGAACTCACTGTTGCACGGTTATACTGAGGAAGGGACATTGCAGTCCCAAAAACGTTCGTGTGTTGTTCACAATAAAGTATGATTCTACACTTATAGTGTGCTCCCTCGTTTGGATCTTTGTTCTGGTACCACCCGATCAACTAACATTTTTTCAAGCCAAAGCAGCAATTTGGAAGGAGAATTGGGATCAGAAAGTGGAGATACAGAGGAGAAGAAAAGACAAAATGACACTTTAAATGTAGTAAATAATTGTCAGATTTCAAGTTACAGAAACACCATGTGAGTCTATCATCAAAAGGTCTTTCATTTCATTTACAATTAGATACATTTACAGTTGTAAAGATCTACATTTACTTACACAAATGTAGTATATTTTGATACAGGATCAAGGGAGGACTTGCCCCAAAAAATGAGCATGGAAGATGTTAATATTTTATAAGACCCTTGAACAAACAAAGTAAATATCTCCTAAACCACAGTTTACACCGACTTGTAAAATACTGTCAACATGGTCCTGACAAACAGAGTGTCATGTCCAGGAAGGCTGGTGTTCTGGGTGGATAGAGTCATGATGTCACCATGTTGTGTGAGAATTCACATGCCTAACACGGTGCCTGAGTGTAGCTTTAACTACTCCTGATTAGAACTTGCTTGCCTTTCCTACATTGCCTTGCCTTTTCCTGCACACTTACCTTGCCTTTACTGCACACTTACCTTGCCTTTTCCTGCCATTACCTTGCCTTTTCTCCAAACTTACCTTGCTTTCCTGCACACTTACCTGCCTTTCCTGCACCACTTACATTGGAGCCATTTTGCTGCACACTACCTTGCCTTTTCCTGCACACTTACCTGCCTTTTCTGCCACACTACCTTGCCTTTCCCTGCAACATTACCTTGCCTTTCCTGCACACTACCCTTGCTTTTCCTGCACACTTACCTTGCCTTTCCCTGCACACTTACCTTGCCTTTCCTGCACACACCTGCCTCCTGCACCACTACCTTGCTTTTCCGCCACCACTTACCTTGCCTTTTCCTGCAACACTTACCTTGCCTTTCCTGCACACTACCTTGCCTTCCTGCCAATCCTGCTTTCCCGGCACACTTACCGCTTCCTGCACACTTACCTGCCTTTTCCCTGCACACTTACCTTGGCTTTTTCCTGCACACTTACTTGCTTTCTGCACACTGTCAACCATCTTTGTTCCAGCTTCCAAACCTACAGTTCAGCAGCCATCTCTTTTCCCACATCCAAACCTACAGTTCCCAGCAGCCATCCCTGTTCCACACCAGCCTACAGTTCCCATTAGCCATCACTTCTCAAACACCAAGCCTACAGGTTCCAGCAGCATTCTCTGATTTTAGAATTCAGCTTCTATGTGTGCCATATGGACGATCAGCTCCCCTGAAAGTGTACTTGTGAGTACCCCAGTCTATCAAGGCCAAAATTATTACACAAATGTTGTTTCCATACATATCCTTATTTGAAAGTCCCTTGGCTTTTGAATGTATCCAGAACTGCTTGTCTTAATAATATGGCAAATAGCCATTATAGAAGCACAATCATCTGACTTGCAGACATGACATGTTTTCCATTTGTTACATCTATCAGTGCCAAGATACAGTCATGGCTCTATGGGGTAGGGGCACATAGACAAGCAGCTAGAAAGCGTAGGGAGAGGTGGGAACAAAGGAGCAAAAAGCCCTCCACTTAAAGGACAAACTCCACCTTCATAAGAAACTCTTTAGAAAGATGGCCTTTTCAAAAATATGTTGATAATTATAGTTTGTCCTATGAATTCATTAGTATGTCTGCTATGCTTCTGGATGCCCCATGGAAACTGAGCAATTTAGAAACCTGTGACTGAGCCTGGGCATGCTCAGAAGAGGCAGGTAGGGTTAACATTCAGTCATGGCTGTGATCGTCAACTGTCAACTCCATAACCTGACAGTTTACTAACTGGAAGAACCTGGAAGTAGAAACAGGGGAAAACGGACATTGTGCAGGATTCAGTTTAATCTTATATATTTCACATTTTTAGGGTTTTGGGGGAGCTTGGTAGCTCTGGATGAATCTCCGTTAGATGTGTACACTAAGTGCAGGTGGCCTCTAGTAAAATTGTAGCTGATATCCTCATGTTGTGGCGAATCCCAATGGGCAGTTTCTAAGGTTAAAAAAAGAACTTTGTTACACGGAGTCTTCTAAAAAATAATCAGTGGATTTAAAACAATGTTATTTGGATAGAAACGACCCTAAACCAGTATAATAAAGGGATTTGAAAACGGCAAGATCTCCTCCAAAAACAAAAGATTGAAACATGGGAACCCTATAAGGTTGATAACACGTATAATGAACAATGTGAGATATAAAATGTATCTGATGACAGTGGGTGGTCATATTAAGGGAAGATGCTTCTCTATGGATCATTGTGGGGACAGAACCAGCATGGTATGAACAGGAGTAGAAAAGTAAACGAACCACCTGTATAAAAGCTGTCCAGATTAAAAACAATCCACGTGACTGCTTGGGGAGATACAAGGATCTGGAATGTATACGTCGTGTTACACAGGAGGGTATTAAGTCCCGACCGTGCGTTGACTACAAGCGAGTGACCTGCTGAAAAATGAGCCTGTCCGATGCAGCAATAGTGGACCCGGCTGAAGTGCGAACGATGTTGCGGTCCCATAGGGAACCACAAGATTGGCCGTGATTTACCACCAGGTCCGTTGTCTGATTATAACAAACTGGTGATCAAGCTCGTTACAGCCATGACACAACACCATGAAATATCTTGATGGCGTGTACCCAGCCTAAGGGTGGTAGATGTGTGGCCTGCAATCATGGCACAGACAGAATACTTCATTCGCGGGTGCTAGAGCTAAAATCACTGGGCCCTATAGTAAGATTTAGATGGGGCCCCATGCCACCTCAGTGCAGTTTAACCAACCTGGCCAAACTGCAGCCAGGGGCATGTCCAACCCTCCTAAGATTTGTTCCCAGGCTGACATATTAAAAACCTGATCCCTCGCTGGCGCAGTTCTGTAACAGCCATTGGCCATAACATCACAATTCTGATGGTGACTGACGGCCATTACCAGGATAAAGAGAGGAATTGTGGGTCTGGGAGCATCTTTGGAAGGTTTAAGTAAACTGAAAAACAGGGTTTGTGGAGCTGAAACTACATTGAAGTAGTTATTCTAGGAGGGTGGACATGGGTCTACAGGGGACCCTGGTGTGATGCCCCTTTGGCTCTGGGCCCCATAGCAATCGCTATGTTACTATAGGGATTCCTTGTGAATAGGGCCACATAGAGGGTAAAGGATCGGTTAACTGTCAAACTCCCCAAGTCATTTCTATAATCAATGCCAATGTCTAATGATATATGAAGGGCAAAGAAAAAGAAAGATTTAGGAACCATCCTGGCAAAAAGTGTGGAACGTCCATGCAGATATATAAAACGTGTGTAAAGGTCACACTAAACCAAAGGCTGTGGAAATGTTGGGAATTTATTATTAAAAAAAAGAACCTGATGGATTTCCTTTAAATTCAATGGACCCGAATGGCTGAACGTGGAGATTAGTTTCTAGTCTCTGTATTTTAAATTGAGTATGTTGGTGCTTAGAGATGCATGCGTCAGTGGTAACAATGTCTCTTTCCCATGGAGGAGTTTCCCCTTTCCCCATTATGGAGGATCTGACTATGTAGACAGATTGGATACATTTTATATCAAAAACTGGGGAAAGGAAAGGATCAGACATGTTGGTCATTTAGGAACGTGTGTAGCCTTCAATGGGACCCGTGATTGTTTTCATGAATATCAGCAGTATTGTATTATTACAGTCTACAGACTATGATCTGTTACCGGAATAATACAATATTGTAACAGAGTTAGAGGGATTTACTTGTATAGTTCTATAGTTAAAAGATATTTCATGTCCCTGCGTCCATGGCTTTGGATGTTCATTTCCATTGTAACCAGACATCACATCTGGAAGTGAAAGTCATTGGAATGTAAAAGGACAGTCCAGATACCAAGACCAATGGGTTCTAGTTAACTAGTGTAGCACACAGGGGTGGTAACCACACCCTTCCTTTGGGATGGACAGTATTTGTTTCTATATTCTCTAGCCTTTGTCTGTGTAAGGGGAATCAGTAGACCACCTGCTGTGGATGCTCCAGACAAAATCCATTTCCTTGCATTGTAAATGAGTTTCTTGTGAAATTCCCAAAACCCTTTCCATGACAGGGGGGAGTATTGGGATCGGTAAATATCCAATAGGATTTTCAAAAAATATAGAATTTTATGGGCGGGTTACCTTTTCAATTTTCCAATCCAAATCCTCCTCATGTTAGTGAAATGAAGGCTAGTGTAAATAAGAAAGACAGGAGACCCTTCAGAGATCTCTAATGTAGAGAAATCCTGGACGTAGCAGATCACAAGGGATCCCCACGATAAACAGGGTAACTAGTTTGATGGGCACTTTATAATATTTATGTTTAAACATTTTTTATAGGATTAGTGTGTAATGAATGTTTGTTAGTTTTCCTTAAAAAAATATAAATAGTGAATGTAATTGTTTATTAGACTCTCTAGATATCACCCAATAAATTCTGTTATTTAGTCAACTCATTTGCAATAGAATCCTCATATAGGTGGGAATATTTCTAGTTCTGATCCAGTGTTTTTATATATTAACAGACATACAGATTTATACATATTAATATATTTACTGATACAGTATATCAGTTTATTGTCTGGTAGTCTGTTTAGCAGGAATATTGGGATGGGATTGGTCAGTGTGTACCAGCCATAACAATACAATTTATAAATGGAGATAGTACCCAGGATATTATATGTAACAGGGTGACTATATAGGAGATAATACCCAGGATATTATATGTAACAGGGTGGAGTATATTAGGAGATAATACCCAGGATATTATATGTAACAGTGGTGGCTATATAGGAGGATAGTACCCAGGATATTATATGTAACAGGGTGACTATATAGGAGATATACCCAGGATCATATATGTAACAGGGTGGCTATATAGGGAGATAGTACCAGGAAAGTATATGTAACACGGGGATATATAGGAGATAGTACACCAGGATATATATATAAAACAGGGTGGCTATATAGGAAATAACCCAGGATTATTATATGCCAACAGGTTGGTTATATAGGAGATAATACCAGGATATTATATGTAACAGGGTGGCTATATAGGAGATAGTTACCCAGGATATTATAGTAAACAGGGTGGCTATTAGGAGATAGTACCCAGGATATATAGTAACAGGGTGGCTATAAAGTAGATATAAAGAGGCTATATGATGTAAAGGGTGGCAATAGGAATAATACCCAGGAATTATATGTAACAGGGTTGGCTATATAGGAGATAGTACCAGGATATTATGTAACTGGGGGCTATATAGGAGATAATACCGAGGATATTATATGTAACAGGGTGGCTAATAGGAGATTAGTCCCCAGGATATTATATGGTAACGGGTGGCTATATAGGAGATGGTACCAGGATATTATATGTAACAGGGTGGCTATATAGGGATGGTCCCAGGTAAGTTATATGTAAACAGGGTGGCTATATAGGAGATGGTAGACCAGGATATATATGTAACAGGGTGCTATATAGGAGATGGTACCCAGGATATATATGTAACAGGGTGGCTATATAGGAGATAATACCCAGGATATTATATGTAACAGGGTGGCTATATAGGAGATAGTACCCAGGATTTATGTAACACGGGTGGCTATATAGGAGATAATACCCAGGATTATATATGTAACAGGGTGGCTATATAGGAGATGGTACCCAGGATACTATAGGTAACATGGTTGGCTATATAGGAGATGGTACCCGGATGGATCTTATAGTAACAGGGGTGGATTATAGGAGATGTACCCAGGGTCTTATATGAAAGGGGGGCTATATAGGGATAGTACCCGGGTATTAACTTATGTGTACAGGGTGGCTATATAGGAGATGGTACCCAGGATATTATATGTAACAGGGGTGGCTATATAGGAGATAATAACCAGGATATTATATGTAAACGGGGTGGCGATATAGAGAGGATAGTACCCAGGATATTATATGTAACAGGGTGGCTAGTAGGAGATAGTACCCAGTATTATGGTAACAGGGGGTGGCATATATAGGAGATAATACCCAGGATATTATATATAACAGAGGTAGTATATAGGAGATAGTACCCAGGGTATTATATGTAACAGGGTGGCTATATAGGAGATAGTACCCAGGGTATTATATGTAACAGGGTGGCTATATAGGAGATAATACCCAGGGTATTATTGTAACAGGGTGGCTATAACGGAGATAGGTTTATAATTACTAACAATAAACATTTTCTTATTCACTATTTTATACAAACTCTGTTATATCAGTAGGTTTCCCAGATAGAGAACAAGAAATATCCAGATAAAGATGGAGAAAGAAGGAACCAGAACTGGAAGATCATCGGACCCAATGGAAAGCTCAGCAGGTCCACTTACTGATAGGGGTAAGTGTAACCAATCAATAGCGGATTGTTTATTAAAGGGCATCTATACCGGAAAAATAGGTTATTTAAATGGACCATAAACTGGAAACTATAATCCTTCCAAAGCACCACGTATTATTTTTTTGTTGATCTGCCCAACTATTCTTTAGATACCAATTGATAAACTTTTTTATTTCAGCTGTCAAACATGTTCCTTGTTCTCAAAAACTATTCTTCTGTGAGTAGTTTTACTGTATCTGGAATGGTGACAGAGTTTGACAGTTGGAATGCTGTGTGCTATGTGCAGGCTTGACAGTTGGTTGTGGGGAAAAAGTCAGGTCAGATGAAAGTGGGAGTGGTTAAAAGAGGGAGGGGGGGTACTGCTCCTAAAGGAAATGTGTGCTAGACTGAAGGCATGCAGCAACACACACAAATCAGAGTAAGTGCTACTAACATGTATTCAATTATAGATTAAGATGAGGCAAGTGAAGTGTCCCTTTAAGGTGATAATGTAGGGTTCTCTCCTTCATTCTTATCCATGGAGCCCCCTCTGTATCCTTATACACAGCTCTCCCTTACAATGTTAACAAGGGAAAGTGTTCAGTGTAGTGAAGGATCCTTCCCCTTACATTACACTGTTTGTCTCTGATTTGTAGGATTTCTGGACATTAAACAGAAAGACAGAAATAAAATTAGAGGAGAGAACCAGATCTACTGATCATCTGAGACCCAATGGAGGAAAGCCTCAGCAGGTCACTTACTAGACAGGGGTAAGTAGTTTAATCAATATGTAAAAATCTTTATTTTGTTATGTACTATATATCACTTATTTACATTGTCTAATATTGGGGTAGATAGTGTAGATCTCTGGTCTCCTGATATAAATGTTTAAAGGAACAAGTTCACTAAAAAGTGAACAATTTCTATAATACCTGCGTACCACCAGCTGTACAGGTTCCAACCAATTCCGGTCTCACTATATTGCACATTAGTGTACATACACTCTATAGTTAGATTAAAGCAGGAATCATTCGGGTCCAGTACAGCCGGTGGTGGGTTGTGGAGTAATGGTAAATTACCTTGTTCATTCCTGGCTTTAGCAGACTTTTCTGTTGCTTCAGGCTCTTTAGTAAGGATAAACTGCCACTACAATGGTGGATTTGGGGAGAAGATATCTAGGGGTGGGGGTAATTATGCGGATTAAGTTCGCTCACAGGTGAAATTTATACAGGTTAATTTTATGGTATTAATACATATACTGTAGGAACTGGTTGCGTACGGGATACTTATAAATTGAGAATTTAGGATTAATACAATTACTGTGTTACTGGTTGGTACGGCGATACTATAAATATTGAGAATTATGCGTCTATAATACATATACTTGTATTTTGGTTGGTACAGGATACTATATAATATGGAGAATACTTGGTATTAATAAACAGATACTGTTGTTTCGGGTCGGGATTGTAATATGAATTGGGTAATACAAGATGAGATCTTTCGGGAACTATATAATATGAGATTACTGGATTAATACATATACTGTAGTTCTGGTTGGGACGGGGAACTAATATAATATGAGATACTGTAGTAATATAAGTATTCATGTCGGGATACATTGGAATACGGTAAACATATACTGGTTCTGGTGGACGGGGATACTATAGAATATTTGAGAATTACGGGTATTAATACATATCTACTGTGAGTTCTGGTTGGTACAGGGATACTAATAATATGAGAATTCTGGTATTCATTACATATATACTGTAGTTTGGTGTGTACCAGGGATACTATATAATATGAGAATTATGGTATTACTACATATCTGTAGTTCTGGTTGGTACGGGGATATATATAATATTGAGATACTGTATTACTACATATACATGTAGTTTGGTTGGTACGGGGATGACTATATAATGATTGAGAATTACTGGTTAATATATTACTGTAGTTCTAGATAATATGAGAATTACATGGTTATCACCTGTATACTTATAGTCTTGATTGATTTAGGGATATTTCCATTGCCATTTAGAGTCAGTAAGGCTTTTTCCCCCAGTTTTTTCTTCTCTGGATTCAACTGTTAGGTAGAATTTAAAGAGTAGGAGTTATAAAGGTTTGGACTAGATTCTATTTCTGGTAATTGTTAGCCAGGCATATGGAATTGTTATTAAACTAGAGGATAGATGTGTCATTAAACATCTAATCTATACTATATGTCTTTAGACAGGATATAAAGATAGGTCTTTCTAACAATCTCCAATCTATTTATTATGTAACTGTTTGATACAGACATTATGGGTGGTAAAAGGTTGCGACTAGAGGGACATGTGTCTTTACAACATGGTACTATGTAACAATATGAGAGAGAAAGGCGCTAGAAAGCTTAGGGAAAGAGGGGCCAAAAGAATCAAAAAGCCATTCACTGGCATAAGAAGCAGAGAAACACCTTCTATAATAGAAAGGCACTGGCCGTCTCATGCCATATATAATTAGCATTGCCACACAGCTAAGAAACAATAGAGTAATTTCTTACTCCCATGTTTCCCAGAGTAAGGGGCGGAGATATGCAAAATACTCCTTTATGTTCCCTAGCTAATGCAGTGGTCCGAGAAACCACTGGCAAGGACAATGCATGAAAGCTTAATATATAAGAGCCAATCATCTGACCTGCCAGACATGACGTGTTTCGATCTTGTATGATCTCGTCAGTGCAAGATACAGATTCATGGCTCTATGGATAGGACTTGGGCAGCTACAGTCAGAAAAGGCAGCTAGAAAGCTTTAGGAGAGAGGGGCAAAAGAAGCAAAAAGCCCTTCACTGAGCATAAAAGCCAGAAAACACCTTCTTACTAACGACGGCTCTTGCACGCTCATACTATATTAAATAGCATTGCCCACAAAGCCTAAGAAACAAGAAGTAAGTTCTTACTCCCATGTTTTCCAGGGAACGATTATTATTTTTTTTTTTATGTATTATTCAATGTTTTTCATTTTTTACATTGTATATAAGCAATGCAATGTTTCTAAATTAATGTATATATAGAGATATCTTTTTCTATTGCTTACTGATATTATAGGTGAAATCTCCATTAAATTATTCTTGAAATGGCAAAAAGTGTTAGAAGTCTTTTGCTGATATAATTGTAGAAGATGGTATGCCACCTGTTAATATTGTTAAAAACATTCTGCGTTCTTATGCAAAAAGTATTCAGAAGCGAAGGTTTTTAGCCACCAAAATATCACCAGTGCGAAAGGTTCTAACAAGTTTTCATTACTGGTATTTCTTGGGAAGTGCTTCATTTATAATATTTAAAGGTTTCTTTGTTCAAAAAATAAGATTTCAGATTTAACAACCCGACCTGTAGATTCTGAGAAATATTTGTTGGATAACAGCATGTTAAGGTAACGGACCAAGTCACTCAAATATATGTTATAATAGTGCCCCTCCCCCTGAACCTCTACTATGATCTGTCTCATTAGACTGGAAATAATATTTGTCTGTCTAGCACACTCTGCGAGGTGAGCGACTAGTGCAGATCACTATTTGGCTTGTTTAAGGATCCTGTTATTCAAATACTATATAGACAAGTGATGGATTATCTATAGTCATGTATAGATTTTAATCGGTCAGTTTCTTTTCTAAGCCGTAGGCCATTAGTATAGTGACTGGTGAACGCTAGGACATTAGGAGGCGCCATAAGTTCTATTAGCAGGTATCACCTAAATAGTTTCAATAATAGCCCTATAATGAACCTTGCCTGAGTTTTCTACTATAAACCTAATCCAATAGGGTGTAGTCGTAAGGGGAAATAATGGAGAATAATTTAGCACCTAACTAGTGATGTAGAAGTTATCATCATAGCAGAGTATTGATAATATTCGTATCATCCATTGCATTTCAACAATCCTCCTGGTCCGAAAATCTTGTATTAACTCTAACATCCCATGTCTGTAGTTAATGCGCAGTTACGTCATCTAACAGGGGAGAGGTGTAACTGGACTGCAGCAGTAGGGCTTGAGGTGCAATCTTGTAGTAGTGAGAGTAGTTACCCATCCATTTATATTCATAGGAAACTTTTACATTTGAGTGACGGAGTTAACCATCAACGTTTGCTACTCAATATAAAACTGTACATAATCAAGTCGCTTCATAATGTCCAAGTTCAGATGCCTGTCCAAGGTACTATGCTTAGATCTTTATCATGTCTACATATAGAGACTATGGGACTGCCTTACCAGATTAAGCACGACGTCTTTTCTATGCACTCAACTAGTATATTATGTATCTTCAATATCTTCAATACAGTTTGTTCGATGTCACACGCATTCTCAGTTAAGGGGCATGAACTTTAGGCACGGCTAGGTATAGGCTTTCCGAACGTAAGCAGTTAGGCAAAAATATGGCTATCCTTCATCACACAAGCAGCCAACCACCTCACTTCAAATGAGCCAAACAAAGCCCATGTATAGGACTCTCACGATACATGTATGAGGTGAATTGCAAACTAGATAAGGTCAGATCTAGAAGGGAGAGGAACTGGGTCTCTTATTCTTAAGTCTTCTAGAGGAATGCGATTCAGTAGGTAGTAGTTTGTTCTAAATGACAGTCCGAAAGAATAATCAGGTCAGAACCCAAGTTCCCACTAATAATAAAGGAATATTATACTTCAAGTATGGATAGAACTTTGGTCAGAGGAATTCCACTAGTACATGTCAGTGTGGGTGACCAAGAAAATTACAGATTTAAAGACGTCATCTCTTAATCGTCCTCATGTCAAGAGATTCATGAGAACCTACTGATGTTATCGAATGCTTAGGGAATCAGTTGTCCTAGAATGCAAATGGCTATTTACACCATCCGAGGGGAATCCTTGTCCTTCAATAAGGGAAAGATTTACGCAGAACGATATTGTTCTTCTATTGCCATGGAAATCAACGGCTATACACTTTTTTTGTCATTGAAAAAGTTAAGAGCTACCTTAAACCAGCAATAACGGAAACTTTTCTGTACAAATTAAAGGTTTGTTCAAGCATGTTCAACACTCAGCATTTCACACAGGAAACCTTTCATGCTTACAGAACACTGTAAGGTTCTTGACAAGTCCTTCAGCACAGCGATCACAAGGGAAAAAACGCCTTCATGTAAGAATGAAGATTCCTTACAATATCAATCAAAAACACAGCGAAAGTCCACGTAAGGAGATGGACAAAAACTTTAATGGTATCTAAAAAATGTGCTTTGAAGAATTCGTCAAAAGAGGCGAACTAAACAGCTCACGTAACCGGGGAAACCGCGTTTTACTTACGAATGGAGAGATCTATCAGAGATCTTCCCCGAACCACACAGGGAAAAACTTCGAGTCAGATGTGACCAAGGTTCCTGAAATAAGGACACCAAAAGACTATAGATCACCGGAAACAAACCCCTCAGACAGATGTGGCAAAGAATTCTCACAAGGCACTCAAAACACGAATCACCAGAAGGGGAAAGGTAGACAGAGGAAAGAATTCTCTTACAAGAGCACTTCAACTCCATCCATCACCAACAGGGCGAACGAAAACCATTCATTGTACCGAATGTGGGGGAAGACTTCCTCTCACAGGATTGCAATCTTAAATAACCATCGCAAATCCAACAGGGGAAATCCCTTTCCATGCTAAGAAGTGTGGCTAGAAAGATTTACTTAGAAGAGCACTCTTTCAAACACAGCAGATCCACAAGGTGGACAAGCAAACCGTTTTCGTACAGAATGTGGAAAGAACAAAATTCTCTACAAGAGCAACCTTCAAAAACACCAGCGAATCACACAGGGAGAAAAACCCTTTTCATGTACAGAATGTGGGACAGAATCTATTTGATAAGAGCGAAACTTCCCCAAAACACCAGCGAAATCCACCACAGGCGAAGGAAAAACCCTTTTCATGTACAGAAGGTGGGAAAGAATTCTCACAAGGACCTTAAAAACAACAGCGAATCCACACAGGAGAAAAAACCCTTTTCATGTAACAGAATGTGGCAAAGAATTCTCTACCAGAGCAACCTTAAAAACACCAGCGAATCCACACAGGAGGAAAAACCCTTTTATGGTACAGAATGTGGGAAAGAATTCTTTTCAAAGAGCGCGAACGTCAAAAACACCAGCGAATCCAACACCGGGGAAAACCCTTTTCAGTACATGAATTGGGGAGGACAAGAATTCTCTTGCAAGAGCAATCTTCAACAAACACCAGCAAATCCACACAGGGGAAAACCCTTTTCTGTTACAGATGTGGGAAAGGATCTCTGACAAGAGCTACCTCAAAGACACCCAGCGATCCACACAGGGGACAAAAAACCCCTTTTTCATTGTACAGAAGTGGGCACCAAGAATTCTATCCACGAGGGCAACCTTCAAAAAACAAACAGCGAATCCACCCAGGGGAAAAACACCTTTTTATGTACAGAATGTGGGGAAAGAATAATCTTACAAGCCGCCACCTTCAATCCACCAGTGCACCCAACACAGGGGGAAAAACCCTTTTCATGCAGAACTGTGGGAAAGGAATTCTTCAAAGAGCCACCTTCAGAATACCACCATCGAATCCACACAGGGGAAAAAAAACCCTTTTCCAGTACAATGTGGGATAGAATCTCTCAGAAGAGGACATTCAAAAACACAGCGAATCCACACAGGTGGAGAAACCCTTTTCATGTACAGAATGTGGCAAAGAAGTCTCTAGCAAGGCAACCTTCAAAAACACCAGCGAATCCACACAGGGGAGAAAACCCTTTCAGTACAGAATGTGGGAACGAATTCTATGATAAGAGCGACCTTCAAAAACATTCAGCAACGGTGCCCTGGTGCCCTGGGTGGATTAGTTGACCTCAGTAGAGATCTAGCGTGTGGAACAATCCAACAGCCAATCAGTAAAATTACTGTTGGGAACATTCCCAAGGCAGTGGTGCATTCTGGGGTCAAGATGACGCGATTAGAACCTAAATGTCCACGCTCCAACTAATGTCAACAGCAGGAACACAGCAAAGGGATGAAATCAACTGATTTTTCAACATGAGGGAAGAATATGTAGAAAACTAAGAGGCATCACACAAACTAACAATGTACAAATTTGATCATTTCCACTGACTGTCCCTTTAATCTCAATTGCGTTAAGTGGTTATATGGTTGGAAGTTGCGACATGCTTTGAAGTGTAGGGACATTCCAAATGTCCTTCTTGGTTGTGAATCCACTTTGTAAAAATCTGTAAGAATGATATCTTCTTGAGAAGTAAAATCTAATATATCCGGACTAATCGCGTCACTACAATAATTTCTCGGTACTAGGGGAGAGTTTTGGATAACTTGTTTCTATTAGAGCCTGAAACGTGCTCCCATTTGTGAATGTTAATGCGGTCTCCTTGATCACAAATGGTCTGGAGCTGGAAGTCTAATGTTGACAGAGATTCTTTAGTGATTGAACAGTTGAATTTCATTGGCCCTTGAATCTAAATTTCCTTTAAAGCATTTAGAAGCTAAGGCATCTGTTGTACTTGAATATAGGAGTGTGTATCATTCTTGTACTGGAACGAGTTTGATTTAGGATGGAAAGTTCTTTTCCAAAACCCACCCGTTCAGAAATTCTCACACATCACTGAAACTTCGAGGATTTCCAACATTCGTAATCCTTAACACGTGTGAAGATTCGCGAACGGCTGAAAGTTTCACACAGCCCGAACGTTCAGGGTCCCTCTGCTTCAACCCAGCCCCCCTCCGGGTCCTTAGAAGGATTGTTGTGCCTTAGAGGGCCGTTTTGGGCTTCCGCGCTTAGCTCGAACGGGACCCCCCCCTTCCCGTCAACTAAGTGCCCCTTGCGTAACGACAAGGGTCTTTGTTGGGGGTCCTGTAGCTCTGAATAAACCAGGGCCCCCATTGAGCTATTATAAGGAGCCCTTGGGGCATGTCCTTTTTTTCTTTCACAAGCTGGCAAACCAACTCGCTGCTGTTTGCCAACACTGGAGGAATGCGCTGTGGGCCACCAGTGACACCACCGTGTCAGCAACATCAACGTCATAAAATTCAAAATTATATTATATGGATGGCAAGGAATTGAAATATTAACCAATCATATCACTGGTGCGTCAGTGAGAGTGACATCGTCCCCATGCGGTGACATCAGTTGAGTTGTGGTTGCCCGCTGGAAGAAAGAAGTACACCCCCAAGGGGCTCTTACAGATCCAATGAGGGTCATGGTTTCAAAACTGCAGGACCCCAACAAGGACACTTGTCAATGCCACTAGGATACGCTAAGGAGGGGGCCCCGGTTTGAGCTTTGGAGCCGCCCTTAGCCTAAAAGGCAGTTATCAGTGCCACAAGGGCCTTTCTTGTTCGAGCTGTCCCGCCCCCTGCTGGACAGATCCTCGTTAACTACCACTGATACCTGTAATCCGTGGGTTGTCAAGTCTCCAAGTCCCTGGGCCCTTAACTGCAGATAGATACGGTCATTGTTAAAAGCCATGGCCACCCGAGTCAAATAACATGTTTAAAGCCAAAGCGCAAACTATTAAGGGTAGGACGGAGGATGTAAGTGACAAGACCTGCAAGAAAAGACTTGTGGAAATGTGTAACAATTTATCATAAGGGGTTATGTGCAAACAACTTTGATTAAAGACTGTTGAAAAGTTATGCAAGTAGAGGATTCCAGCCTAATAGGTAAAGGTAGGAATACAAGAAGGAAATTCCAGGATACCCTTTATTACCAGTATAACACTAAAACTCGAGAACAATCAAGAGGAAGTTGAAATAACTGAAGGGAGAGTATTAGCACTAGATCCTGATGAAAACTGTTTTCTGAACCACCCTGTTTTTCCTATGAAGAGTACCAGGAGACATAGAGACCATATACATACATCGGATTTAGTCCTTCCAATATTGACAAACCTTCCCCCTCTTTGGGGTCCTCTAAATCAGGCACTACCCGATGCAGAAAATGTGCGCGTATAATCCATAACACTTGGGATGTAGTACATCATCCAAGCAAGGGCGGAACCAAAATAAATGCACAATTTTGCCCACATGTTCCACTAAAGGGATTATATACTTATTAAATGCCCTTGGGGTGGGGCTTATGTAGGAAAAACGGAAGAGAGGCTAGAGGAGTTAGAATAGGTTGAACTAAGAGGACATTGTCAAGTATAAACCATCTAGATAGAACACCCCGGTCAGCAAGCATTTTTTCACAACGACCCAGACGTCCCAACTGAAATGCACAGGTCTTGAAAGTAGTTAAACAGAAAGAGGGGGTATAACTACAGAAAATCCTTATTAAATAAAGAAGCGGTGGATACATGTGTTTAAATTACATTGAGTCCAACAGTCATAATGGGATACAGTCCCTCACTAGCTTTCTGTAACCTGGTAGCAGTCATCTCTGAAGATATAACTGGTAGACTTTATTTATGATAATTAAGTAAATATTGGTTATATTATTGTATCCACTTACTTTATACATTATTACCTAGGTTATGTAGTCGCACACCCACAGGATTTATCTACAAAAACCATATACAAGACATCAGTGAAGAAGTATATTGTAAGTTAGATTAATGGTTTATAGGGTTTTTTACTTGTTTTAAATATAATGTTTTTTGGTTCACACTATATTTTACACTGTCTATTATAAAATCAATTTTTAGTTACACCATATTGATAATTGTTGACCACTTAGTTTATGACACTGTTTCATATTGTGATTGATAGTTATTAGAGATTTGTTACAAGTATTATTGTATTATCACTAGATTAAGTAAGCATTGCACTTTAGTTGCACTTGATTTGTACGCCTCACTTTGATGGCCCTGGCCTCAGTCACAATTGCCACATGGCTAAAGTTGGGACTTAGGGTATATATGTTTAACTCCACTGTGCACTGGTTATTACCTGAGGAAGGGACAGTGCAGGTCCCACACGTCGTGATGTTTTCACATAAAGTATGATTCTACAGTGTAAGTGTGCTCCCTCGTTTGGATCCTTTGTTCTGGTTACCACCCCGATCAACTAACATTTTTCAAGCAAAGCAGCCCAAAACAAAATTTTTGGAAGGAGAATCTGGGATCAGAAGTGGTAGATACAGAGGATGAAGAAAAGACAAAATGACACTTTAAATGTAGTAAATTGTTCAGATTTCAAGTTACAGAAACACCATGTGAGTCTATCTCAAAGGTCTTTCAATTCTTTACAATAGATACATTTTACAGTTGTAAAAGATCTACATTTACTTACAACAAATAGTAGATATTTTGGAATACACGGGATCAGGAATATGCCCCCAAAAAATAGCATGGAATATGTTAATATTTTATAAGACCTTGAACAACAAAGTAAATAAAATCTCCTAAACACAGTTCCTCACCGACTTGTAAAATACGTGTCAACATGCGGTCCTACAAACAGAGTGTCATGTCCAGTGAACAGGACTGGTGTCTTCTGGGGTGATAGAGTCATATGTTCCACCATGTTTGATGTAGAATTACATGGCCTAACACGGTTGCCTGATTGTAGCTTTACTACTCCTGTATCTAAGCAACGTGGCCTTTCTTTCCTGCACATTGCCTTGCCTTTTCCTGCACACTTACCTTGCCTTTCCTGCACACTTACCTTGCCTTTTCCTGCACACTTACCTTCGCAACTCCCATTTTTCCTGCACAATTACCTTGCCTTTTCTGCCATTACCCTTGCCTTTTCCTGCACTACTTCCTTTTCCTCAACCCTGAACTCATCTTTCCTATGCACACTTCCTTTGCCTTTCCCTGCACACTTACCTTGCCTTTCCCTGCCCACACTGTACCTTGCTGTTCCTGCACACTTACCTTGCCTTTCCTGCCACACTTACCTTGCCTTTCCCTGACAACCTTACTTGCTCTCCGCACACTTACCTTCCTTCCTGCACACCTACCTTGCCTTTTTCCTGCACACTTACCTGTGCCTTTTCCCTGCACACTACCTTGCTCTTCCCTGCACATGTACCTTGCCTTTCCCTGCACACTTATGCCTTGCCTGCCTACCGGCTTTCGGCAACTTACCTTGCTTCCCTGCACAACTTACCATTGCCTTTTCCTGCACACTTCATTGCCTTTTCCTGCACCACTTATACCACTTTGTTCCAGATTCCAAACCTACAGTCCCCAGCAGCCATCTCTTTCCAGCAGCCAAAACAGACAGTCCACAGCATCCATGTTCCACCATCCAGCCTTACAGTTCCATTAGCCCATCACTTCTCCAACAGTCCAAGCCTACAGGTCCAGCACCATTCTCTGATTTTAGAATTTCAGCTTCTATGTGTGCCATATGACGATCAGCCTCCCCTGGAAAGTGTACTTTTGAGTACCCCAGTCATCAAGGCCAAAATTATTACACAAAGTTTGTTTCCATACATATCCTTATTGTGAAAAGTCCCTTGGCCTTTTGAATGTGATCCAGAACTCGCTGTCCTTAATAATATGCAACTAGCCTTGTATAGAGAGCAATCACTGACTTGCAGACATGACATGTTTCCATTTGTTACATCTTACAGGACAAGATACAGATTCATGGCTCTTGGGTAGGGGCACAATAGACAAGGCTCAGCTAGAAAGCTTAGGGAGAGGTGCGACAAAAGGAGCAAAAATCCCTCCACTTAAAGGACAACTCCACCTCATAAGAAATCTTTTAGAAGAATGGCCTTTTCAAAATATGTTGATATCTATTATAGTTTGGTCCGAGAATTCATTACTGTTATGTCTGCTATGCTTCTTGGATGCCCCATGGAAACCTTCGCACATTTAGAAACCTGTACTGAGCCTGGCATGCTCAGAAGAGGGCAGATAGGGATTAACATTCAGTTCAGTGGCTGTGATGTTCAATGTCAAACCATAACTGACAGTTACTAACTTGAAGAACCTGGAAGTAGAAACAGGGGAAACACGGACTTGTGCAGGATTTCATTTCAATCTATATATTTCACACTTTTTTAAGGGTTTTGGGGGGAGTTGTAGCTCTGGATTGAATCTCCTGTTAGATGTGTACATAGGCAGGTGGCCCTACTAAGTACAATATGTAAGCTGAATCATCCCTCATGTGGTGGCGATATCCCATGGTGCGTTTTCTAAGGTTAAAACAAGAACTTTAGTTACACGGATCTTCTAATCTAAAAATAATCAGTGGATTGTAAAACAATGTTATTTGGAATAGAAACGACCCTTAAACCAAGTTATAATAAAGGATTGTGACAAAACGCAGATCTCCCCAAAAACAAAAAGATTGAACACAGGGAACCCTGATAAGGTTGATAACACGTATAATGACAATGTGGAGATATAAATGTATCTGATGACAGTGGTGGTCATATTAAGGGAAGATGCTTTCTCTATGTGAATTGTGGGACAGAAGAACATGCAGGTATGAACAGAGTAAGAAACGTAAGCCCACCTTAAAAGCTGTCCAGATAAAACCAATCCACGTGTCTGCTTGGGGGAATAAAGGATCGGGAATGTATACGTCTGTTACCACAGAGATATTATAGTCCCGACCGTGCGTTGACTTACAAGCGAGTACCTTGCTGGAAAAAATGAATGTCCGATCAGCCAATAGTGGACCCGCTGAAGTGCGACTATTGGCGGTCCCATAGGGAAACCACAAGAATTGGCCGTATTTTACCACCCAGGTCCGTTTGTCTGATTATAACAAACTGGTGATCAGACTCGTGTTACAGCCATGACACACACCATGAAATACTGATGGCGTGTACCCAGCTAGGGTGGTAGATTTGTGGCCTGCAATTCTGGCACAGACGAATACTTCCTTCAGGGTGCATAGACTGAAATCACTGGGCCCTATAGTAAGATTTTAGATGGGGCCCCAAGCACCTCAGTGCAGTTTATAAACCAACCTGGCCAAAAAACTGGCAGCCAGGGCATGTCCACCCTCCTAAAGATTTGTTCCCAGGCTGACTGATTAAAACCTGATCTCGCTGGCACAGTTCTGTAACAGGCCCTTGCCCATAACATCACAATTCTGATGGTTGACTGAACGGCCATTACCAGGATAACTAGAGGAATGGGGTCTGGGAGCATCTTTGGAAGGTTTAGTAACACTGAACACAGGGTTTTGTGAGAGCTTGAACTTCATGAAGTCGAAGTTTATTCTAGGAGGGTGACATGTCTAACAGGGACCTGGTTGATGGCCCCTTTGGCTCTGGCCCCATAGCAATCGCTATTTACTATAGGGTTCCTTGTGAATAGGGCCCAACAATATAGGGTCAAGGATCGGGTTTAACTGTCAAACTCCCAAGCATTTCCTTTTATAATCCAATGCAATGGTCTAATGATATATGAAGGCAAAGAAAAAGAAAGAATTTTAGGAACCATCCCTGGCAAACGCGGTGAACTCCAATGGCGGACATATAAACTGTGTGTAAAGGTTCACACTAAACCAAAGAGCTGGACTGTTGCGGAATTTATATTAAAAAAAGAACTGATGGATTTCCTTTTAGAATTCAATGGCCCGAATGGGCTGCACGTGGAGATTAGTTTCTAGTCTCTTTTTTTTAAATGAGTATATGGTGCTTAGAGATGCAGCGCAGTGGTAAACCATTCTCTTCCCATGAGAGTTTCGCCCTTCCCCCATTAATGAGGGATCCTGATACTGTAGACAGATTGATACATTTTTATCTCAAAACTGGGGAATGGATCAGACATGTTGGTCAGTTTAGGAACAGTGTGTGTAGCCTTCAATGGACCCGTGATTGGTTTGTCCATGAATATCAGCACTAGTTGTATTATTTACAGTCTTACAGACACTGATCTGTTACAGGAATATACAATATTTGTAACATGAGTTAGAGGGATTTACTTGTATAGTTCTATAGTTAATAAGATAATTTCATGCCCCTGGTCCAGGCTTTGGATTTGTTCATTTCATTGTTAACCAGACCATCACATCTGTGAAGTGGAAAGTCATTGAATGTAAAGAACAGTCCAGATACAGACAATGGTGTCTAGTTACAACTTACTGTAGCAACACAGGGGTGGTAACACACCTTCCTTTGGGATGGACAGTATTTGTTTCTTATTCTCTGCCTTGTCAGTGTAAGGGGAATCATAGACCACCTGCTGTGATGCTTCCAGACAAACTCCATTTCACTTGCATTTGTAATGAGTTTCTGTGAACATTCGCCAAACCTTTTCCGATCAGGGGGAATGTATTGGATCAGTTAAATAATCCAATAGGATTTGTAACAAAATATGAATTTATGGGCGGTTACATCTTCATCCAATCCAAATCTCTCCTCCGCATTTAGTTGAATGAAAGGCTAGTTTAGAAATAAAAAGACAGAGACCCTTCAGATCTCTAAGTACGAGATCCTGGACGTGCAGATCACACAGGGATCCCCACGTAATCCAGTTGGTAACTATGTTTGATGGCACTTTATCAATATTTATGTTTAAACATTTTATGGATTAGTCGTTGTAATGAATTGTTGTTAGCTTTTCCTTTAAAAAATATAATAGTGAAGTAATTGTTTATTAGACTCTCTAGATATCACCCAATACATTCTGTTATTTAGTTCACTCATTTGCAATAGAATCCTCATATAGGTGGGAAATTTTCTACTTCTCCTTCAGTGTTTCTTTTTATTACCAGACCTACGATTTTAACATATTAATATATTTTACTGAACAGTATATCAGTTTATTGTCTGGTAGTCCTGTTTAGCAGGAATATTGGGAGGATTGGTCAGTTGTACCAGCCAACAATACTTTATAAATGGAGAAGTACCCAGGAAAATTATAGTAACCTGGTGACTTATATGAGATATACCCAGGATATTATAGTTAAACAGGGTGGATTGATATATTAGGAAGATAATACCCAGAGTATTATATGTACAGGGTGGCTATATTAGGGAGATAGTACCCAGGAATTATATGTAAAGGGTATATATAGGAGGAAGATATACCCAGGATTATATGTAACAGTGGTGGCTATATAGGGATAGTACCCAGGATATTATATGTAACACGGTGGATATATAGGAGATATTACCCAGGATATATATAAACAGGGTGGCTATATAAGGAATAATAACCAGGATTATTATATGCAACAGGTTGGTGTATATAGAGATAATACCAGGATATTATATGTAACAGGGTGGCTATATAGGAGATAGTACCCAGGATATTATATGTAACAGGGTGGCATTAGGGATAGTACCCAGGATATATAGTAACAGGTGCTATAAGTAGATAACAGAGGATATTATATGTAACAGGGTGGTAATAGGAATAATACCCAAGGATATTATATGTAACAGGTTGGCTATATAGGAGATAGTACCCAGGATATATATGTAACGGTGGGGGCTATATAGGAGATGATACACCGAGGATATTATATGTAACTAGGGTGGCTATATAGGGATAGTCCCAGGATATTAAATGGAACAGGGGGCTATATAGGAGAGGTACCCAGGATATTATATGTAAACAGGGTGGCTATATAGAGAGTGCGTACCCCCAGGATATTCTATGTAACAGGGGGGCATATAGGAGATGTACCCAGGATATATGAACAGGGTGACTATACTAGGAGATTGTACCCAGGATATTATAGGTACAGGGTGGCTATATAGGAGATAATACCCAGGATATTATATGTAACCAGGGTGGCTATATAGGAGATATACCCAGGCTATTATATGTAACAGGGTGGCTATATAGGAGATAATACCAGGATATCTATATGTAACAGGGGGCTATATCGGAGATGGCTACCCAGGATATTATATGGTAACAGGGTGGCTATATAGGAGATGGTACCCAGGATCTTATATGTAACAGGGGGGATATATAGGAGATGTACCCAGGGTATTATATGTAACAGGTGGCTATAAGGAGATGGTACCCAGGGTATTTTTTTTATATGAACAGGTGGCTATATAGGAGATGGTACCCAGGATATTATATGTAACAGGGGGTGGCTATATAGGAGGATACTAACCGGATATTATATGTAACAGGGTTGGCTATTAAGGAGAGTGATAGGTACCCAGGCTTTTATATTATATGTAACAGGGTTGGACATATAGGAGATAGTACCCAGGATATTATTGTAACAGGGTGGCTTATAGGAGATTAATACCCAGGGATTATATATAACAGGGTAGTTATAGGAGATAGTACCCAGGAATATATGTACAGGGTGGCTTATAGGAGATAGTACCCCGGGTATTATATGTAACAGGGTGGCTATATAGGAGATAAAACCACAGATATTAGATGTAACAGGGTGGCTATAACGGAGATAGGTTTATAATTCTAACAAATAAACATTTTCTTTATTCCTATTTGATTACAACTCTGTTTATTATCAGTAGGTTTCCTAGTAGGAAAAGAAAATCCCAAAGATGAGAGAACAGAAGGAACCAGACTGGGAATATCATCGGGACCCAATGGAAAGCTCACAGGTCCACTTAATGATAGGGGTAAGTTAACCAATCAATAGCGATTGTTATTAAAGGGCATCATACCGAAAAATAGGTTATTTAATGGACATAACTGGAAACTATAATGCTTCCAAGCACCACTGGTATTATTTTTTTGTTGATCTGCCCCCAACTATTTCTTTAGATATCCAATTGAAAAATTTTATATTTCAGCTGTCAACATGTTCCTTGGTCTCAAAAACTATGTCTTCTGTGAGTGTTTTACTGTATCTGGAATGGTGACAGAGTTTGACAGTTGGAATGCGTGTGCTATGTGCAGGCTTGACAGTTGGTTTGTGGGGAGAAAAAGTAGGTCAGATGAAAGTGGGTGGTTAAAGAGGGAGGGGGGTGCGGGTACTGCTCCTAAAGGAAATGTGTGCTAGACTGAAGGCATGCAGCAACACACACAAATCAGAGTAAGTGCTACTAACATGTATTCAATTATAGATTAAGATGAGGCAAGTGAAGTGTCCCTTTAAGGTGATAATGTAGGGTCTCTCCTTCATTCTATCCATGGAGCCCCCTCTGTATCCTCTATACACAGCTCTCCCTATACAATGTTAACAAGGGAAAGTGTCAGGGTTAGTGAAGGATCCTTCCCATTACATTACACTGTTTGTCTCTGATTTGTAGGATTTCTGGACATTAAACAGAAAGGACAGAAATAAAATTAGAGGAGGAAGAACCGACTACTGATCATGGACCCAATGGAAAGCTCAGCAGGTCCACTTACTGACAGAGGGGTAAGTAGTTAATCAAATGTAAATCTTATTTTGTTATGTACTATATATTCTCTTATTTACATTTGTCTAAATTGGTAGAGTAAGTGTAGATCTCTTGCTCCGATATAAATATTTAAGGAACAGTTCACTAAAAGTGAACAATTTCTTAATACATGCGTCACCACCAGCTGTACATGTTCCAACCAATTCCGGTCTCACTATATTGCACTTAGGTACATACACTCTATAGTTAGATTAAAGCAGGAATCATTCGGGTCCAGTACAGCCGGTGGTGGGGTTTGTGAGTAAGGTAAATACCTCTGTTCATTCCTGGCTTTAGCAGACTTTTCTGTTTGCTTCAGGCTCTTTAGTAAGGATAAACTGCCACTACATGGTGATTTGGGAGAGAGAAGTATCTATAGGGTTGAGGGGTAATTAGTGCTGATTAAGTTCGTCACAGGTGAATTAATACAGGTTAATTTATTATGGTATTAATACATATACTGTAGGATGGTTGGTACGGGTACTATATAAATTGAGAATACGATTAAACAATACGTGTATGTTATGGTTGGTACGGGGATACTATAAATATTGAGAATTACTGGTTATAATACATATACTGTAGTTATGGTTGGTACAGGGATACTATATAATAGTGAGAATTTACTGGTATTAATACATATACTGTTGTTTCTGGTTGGTACAGGGATACTATATATATGAGAATTACTGGGATTAATACATATACTGTAGTTCTGGTTGGTACGGGGATACTATATAATATGAGAATTACTGGTAGTAATAATACTGTATTCTGGTTGGTACGGGATACTATATAATATTGAGAAATTACTGGTATAAATACATATACTGTGTTCTGGTTGGGCGGGAGGGTACTATATAATATTTGAGAATTACGGTGGATTAATACATATACTGTAGTTCTGGTTGGTACAGGGATACTAATAATATGAGAATTCTGGTATTATACATATTACTGTAGTTCTGGTTGGTACAGGGATACTATATAATATGAGAATTACTGGTATTACTACATATACTGTAGTTCTGGTTGGTCACGGGGTACTATATAATATTGAGATTACTGGTATTACTCATATACTGTAGTTTGGTTGGTACGGGGATACTATATAATAGAGTGAAATTACTGGTTTAATACTATACTGTATTCTAGATAATATTGAGAATTACTGGTATCAACCTGTATATTATAGTTCTGATTGATTAGGATATTTCCAATTGCCATTTAGAGTCAGTAAGGCTTTTTTCCCCCAGTTTTTTCTTCCTCTTGATCAACTGTTAGGTAGCATTAAAGAGTAGGATATAAAGGTTGGACTAGATTCTATTTCTGTGTAACTGTTAGCCAGGCATTATGGAATTGGATTAACTAGATGGATAGATGTCATTAAACATCTAATACTATACTACTATGTCTGTTAGACAGGATATAAAGATATGTCTTTCTACAATCTCCAATACTATGTTATTATGTAACTGTTATACAGACATTATGGGTAGGGTATAAAGGTTGGACTAGATGGACCTGTGTCTTTATACAACATGATACTATGTAACAATATGAGAAGAAAAGGCAGCTAGAAAGCTTAGGGAAAGAGGGGCCAAAGAAATCAAAAGCCAATTCACTGAGCATAAAAGCAGAGAAACACCCTTCTTATAATAGAAGGCAGCTGCGTCTCATGCCATATAAATAGCATTGCCCACAAGCCTAAGAAAACAAAAGTAATTTCTTACTCCCATGTTTCCCAGAGTAGGGGCGGAGATATGCAAAATACTCCTTTATGTCCCTTAGCTAATGCATGTGTCCAGAAACACTGGCAAAGACATGCATAAAGCTAATATATAAGCCAAATCTGACCTGCAGACATGACGTGTTTCGATCTTGTTAGATCTCGTCAGTGCAAGATACAGATTCATGGCTCTATGGTATAGGACTTGGGCGCTACAGTAGAAAAGGAGCTAGAAAGCTTAAGGAGAGAGGGGCCAAAAGAAGCAAAAAAGCCCTTCACTGAGCATAAAAACGCAGAGAAACACCTTCTTATAACAGACGGCATCTTGCACCTTCATACTATATTAATAGCATTGCCCACAAAGCTAAGAAACAAGAAGTAATTTCTTACTCCCATGTTTTTCCAGGGACGATATTTTTTTTTATTTATGTAATTATTCAATGTTTTTCATTTTTTATTGTATATAAGCAATGCAATGTTTCTAAATTACTGTATATATAGAGATATCTTTTTTATTGCTTACTGATATTATGGTGAAAAATCCATTAAATTAATTCTTAAATGGCAAAAAAGTGTCTAGAAGTCTTTCTGCTATATATTGTAGAAATTGGTATTGCACCTGTTAAATTTGTTAAAAACATTCTGGTTCTTATGCAAAACGTATTCAGAAGCAGAAGGTTTAGCCACAAAATATCACCATGTCGAAGGTTCTAACAATGTTTTCATACTGTGTCTTTTTCTTGGTTGAAGTGTTCATTTATAATGATTAAAGGTTTTTCTTTGCTTCAAAAAATAGATTTCAGATTTAAAACCCGACCTGTAGATTCTGAGAAATATTTGTTTGGAATAACAGCAATGTTATCGGTAACAGACCCGCACTCAAATAATTTTTATAATAATCCCCTCCCCCTGACCTGCTACTATGATTCTGTCTCTTAGACTGGAAATAATATTTGTCTGTCTGCAAGCACACTCTGCTAAGGTGGCAGTACTTGCAGTAGCAGAAGGAAAAGTCAAGCTGAATCTGTCTGTGCTACTTGTTTAAAAGGAATCTGCTGGTTTTATCTATTAATCCTAAATATACTCAAAGTGTTTTTAATAATAGAACCACAAAATAGTGATGGATTATCTATTAGTCAGTGTAGTAAATCAGTATATCTTTTAAATCTCCGCGTTCAGTTTATCTTCTTATTTATCTACATGTCCTCTATGGCCATTCTAGGTATAGTGAGCTTGGGTTGAACACTAGACATACTTTAAGAGAGGGCGCCATTCCAAAGTTTTTTCTATTGAAAAGCAGGGATCCTAATCAGCCAATAGAGCAATCAACTGTTTCCAATGCTACTTACCTGTTAGCCTTCTCTTTATACAAAATACGATCACCTTTCCTGATTTTCTACTCATGTAAAACTAATCCAATAGGGGTTGGGTCAAGTTTAAGGGTGGAAAAGGGGGCACCGAAAGAGACTTGTTAAGGCACCTGTCTAGATGATGATAGAATTGTACAACTCCCACGCAGCAGATGAGCAAAAATATCTCTCACATCATCCACTCAGCACCAACCCAATCGCCTGCCTGAGCTCAGACAACAACCATTGTATTGCAGACTCTACACATTCCATGTACTGGTAGTGGTGAATGCGACAGATTACCTTCATCATCTCAACAGAGGGGGAGAGGTGTAAGCTGGTCTGCTAGATCCACAGTAGGCTTAGATGTGCAAGGGTCGTTAGTTAGTTATAGTTGTTGGAGTGAGTATAGTTACCCAATCACAAATTTTATTCATTCATCTTCATATGTGTAACTTTTATCATTTGGAAGTATACTGGAAGTTTACATTTCACGTTTTGTACCCAAACTAACTGTTTACAATGTAATAAAGTACGTTACTCATCTTTAATATCTGGTCCTTAATGTTCAATGATTGTCTCTTCCAATGGTACGTATGTTTATCATCTTTAATCAGTGTCCTACATTGGATAGGAGAACTTATGGGGCTTGC
Source organism: Hymenochirus boettgeri (assembly GCA_019447015.1). Taxonomy (NCBI): domain Eukaryota; kingdom Metazoa; phylum Chordata; class Amphibia; order Anura; family Pipidae; genus Hymenochirus; species Hymenochirus boettgeri. The sequence continues at coordinate 12,607,069 of CM033470.1, forward strand.
CTTCCAATAGGGATTAAGCAGAATCTTTATTTCTAGTGGCCAGAAATCCCTATGATCATCTTATTTGTATTTTCTATTCAATATCGTTTTTTTCAATCACCGTTTGTTCATGTTCACACTCGCATTTTCTCAGTTTTAATTGCATTAATAACCCTTGGTTTTCCACGTGAGGAAATATGGCCTCTTATAAATATAGCGCAATACTTCAAAATGGCCAAAAATCCGCAAAGTGTTCCGGTAATGATAGAATTGGCAAAAATAGGTTAATTCTAAAAAAGTCTCTTATTTTTATCTTCTAGAGAATCGATTCAGTAACGATATAAAGTAATATATATAATGTATAGAATATAAAGTAATATATATATAATGTATAGAATATAAAGTAATATATATAATGTATAGAATATAAAGTAATATATATATAATGTATAGAATATAAAGTAATATATATAATGTATAGAATATAAAGTAATATATATATAATGTATAGAATATAAAGTAATATATATAATGTATAGAATATAAAGTAATATATATAATGTATAGAATATAAAGTAATATATATAATGTATAGAATATAAAGTTCCTTTGACTACGGACATTGTTTCTATTCCTCTGGGATCTGGAGTTATTTTAATAATATTATATAATGAGGTAAACATGATCAAGTTAAGAGGAATATTCAGCTTCTGGGTTACATTCTATACAGTGTTAACTTACCCTTTAACCCGCTTTCTGCAAATGAATTTATACATCTCATTAAACATTGGATATTTGACCTGTGGGGAGTCCAAGGAAGGTAGCGACAATGTAATGATTATTTTGAACATTTAGATCAGGTAGATATAACCCTATTACGCTCACCTATAACCTACCTGTGGTATTGATCAGACAATCACACAGTTTTTTCTTTCTGAAAGGTGAAATGTTCAGCGACAGTGAAAACAAGGAATCCAAATGAAATCTAAATGAGGAGAGATTTAAATAAGGGACTTTCATTAAATCCTAGTTAGAAGGTGGATCTGCTAATACAAGCTGCACCTTTCCCCCTGGGACAGGAATACAATGAGACAACCAAGGCTCCACCATTCCAGGATGTTCAAACAGACATTGAATGGTTTCAGTCCATTTCCTATCATTACAAACAAGTCACAGACTCTAGAATAGAAATCGAAACCTAACTGGATGGATTAAAAGGCCAAGTTAAGCTGAGGTGGTTTTATTTTGAGACGATAACATGAGATGGGACTGTTTAGTAAATCAATAATAATAACGATAATAGTAATAATAATGATGATGATAATAATAATAATAATAATAATAACAATAGTACCGGTAATAATAATGATAATAATAACAATAATAATAATAGTAATAATAATAATAGTAATTAAAATAATAATAATAATAGTATTAATAATAATGATAATAATGATAATAATAATAATAAAAATATTGATACTACTACTATATCAATAATAAAATATTGATACTACTACTACTACTAATAATAATATAATAATAATACCGGTAATAATAATGACAACAATAGTACCGGTGATAATAATGATAATAATAATAATAATAATAATAAAAAATGATTGTTGTAACTGTTATACAGACATTATGGGTAGGGTATAAAGGTTGGACTAGATGGACGTATGTCTTTATACAACCTCCAATACTGTGTTACTATGTAACGTTTATAACAGACCATTATGGGTAGGGTATAAGGTTGACTAGATGGCCGTATGTCTTTATACAACCTCGAATACTTGTACTATGTAACTGTTATACAGAATTATGGGTAGGGTATAAAGGTTGATAGATGGACGTATGTCTTTATACAACCTCCAATACTATGTTCATGTCTCGTTATACAGACATTATGGTAGGTATAAATGGTGGACTAATGCGTATGTCTTTATCAACACCTCCATACTATGTTACTTGTAACTGTATACAGACATTATGGGTAGGGTATAAAGGTTGACTAAATGGCATTGTCTTTATAACAACCTCCAATACTATGTTACTTGTAACTGTTATACAGCACTTAGGTAGGGTTATAAAGTTTTGACTAGATGGACGTATGTCTTTATACAACCTCCAATCTATGTTATGTAACTGTTACAGACATATGGGTAGGGTATAAAGGTTGGACTAGATGGACTAGTGCTTTATACAACTCCATATTATGTTACGATGTAACGTTAGACAGACATTATGGGTAGGTATAAAGGTTGACATAGATGGACGTATGTCTTTTATCAACCTCCAATACTATGTTCTATGTAACGGTTATACAGACATTATGGTAGGGTATAAAGGTTGGACTAGATGGACGTATGTCTTTATACAACTACCATACTAGTGTTACTATGTACGTTATAAATCAGAATTATGGGTAGGGTAAAAGTGGGGCTAGATGGACGTATGTCTTTATACAACTCCAATACTATGTTATCTATGTAACCTATACAAACATTGGGTAGGTATAAAGGTGGGACTAGATGGACGTATGTCTTTTATACAACTCCAATACTAGTTTACTATGTAACTGTTATACAGACATTATGGGTAGGGTATAAAGGTTGGACTAGATGGACGTATGTCTTTATACAACCTACATACTATGTTACATGTAACTGTTATCTCAGACATTATGGGTGGGTATAAAGGTTGGACTAATGGACCGTATGTCTTTAACAACCTCCAATATATGTTACTAGTGTAACTGATACAGAAATTATGGGTGATTATAAAGGTTGGACTAGATGGACGTATGTTATACACCCTCCAATACATGTTACATGTAACTGTTATAAGAATTAAATTGTTAGGTATAAGGTGGACTAGATGGACGTGATGTCTTTATACACCTCCAATAAGATGTTATTAACTGTTATACAGACATTATGGTGGGTATAAGGTTGGACTAGATGGCGTTTGTCTTATACAACCTCCAATACATATGTTACTATAACGTATACAGACATATGGGTGGGTATAGAGGTTGGACTAGATGGACGTATGTCTTTATATACACCTCCAATACTATGTTTACTATGTAACTCTGTACAGCATTATGGGTGGGTATAAAGGTGGAGAAGATTGGACGTATGTCTTTAAACCTCCAATACTATGTTACTATGTAACTGTTAGACATTATGGGTAGGGTATAAAGGTTGGACTAGATGGACGTATGCCTTTATACAACCTCCAATACTATGTTACTATGTAACTGTTATACAGACATTATGGATAGGGTATAAAGGTTGGACTAGATGGACTTTATACAACCTCCAATACTATGTTACTATGTAACTGTTATACAGACATTATGGGTAGGGTATAAAGGTTTGACTAGATGGATGTATGTCTTTATACAACCTCCAATACTATGTTACTATGTAACTGTTACACAAAATGGAAAATATTTTTATATAAAGGAAGGATATATATATATACAGTCCAATAAGTGGGCACTCTCCCTTCAAATATAAATGGTTTAGCTTTTCACTACCCCGGTGGTACCAGCAAGGAGATATATAAAATATTTTGAAGAAATTCCAGTGCACTCCTGGGTTTTATCTTCAAACAAAATGCCTTTAATTGGCCATTGAAAAAACTGGCAACGTTTCGGCCCTGTATGTGTGGAATTTGTCAAGCCAAATAACCATATTTGGCTTGACATATATATATATATATATATATACAACTGCACGCTCTCTTTATCCACTGCCCCGATGCTCCATAGGTACAGTAATAGAAATCAGGAGATAGAGCACTCACGGGTCTTCTCTCTCAAACAATTTTATTCAGTACAACATCAGTAAAACATCAACGCGTTTAGGCTAACACTCTAGCCGTCCTCAGGATTTGACATCACGCAAGGTAAGTGCATATTTAACAACTTGGTGCCCCAGCCCCTCCACTTTGATTCTCCCTCCTCCCCACGTTTAACCCTTATCGTGCTGGTAAAAATGTAAACAAGGTGAACTACAACTCCCACAGATAAAAACATGAAAGTGCTTAACATTGCATAATTATACGTTGAAATTCATAAAAATACCATAGAATATAATAGAACGTGCCATAGGTACATATTCTGTTAAAGTGCCAGTGTCTCCTATTACCCCTAAAGTGCACCGCTTATATAAATATATAAAAATACCCAATAATTTAAATTTATCTTAGTACTTCCAAAAAATACATACCCTCAACTAAGTTCTTATATTCTAGTGGCAATAAGCCATGACAAAGTTTAATATCAACTATAACAAAGAATAATATAACTATTATTCCGTTCCTTTTACAATAATTCATCAGCTGGTTATACACCTGCCGACATACTTGCATTAGCTGCTAGCATTTAATGGCAACAATGTTAACATCTCTATTGTATCCATTTTTCACACCTCATTTTTTTCAGAAACTGACAGTTACTTACTTAAACATCCGGCTGCCTAATACATCATAAATATTTATTGATCATCATGTACTAATATGATGAGCCGCATTTGGATTTCAATAATAATATCTGTATTGCCCTTAAAGGGGAAGTTCAGTGCAAATACATATGCTTTTAAGAATAAAGAGCAGTAATTTTCAATCCTAATGAGCTTAACCTGACCATTCAGCATTTTGTCTGTGTATAAATAAATGCAACCGAAATACTGACTTCCTGTTTTCAATACCCCTACTAGAGACCGTTATGATCTTGCCCTTGACCCAGCGCCTGGGTTGATTCAGTTGCTCAGTGAGATCTGAGCATCTTTGACCCATCCAACAGCCAATCAGTAGAAATTACTGTTAGGAACATTCCAAGGATGTGGTGCATTCTGGGAAGAAGAAGGACCGTTGGAACCTGAAATGGCAGCTCACTAATGTCAGCAGCAGGGAACAGCTGATTTTTCAAAATGGGAGAGAATATGTAGAATAGCTAGGTATGCATAATACAAACCAAGAATTTTTTAAATATTGATATTTTCCACTGAACTTTTCCTTTAATATCTCCCCCAAAGTGAAACCTATGGGACTCCGTAACCTATTTCTAATATTGTCTAACTCTGGATTGGAATCCCTGCTTGGGTTTATAAGAAACAGGATAAGTATAACTGCTGGTTAAGGCCCCTAGGTACAAGGGTGCCCAATTTTTTAATCCAAAATACTTCTCGCTGGAGCAGAATTTTACCTCTTTCCGACGCATTGGGGATATTGTTTATTTGGTTGATGGCCATCCATTTCATAGTGGCCAACAAGTGTCCCCTTTCCCTGAAGTGTCTAGCCAATGACTGTTCCCCATACTTACTCTCCTTTGTGGGGTCCAAGTTTTTATTGGGTTCCCTAATGGCCAATGCTGATCGGATCGCCGATCTATGGTTTGCCATGTGGTCCCTAAGGGAGGTTACTGTCTTTATATAATACAGGCGAAAATATATATATGGCAATATCCCAATAGTGAGGCAAGTGCCATGACCTTAAGGCCAAAACACTGTGTACATCCTGAACTTAGTTTTATACATTCTCCATAATTTCAAAAAGCAATAAGCTCACTTTTATCACAGTGTGGTCCGGGTGCCTCTGTCCCAGACCCTCCGCTCGGCTCACAACTGCCTCACTTGTTTGTGGCACGGTATACAACAATTTCATTTGTCTCCAAACAAACAAAACGACTCCCCCGTCCACCTGGGTGGCCCAGGTGCTGCCAGCCCCGGACCCTTCGCTTCGTCCGTATCAGTATACAAGCATCCACCTTCCTCCTCAAGTTGGCATAGGCGCACTCCGGAAAAAGAATCGCTGAGGTGAGGTGAGTGAATCAAACAAATCTTTTATTGAGCCAGAACATTAAAAAACATAAGGCCCTCTGGCCTTACGCGTTTCAGACCACAGATCCTGTGTATAAGATCCTGCGTATATGACCCTGCGTATAAGATCCTACGTATAAGATCCTGCGTATAAGACCCTGTGTATAAGACCCTGTGTATAAGATCCTGTTACCACCTGTTGGGAGGACAGATTATTGGACAGACAAGTTACCTTATTGGATACAAACTCTGAGGCAACAGATAAGTGTACACCAGCTTACAAGGTCACACAATATACGGGCCTGTCAATATTCAAAGTGGTGCACCATAGACAGGGACATCCCTGATTACTGCACATGTTATGTGGGGAACTTGTTTATGTGTACTGTCTGCTTTGTGCCAGACCAACAGAGTAACCCACTGTTTGCCATGCTACCCATTATCTTTCCATAAAGCAGTGATCTGGTACAAATTGGTGGCAGCGGTGCTGGTAATACCATTTATTCTCCCTGTTTCCTTTGTATGTTTGTTCTCAATATTAAACTATGGAGGCTGCTACTTAAAGTATTGATTTAAATCCTCCTGTCCTTGTACCTGTAGATTAAATTCCCTAATTAGACTCAGTAGCTCTACCAGGCCCAATTGCCAAACCTATTTTTAAACCTGATCCATTTGATAGGGTAACCAGGGAGTGGACTGATTGGCTAGAACAATTTGAATTGGCAGCCACTATTAATGGTTGGAATGAAGATGCTTGCTTGCAAGTCCTTAGCCTTTTGCTTAATGGTAAAGCCAGGCAGGTATACCAAGGATTTACTGTAAAACTGAAATAAAAAGCAGTTATCCTGTGGTTTGGACCTAACAAAAGGAAGTTTCCTGTGAGTAAAACGAACTAGAGTGGAACGTATACAACGTCCCTTGCGCTAAAGGACCTTGATCTCAAGGACATAGAAAAAGAAGGACATTGAAACAAGAAGGGCAATTAAACAAGGTTTGTGCGTCACTGTGCTGGTGTTGTGTATTAGAAGGGACATTTTTTTTGGAACCTGGAGCAGACGTCCCAGGGAACCTATGTCTGTGTCATATGTGAGTGGGTTGCCTGTTTGGAAGGTGAGGTTGAGAGTCTAAGGGGGCAGCTTGCAGCATTGCAGGGATTGGCAAATCTAGGGGGTCAGCAGGCACTGTCTGGGGCCAGTATAGAGGTGGGTGGAAGTGGGACAGGGAAGGTTGAGGGGGGAGGTAGTTTTGTTAGGGTTACTAGGGGAAGTGGGGGATGGAAGGGTAGGGTGGATTCTTCCCAGTTTGCCCATCCCAACAGATTTGCCGCCTTAGGTAAGTGGAGGAGGACACATCAGAATTAGCGTGTATGGAAGGGGCTAGTCTCTTGAGCACACTGGGGACTGCCATCTCAGTCCCCTCACAATGTAAGGAGGAATGCTAGACAGGTGGTATTGTTTGGTGACTCCATTATAAGGAAGGTAGATAGGTTAATCTGCCGCCAAGACCCTCAATGCTGAACTGTGTGTTGCCTGACTGGTGCTAGGGTTCGCCATGTGGTGGATCATGTAGACAGATTATTGGGTGGGGCCGGGTGTAACCCAGCGGTCTTGGTTTACATTGGTGCCAATGAGAAAGTTAGAGGAGGAGGTGAGGTCCTTAAACATAATTTCCAAGAGCTAGGGGCCAAGTTAAAAGAAAGGACCTCCAGGGTAGTGTTTTCAGAAATACTACCGCAGCCACGTGCTAAGCCAGGGAGACAGCGGGAGCTTAGGAGCATTAATGCGTGGCTAAGAGGATGGTTTAAGAAAGAAAGGGTTTGGATTTATAGAGAACTGGGCAGACTTTACTGTCGGCTACAGGCTCTTTAGTAGGGATGAGTTGCACCTCACTGATGACGGTGCAGCTGTTTTAGGGGAGAAGATGGCTAGAGGGTTGAAGGAGATTTTAAACTAGGTTTGTGGGGGAGGGTATTAGCAGTCTCACTAGGATAGATAGCCTGGGAGGAAAGCAGGGTGTAGATAGGCCAGTGGGGGAAAAGGGGGTGGGGCTAGCATAGGGGATAGGGAGGCATGTGTATTAAAGTGTATGAATAAATTACAGGATCATAATCTAAAACGTATGTTTGCAAATGCGAGAAGCCTTGCTGACAAAATGGGTAAATTGGAAATTATGGCGTTGAATGAAAAGTATGATGTAATAGGTATAGCAGAAACGTGGTTGAACAGTTTTCAGGACTGGGTTAAAGTGGAGGCAATATGGGTGGAATTAGGCTGCAGGAAAGGGGGTAATGTCATTGTTGGTGTCTGCTATAAGCCGCCAAATGCTAGCAGAGAGGAGGTGAGTCAGTTTCATATCTAGTTGGCAAGGGCTGCAAGTTTGGAGAGTGTGCTTATTATGGGGGACTTTATTTACCCTGACATTGATTGGTGGAGTGGAACTGCCAACACAGAAAAAGGCGATGAGTTACTGAATTTGCTGCAGGATCATTTTCTCTCACAGGTGGTTGAAGTTTCTACTAGAAAAGGAGCTCTGTTGGATCTGGTAATATCTAACATTGTGGAGCGCATTATAGATATAAAGGTAACTGGAGGCTTTTGGGAATAGTGACCATGAAATAGTTTAGTTTGGATTTTGTTATCAAAAGGAAAAGTGTGCTGGGTTAACATAGACTTTTATTTTCGGGAAGGCAAATTTTCCCAGGTTAAACGCAGCTCTTCAGAATGTCAACTAGGATAATGTATTATCAAGTAAAGGTACTGAACAGAAGTGGATTGTGTTTAAGGGGATTTTAAGCCAGTTCACATCTAAATTTATACCGTTGGGAAATAAATGTAAAAAAAATAAATCCGCGCCCATGTGGCTGAATTCTGGTGTAAAGAGGCAAATGGAAAGGAAGAAAAAGGCATTTCAAAACTTTAAGTCAGTGGGAACGGCCTTTAGGGATTATAAAAACTGTAACAAGGAGTGTAAGAAAGCAATCAAACTAGCTAAAATTAATAATGAAGTTAGGATAGCTGAACAAAGCAACACTAAGCCTAAAAATGTTTTTAAGTATATTAATAGCAAGAAGATGAGGACTGAGAATGTGGCACCATTAATTAATGGAGATAAGTTAGATATGGAGGATGGCGATAAAGCAAATGTCTTGTGTGCCTCTGGATTGGAAAAAGGCTGATGTTATTCCAGTATTCAAAAAGGGTAGTCGTTCACAGCCGGGTAATTACAGACCTGTAAGTTTAACTTCAGTGGTGGGGAAGATACTGGAAAGTGAAATAAGGGAACATGTTCTAGAGTATGTTTTGAGGACTGACATTATAAGTAGTAACCAGCATGGATTTAGGAGGAATAGATCATGTCAAACTAACTTGTTTGGCTTTTATGAGGAAGTAAGTAGAAATTTAAACTCTGGCATAGCAGTAGATATAGTTTACTTGGAGTTTGCAAAGGCTTTTGATACAGTCCCCCATAGGTGACTAATGTATAAGCTAAGGTCTGTTGGTCTGGGCAGTCACATTTGTACATTGATAGAAAATTGGTTAATGAATAGGATGCAGAGAGTAGTTGTAAATGGGGCTTCATCATTATGGACTAATTATGGACTAAAGTGGGGTTCCACAGGGTTCTGTTGGGGACGCTTTTATTTAATTCGCTTGTGAAGGTTCTCATTCATCCAGGTCATGGTATATCTGTTGTATTCAATTAGATCAACTGGACTTGAAATGTAGTTCTTGAAGACGTTTCGCTAGTCATCCGACTGGCTTTCTCAATTCAGAATTTATTTAATTCATGTATTAATAATTTGGAATTTAGAATTTATTTAATTCATGTATTAATAATTTGGAAGTGGGTATTGTCAGCAAGGTTTCTTTGTTTGCTGACAACACAAAACTTTGTCAACCATTTAAAACTTCAGAGGATGTGCAATCGTTGCAGGGGGATCTAGATAGATTGTCACATTGGGCTGCAAAGTGGCAGATGAGATTCAATGTTGATAAATGTAAGGTTATGCATTTCCTTGTGCTGCTTATATTGTAAATAGCTCTGTGTTAAGTTTTGGTGGATAACAAACTTAAAGGTAGCAAGCAGTGCCAAGCGGCAACAGCCAGAGCCAGCTTGGTATTGTCTTGTATAAAGTTAGGGATATGGATTCAAGGGAGGAAAATGTTATTCTCCCTCTTTACAAAGCACTGGTAAGGCCTCATATGGAATATGCAGTGCAATTTTGGAATCCTGTGAACAAATAGGGCAGTTTTGAAATGGAAAGGGTTCAGAGAAGGGCAACTAAATTAATAAGGGGATTGGGGGAGCTTGAATAAGAAGAGAGACTGGAAAAGTTACAATTATGTACGCTGGAGATAAGGCGCTTGTGTGGGGATATGATTACTGTGTATAAATACATTAACGGGCCATACAATAAACTATCTGGGGCTATGTTCACCAATAGAACATGTCAGAGGACACGAAGACATCCCTTAAGACTTGAAGAAAAAAGATTTAGGCTTCAAGTTCGGAAAGGGTTTTTCACTTTGAGAACAGTAAAGATATGGAACTGTCTTCCAGTGGACGTTGTTATGGCAGGTTCATAGGTCAGTTTAAAAAAAAGCTGGATGAGTTTCTGCAAACAAGAAATGTTGCAAGTTACTGGTATTAATACATAAAGTAGAGTTTACTTTTTTTCCCCTTCATAAATTTGGTGGGGTTTTTTTGCCTTCCTCTGGATCAACAGTTAGGCAGGAAATGAGTATATTGTTAGATGGGTTGGACAGGATGGACATATGTCTTTATTCAACCTCAAATGCTATATTATACTATACGATACTATACTATCAGTTATTAAAATTGCTCTGAAGCTATTTTTTTCAATTAGATCTGTATAAAAAAGTATATAAAGGGTAAATCCATTTCTTTAGGTAAAGTGGGAATGAGAAATGTTTGTTTATACGTTAGATTATTAGGGCAATGCTATTACAATAACATGATGCTGTGAGGTACCTTCTGTTATAATATATGAGGTACCATCACCACTAGCATGTATTAACCTATGTATTAACTATACATGCTATTAACCTAGCATGTATAGTTTAAACCACACAGTGTGGCAGGATTGCCTAGGTCTACTCTCAGACCTGCAGGTTTATCCTATTTGGTTCCTCGAGAAGCTGGTGACTCTCTGAGTAACAGTTTAAAATATACCTGTGTAAAGATTCTATATCCACTATATCCACACATAGCAAAACATACACACACACATAATTTTCATTGTGCACCAACGGGTACAATTTTGCTAGTGTACATATATATATTTGAATTTGTATTATTTTGGGGATTTGTTAAAAGTAATTTCATATGGTTAGGCTAGCTTTAGATAGACTTTGTTAGGTTAGATTAGTTAGCGCCCTGCTGTCTACATGGACGTGGTGGCAGGCTAACAAATTTTTTGGCCAACATCTTTTTTATTCTAGAGAGCTTATGGTAAGGATTTCGAATGTAATGTACCAATTGTTACTAACATTTGTGTTAATGTGTTATAACAATGGAAAACTGTATAAATAAATGCTTTCTAATATACCCATCAAAGAAGCCATGCCCACACGTAAAGCCACACCCACTTTGCCGCACTTCGGTCGGAGGGTAAGTATAATGTATGGGTACCTTAAACCTTAACAATATTTTAAGTATATTAATAGTAAGAAGATGAGGACTGAAAATGTGGGGCCATTAATTAATGGGGATAATTTAGGTACAGAGGATGGCAATAAAGCAAACGTCTTGAACACAAGAACAGATAGTAAAGAATAGAGTAGCAATAATTATGGTAATTTATGGTATAAAATTATGGTCATTTATGGTATAAAAGATGCAATTGCACTTTGGTTAACTGTGGATATGGTTCATATCAATAAAGCTCCTTTACCAGATAAAATACATCCTTAAGTCCTTAGGGAGCTACAGTATAAACTGGAATATAAACTCGAGTCACTTACTCTGCAAATCCATCTGCCGCCGCTCACTGCCTGTACTGATCTGTCAGCTGACATCACTGCCCAGCGCCAAGTAGTAACGTCAGCTGGCAGAGCAGTACAGGCAATGAGCGAGCGACCGATCGATGGCCAGATTTGCAGAGTGATTGACTGAAACAAGCACAGATGGATGAAATAAAGACGTTTCGCTAGTCATCCGACTGGCTTTCTCAATTCAGAATTTAGAAAGCCAGTCGGATGACTAGCGAAACGTCTTCAAGAACTACATTTCAAGTCCAGTTGATCTAATTGAATACAACAGATATACCATGACCTGGATGAATGAGAACCTTCACAAGCATTCCCTTCTTAGGGTTTAATTAGTCCCCCTCTTGAAAACTGACTCATCCAATGTAGACTATTTAGCTCTTTTCCTGCAGTTTAACCCACCCCCTCTGTACATGATCTGACCATGGTCAGGGGAGACATGTTGTGCATGTGTGTGACAATAAAGCATTGTAGTTTTTGAAACTTCGTTGCTATCCTCACATTGTACATATCCCTTTAAACAGACTTAGAGACGTAGGATTGAGTTAAGAGCTGACATTCCAAAAGTTTACTTACCAATTGTTATTAGATGTTCAGAAACAAAATAAAATGAAATCAGGTTGTATCATTTCTCATTTACAGTATGTGTGACATTGTGTGTTTATTATCCTTTAATTGGACAGTGCTGTAAATGGGCAGCCTACAAGACGATTATTAATCTGTTTTCTAGATTAAATAAAGAATTGCGCCCCCTAGAGACCAGATCATAATGAAATATTTTAATATTGCTCACTGCATTGACAGTGCCCATTCATTTACATTAGTCCTTAGTCCCATCTCTCCATTTGTGCATTAAAAAGAAATCCCAATGTTAAGTGATTATCTTCCCATTTAAATAAAACTATTATTCAACATGGAATGTGTATAAAGTGCGTTTGTATGGAGGAAATCTCTGCAATCTCCATCATACATCAGAGTTTTCATTGGGTAAATCTAAAATCATCGAACCAACTCACAGACCAACAAGCAGTTACAAATTAAAGAGCAATGATTCCCTAACAAACCAACCCCCTCCTCTTCCTTGGGTTACTTAAGTTTACCTAAATGAAGCTGTGAAAGAATGTCTCATAGCACTGCCCCCTTGTAGGTGTCCAGGACTCCTCAATGATTGGCCAATGGGAAGACGTCAGAATTTCTCTTTCCATTGATAATGTGGGAGTGGAGACACTAGAAGCTGGTCTGTCATGGCTTTGTGTGGACCAAGTAAAGGAAACCCAGGGGTGAAGACCCAAACCACTAGTTCCTTACATGGGTATTATTAGTGGACGGGGTCAGCTTGTGTGGGCTTATGGGCAGATTAGTTCTCCTTTAATAATATGGCCAGTATTAGCGTTATGTATAAATAAAAAACTTTGACCATTTGCTCTCATGTAAACTCCAATACTGAATTGTAAATTGTGTTAATCTTCTGGGTGAAACTGGCATATGGCTCAACATCCTCTTCCTTGTTCTGTAAAATAAGAAATAAAATTAAAATATCGACTAATCATTATTAGCAAACTATTCCATAATTGCACAAGGACCTACATTTTATATAACTTGATAAACTATTGCAGGGGGTTATGCAATAAGAGGTACAAAGGTTTTTCTGTGATAATAACCTGCAGCCACCAACCAGGTGTTATCTAACTAACAAAGTAAAGCGCTAACATCCGATTGGTCACTGCAAATTAATAACACACACACCTTCCCTCCCCTTATTGCACCCACCTTATTATAATGTAATCTCCGCCCTGATTGTGCCGCACTTTATAAACTGCTCCTTATGGAAGGAATGTCCCTGGTAGAGATGGACTAGAACTCGAACCCGAGTTGGAGCCAAACTTATCGAGTTTGAAACGGACTCAGATTTCCCGAACTAATCTGGATTTCTCGGACTTTCGATATTACTGGACTTTCGATTGCGGTTTTGATAATTATCAAATTTACAGACCGTTCGCTAACCCTCGAATGTATCGTTCGCTAACCCTCCAAAGTATCGTTGATCGATTTCGCTAACCCTAGAATTTAAGGAAGTGCAGGGGACCTGGTGATGCTGCTGCCATATCACACACATAATAATATAAATAATATAAATATCTTCAAAACTATGTAAAATAAACAATGGAAATAAATTGCAAAAATTCTCAGTAAAGCAATTCCTATCAATTTACCTAAAGTCATTTTTGGACCACAGTTCCCCTTTAATAATAATCACAATAGTGGAGAGTGGTACAGGAAATCCAATATCTCACCCCCATCCAATCAACACTCATCGTTTTAATGAGCTGAGTGCGAGGAAGTGAAGGGATTTCACTCTACACCAAGGAAAACCAAGGAGCAGCAAGAAAGCTTTAACTTCAATGGGGCCATTGGCAGTCCAGTCCAGCTCTGTATGGCCATGTGGCGTGACATTACACCAGCAGCCACATACCAATTAATGTGGCCCAGCGGATTTTGTCCCTTTGCCTGTTGGTCCAGTCATCCTTTGCGTCACTAATGTTTCCAATCGAAATGTCATGTAAAAGGAATCAGGATAAATTTCCAAAACACATAAATATCCCATTTATACCAGACCCTCACGGTGAAACGCGTCTAACCTTGTGTTTAACCTTGACTAATTATTTTATTACCTACTGTGATCATTGAATGTGTATTTACTTTGTTATTGATGACAGCCATTGCCAAACATGGGAGTAAACAATCACGTATGTAAAATATCAGAACGTTATTAGGTCTGTACACACGCGCAGTTGCGGGTGCCGATCCGCGACGCATTTGGAATATGCGGTGCAGTTTTGGAATCCCATATACAAAAGGGACATCTTGGAAATTGAGGCAGTTCAGAGAAGGGCAACTAAATTAATAAGGGGAATGGAGGGGCTTGAATATGCAGGCAGATTAGACAAGTTAGGGCTGTTTACATTGGAGAAGCGGCGGTTGCGTGGGGACATGATAACCTTATGCAAATATATTAATGGCCCATACAGTGAACTCTCTGGTGCATTGTTCACTAATAGGTCATATCAGAGGACTCGTGGACATCCTTTAAGGTTGGAAGAAAAGAAGTTTCATCTTCAAGTTAGGAAAGGTTTCTTTACAGTGAGAACGGTGACACTGTGGAACTGTCTTCCAGCAGAGGTGGTAATGGCAAGTTCATTGAATAACTTTAAAAAAGGCCTGGATAAGTTTCTAAAACTAAAAAATATTGAGAATTACTGGTATTAATGCATATAGTGTAGTTCTGGTTGGTACAGGGATACTTTCCGATTGCCGTTTGGAGTCAGGAAGGAATTTTTCCCCCCCTTTTTTAGCTGGGGTTTTTTGCCTTCCTCTGGATCAACTGTTAGGTAGGGTTTAAAAAAAAAAAAAAAAAAAAAAGGGAATAGGTTGGACTTGATGGACGAATGTCTTTATTCAACCTTAATTACTATGTTACTATGTTACTATGTTACTATGTGTATGAACAGCTGTTTAGGCGGATAATCATGCCATGTATGGTCACTTTCTCGGCCGTTCGGCCAGGCGGATCTTCGAACGAGCGTCCGTCTCGGGCCAAGAAAGTGCCCATAGACGGCACGATTATCAGCCAAAACGGCCATTCATACACATCATGTGTCACAGGTCAGCTCCTGCAATCACGTGTGTACGAACCTTTTGTTCTTGGCTGCCTCGTACTTGATTGTATAAAATAGTCCTATTATTTTTATCAGTAATGTTTATGGTCCCTTTACCTGCTCGTTATTCTCCCGTGGTTGTGTCCCTGCGCTGGGTTTCATCTCTCTGCTTAGCCCAGCCCTGCAGAATGAACACAGACATTTACATTACTGCCAAACAACCGAATATTCCCACATACTGTATAGAATCTGTTATCATATTTAATAAGCCACATCAGCGAGGAGTTTCCTTCAGCTGCAATGTGATTGGTCAAAATATTTATCTCACTGTTATGGGGCAATACTGGGCCGTAACTCTCTGTGGGCCCCAGAAAATGGCTCCTGCCCAAATAAATAATGTGCCAAAGCTTTGATCTTTAATACACACGGGTTGTAATTTTAGTACAAACTGAAACAAATGTTCCTGGTATTAAACCAAATTAAAGTTGTTATTCTTAAAATTCGGACTTTGGTTAAAATCAAAAATGTAATTAAATATAATATGTTAATTTGCATGTGCATACGTTTAAAGGAACACTATACTTGTGCATTAAACAACAGATTTCTGGTTCCTCCCCCACCCCCCAAGCTGCCCTCTCCTTCATTAACATATGCTAATCTTTGTCAGAAAAAGGAGGATGCCAGGGACACTGTCTGTGGGAGGAGCCAGAGAGATGTGTATAGCCTCCCTTTAAGATCATGTAAAAGTGCGACTGTGCATAACGCATGCCCTGGGTATAAAATTTTATTAACCCCTTGATAGCACCATGTATGGAGGATTGGAACTTTACAGACTTAATGTAAAATCTATAAAATGGGGGAAAAGGGGACACTAAATGCACTTTTTTAAGTACATTGCATCTGAATGTATTATTCACAGGAATGGTAGAACGCCCGGGAGACAGTGCTACACTTACCTTACCAACGCTCCACTCGGCACTGTCAGGTCACTGTCCCGATCGCGCTCCTATCTTTTGTATTGGAGCACATGCGCCGATGATAGGTGCTCGGCCAGGACAGCGCGCTGAGAAGGATGCCGAGTGGAGCGCCAGTAAGGTAAGTGTTGCACTGTTCCCCCGAGCGTTTTATTATTCACAGAGAGGTGGGGATAAACGTTCTCACCTCCCTGTGAATAATAGATAAAGATTTCATGTACATAATGAAGTAAATGAGATCTGCTTAGTGTCCCTTTTAATTGGCTGATGTACAGAGAGGTGCAAATGTTTGCCTGTGCTATTACTTTGTAGCTACCAATCAAATGTTCGCTTTCAACGGGGTTACTGCAGTTAAATAACATCTGATTGGTTGATGCAGAATGTAAGGTTTATATACAATCAATGTCTAATTATCAGAGGTGCAGTACAGCAGGAATTATAACATCAAAGTCTAAGCCTGGCAGCTGATTGCATCTATGTATTTGGTGGATTTAGGATCCCCCTGTGGGATTAAATAGTAGGAAGGGTTGGGAATTAAAATGAGCGGCCGGGGCGGGGGGCTTGGAGGGGTTGCCGGGGAGGGGGTGCGCGGCGGGTGGTCGCGACCACCTGCTGCGGCCCCTTCCCGGCAGCCCCTCCTAGCCTCCCGTTCCGAGATTGCCGCGAGCGGGGAACGGGTTGGGAGGGGCTGCTGGGAAGTGGCGGCGGGTGGTCGCCGCCGCGGGGTGTGTGGGCGGGGTGGGCGTGTCTCCCGGGGCGGGTGCGACCATCCGCCGCGGGTTGCCTGCCCATCCCCGCCGCGGGAGGTTAGTATCGGCTGACTTCGCCACCTTCAAGGTGGCGAAGTAAAACAGCCGATACTAGCCGAAACCAGTACCGCCGCTTTATAAATAGAAGCGGCGGTAACAGGTAAGTATCGCCGCGAAGGGTTAACGCTTCGAAAACGGCCGCGAAAAGTTAACGAACCTTTATAAATATGCCCCTTAGTTTTTAATTTTTTTTTACATTCGATACATAACAAATAAATGTCATAACAAATGACCCAATGGAACCAATAGATTCTATTGGACCTGCCCCAATTTAAATGTCATTTTGGTGCAGACTTTTCTGAATTGATGTTAAATATTCATCTAGGGCCGGTCCATGTGTACGGGTGGAAAACCCCATCCTGCCTGAGACTGTTCTTTTCATTAAAGTTTTTAAGGGTAAAATCCTGCTACAGAGGAGGGTATAAAGGTTGGAATAGATGAATGTCTATTACTATGTTACTAAGTCATTTCTTCTTCACTTTAGTGTCCCTTTAACTGCTGACCCATTATGGCTTCCTCCTGTTTAATAGATCTTTCAGACTTATATTTTACCTGAGTCTTGACTTTGCCCACCACAGCAGTAAACCCATTACGATGAGAATTACAAGGACAGCAATAAGTACAATCACCCAAAAAATATTTATATCACCTAGAGATAAAGAAAAGGATCATTGTCACTCTTAATAAAGGGTAAATACGGATACAATACATTAATAAAAGTTCTATACATGTATAGTGGGTACAAAATATCTTCTGGGTATATAAACCTATCAACCAATGGAATATTGATTATCAAGATAACTTCTTATTGACCGTGGTTACCAGATAAAGGGAAAATTTACACCAGTACCAAATGAACATCTATTTTATATGTATACCAGACTGGGTTTGGTTCACTTTAAACAAGCAAAGTGCAAAATAATATCATTAATTATTTGTTTTTTGGTTCTATAAAAATGATCCCACCTAGAATCCACCTATTATGTATACCCCTTAGTACGACCTAACCAGATTATCCACCTAGAATCCACCTATTATGTATACCCCTTAGTACGACCTAACCAGATTATCCACCTAGAAACCACCTATTATGTATACCCCTTAGTACGACCTAACCAGATTATTCACCTAGAAACCACCTATTATGTATACCCCTTAGTACGACCTACCCAGATTATCCACCTAGAATCCACCTATTATGTATACCCCTTAGTACGACCTAACCAGATTATCCACCTAGAAACCACCTATTATGTATACCCCTTAGTACGACCTAACCAGATTATCCACCTAGAAACCATCTATTATGTATACCCCTTAGTACGACCTAACCAGATTATCCACCTAAAAAAGCTATTATGTATACCCCTTAGTACGACGACCTACCCAGATATCCACCTAGAATCCACCTATTATGTATACCCCTTAGTACGACCTAACCAGATATCCCCCTAGAAACCACCTATTATGTATACCCCCTTAGTACGACCCTAACCAGATTATCCACCTAGAAACCACCTATTATGTATACCCCTTAGTACGACCTAACCAGATTATCCACCTAGAAACCAACTATTATGTATACCCCCTTAGTACGACCTAACCAGATTACCCCCAGAAACCACCTATTTATGTATACCCTTAGTATACGACCTAACCAATTAATCCCCCTAGAAACCACCTATTATTTAAAACTTAGAGCATAAATTCCAAATTAAAAATCAATGCAGCTAAGAATACAAAAAAATCAACCTATATCATCTTTCGTGCGTCTTCTTCCTCTTCTGGTCTCCAAACACTCGGTCGCCTCCTTCTTTGCCTCACCCCCTCCTCCCCCCTGTCTGTCTCCTCCCCCCCCCTTCCCCTCCCTCTCCCATCCCTCCCCCCCTCCCTCCTTTCCCCCCCTCCACTCCCCTTCGTTCCTTCACCCCCTCCCGCCCTTGTCTCTCACTCTCTTCCCCTCTTCCCTCTCCCCCTCCCCCCTCTCCCCCCCTCCCCCTCCCTTCCTGGTCCCATCCTCCTCCCTCCCTCCCTCCTCCCCCCCTACTTCCCCTCCCTCCTCCCTCCCTTTTTTGCCTCCCACCCCCCCCCCCCCCGTCCCCCCCCCTCCCCCCCCCCCCCCTCCCCCCCTCCCCCCCCCTCCCTCCCTCCACTCAACTCATCCCGCTTCCCCCACCTCCCTCCTCGGCACCTCCCCCCTCCTTCCCCCTTAGTCCCTCCCCTCCACCATCCCTCTTCCCGCACCCCCAATACCCACACCTCCCCTCTCTCCACCTCTCACCTTTCCCCTCTCCTCCCCCTCTCTCTCTTTCCCCCCACGTCTCGTCACGTCCTCCCTGTTTCCCCCCCCCCCTCCCCTTCTCTCCCCTTCTTTCATCCACTCTCTTCCCTCCCTCCCATCCTCCCCCCCTCTCTCCCCACTCCCCCCTTCCCCCCCCCCTCGTCTCCCCTCCCCCCCCCCCTCCGGTCTTCCCCGTTTCTCCTCCCCCCTCACATGCCCCCCACCCTCCCTCGCTCTCACCCCCTCTCTCCGTCCCCCCTACCTCCTCTTCCCTCCCCCTCCCCCCCCTCTCCTCCTTCTCCCACCCCCTCCCCCCCCCTCCCCCCACCCCTTCCCCCCCCTCTCTCTCCCCTCCTCCCTACCCCTCCCTCCCCCCCCCCCTCTCCCCCCCTCTCCCCCTTCTCCCCTCTCTTTCCTTCCCACTCTCTCCCTCCTCTGTCCCCTCCCCTTCCCTCCCGTCCTTCCCTCCTCTTCCCTCCCTCCTTCCCCCCCTCCTCCTCCCTCTCCCCCCCTCCCCCCCTACCCCACTCCTCCTCTCCCCCCCTTCCCCCCCCCCTCCGCTCCCTCTCTCCCCCCTTTCTCCTCGGTCCTCCCCCTTTCTTTCTCCCCTATTTTTCCCCCTCCTCCCCTCCTCCCGCCCTCCTCCCCCCTCCCCCCCCTACTCTCCCATCTACCCCCCTCGTCTCCCCTCATCTCCCCTCCCCTTTCCCCCTCCCCCCCCCCCCCCCCCTCCCCCCCCGTCCTCCTTCCCCCTTTCCCCTTCCCCTCCCCCCCTCCCTACCCTCCCCCCCCTCCTCCTCCCCCCTTCTCCCCCCCCCCCCCCCCCTCTCCTTCTCCCCTCCTCCTCTACCCCCCCTCCCCCCCCTTCCCACCCCCCCCCCCTACTCCCCACCCCCCCTCACTCTTCTTTCTCCCCCCCCCCCCCCTCCCCTTTTTCCCCTTTCCCTCCTGTCTCTCCATCCTCCCCCCCATCCTGTCCCCCCCCCCTCTCTCCCCCGTTCCCCCCTGTCTATCTCTTCATCCCCACCCTCCCTCTCCCCCCCCCCCCCCCGCCCCCTCCCATTCCCTCCCCCTCCTTCCCCCCCGCCCTCTCCCATCCCCCCCCCCCCCTCCCCCTCCCTCCCCTTCTCCTCTCCCTCTCCCCCCCCCCCCCTCCCTCCCCTTCTCCCCCCTCCCCCCCCGTCACGTCTTCCTCTCACCTTCCCGTCTCCCCCCTCCCCCCCTCTCCCCTCCCCTCCTCCCCCCGCCCTTCCCCCCCGTCCCCGTTGTCCCCCTCCCCTCCTCCCTTCCCTCCCTTTCCCCCCCCACTTGTCTCCTCCCTCCCCTTTCTTCCTCCCCCCTCCCCTCCGCTCTACCTCCCTCCCCCTCCCCCCCCTCTCCCGGTCTCTCCCCTCTCCCTCCTATCTCCTCTCTCCCCCCCCGTCTCCTTCCCTCCCCCCCCCCTCCCCCTTCCCCTCCCCCCCTCCCTCCCATCCCCCCACCCTCCCCTTCAACTCGTATCCCCCCAAACCAACCTCCGATCTTCTCTCTCCTCCCTCCCTCTCCCTCCCTAGTTCCTCTTCTCTTCTCCTCTCCTCTCCCTTCCTTCTCCCCTCCTCACCCTCCCCCCTCCTCCCCCCCTCTTCTCTACCCTCTCCACACTCCCCCCCTTCCCCCCCCGCACCACCAAAACAAAAACCTCCACCATTCCTCTTCACTCTTTTCCCCCTCCTCCTGTACTACCCCCCTCTCCCCCCCCCCCTTATCCCCCCCCATCTGTCTCCTCCACCCCCCCTTCCCCCCCCTTCCCCACCCCCTCCCTCCGTTCCCTCCCCCCCCCTCCCTCCCCCCCTCCCTTGTCCATCTCCACCCCCTCCCCTCCCCCACCTCCCTCCCCCCTCTCTCACTCCCTCACGTCTCCCCCCCCTCCTCCCTGCTCTCTCCTAACTCCTCCCCTTCCCCCCTCTTCCCCCTCTCCCCCCCCCCCCCCTCCTCCTCCCTCCCCCCCTCGTCCTCCCTCCCTCCCCCCCTCCCCCATCTCCCTCCCCCCGTCCCCTCCCCCGCCCTCCCCATCCCCCCTCCTCCCTCCTCCTTCTCTCCCCCCTACCCCCCCTCCCCCACACCCCCCCCACCGTTCTCCGCCCCCCCTCCTCCTCCCTGCCCTCCCCCTCCTCTTCTCCCCTCCCCCTCCTCTCCTCGCCTCCCCCCTCCCCCCTCCCCCCCTCCCCTCCCCTTTCCGCCCCCACCTCAACTCCCCTCCTCCTTTTCCCCCCTTTCCCTCCCTTCGCCTCTCCCCCCCCTCTCCCCCCTCCCCGTCTCCACTCTCCCTCCCTTTTCCGTCCCCCCTCCCTCCCTCCCTCCCCTATCCTCCCTCCCTTCCCCTCTCCCTCGTCTCCCCCCCTTCGTCCGGCGCCCTCCCCCCGCTTCTCCCCTCCCCCCCCTCTCGTCTCCCCCTCGTCCGCCCCACCGCTTTCCCTCCCCCCCCCCTCTTCTGTCTCCCCCTTCTCCAACCCCCCCCGCTTCTCCCCCTAGCCTCCCCCTCTGTCTGTCGCCCCCCTTCGTCCGCCCTCCCCGCTCTCACAGCCCTCCCTCCCCTCTTCTGTCGCCCCCTTCGTACTGCCCTCCCCCGCTGTTCCTCGCCTCCAGAAGGAATCGCTCCTGCTCTAGACTGGGGGGAACTGTTTTCTAGGTAAAGATACTGATGCAGATGTGGAACCACTTTTAAAGGATATTAACACTATAACATTCCAATCTGGTACCTTTAGGAACAGTGTAAAAAATTAGGTCCACCCTGCATGGTGCTTAATGCTCAGTAAAAGGGAAATGGAAAAAAGAAAAGGGCTTTTAAAATTTTGAAAGCAGAAGGCACAGAACAGGCTTACAGGGACTTCAAAAGTTGTAATAAGAGTGCAAAAAGCAATTAAACTAGCTAAAATAGAAAATGAAATACGGATTGCCGACAAAGCAAGTCCAACCCCAGATGTTTTTTTAAGTATATAAATGGTAAAAAAAATGAGGACTGAGAATGTGGGACCATTAAATAATGGAGCTGAGTGGTTGTAAGGATGCCGAAAAGGCTAATCTGCTCTAAACAGTTTTTTTCATCGGTTTTTTACTGTTGAGAATCCTTACAGTAGGGATTGTAACAATGTCAGGGAGGAAATGAAGAGTTTTCACATTGGATAACAGAGGATATGGTACGGAATCAATTACAAGTTAATATCAATAAAGCGCCAGGACCAGATGGATTGCATCCTAGGATTTTAAAGAGCTTAGTTCAGTTCTAGCAAGACCACTGTGTCTCATCTTTTCAATTCCGCTTTTGTCTGGGGATGTGCCGCTGGATTGGAAAAAAGCCAATGTAATACCAATATTCAAAAAAGGTAGTCGTTCACAGCCTGGTAACTATAGACCTGTAAGCCTAACATCAGTGGTAGGGAAGGTGATGGAAACTTTGTTAAGGGATCATATCCTTGACTTTGTCCCCAGAGATCATCTTATTAGTAGTAGTCAGCATGGATTTATGAGAATAGATCCTGCCAGACAAATTTAATTGGTTTTTATGAAAAGTGAGTAAGAAGGTAGATTCAGCACAGCTGTGATGTGGTATATTTGGATTTTGCAAAAGCCTTTGATACTGTGCCCACTAGGCGACTAATGTATAAACTGAGGACTGTGGCCTTGAAGAAAACATTTGTTCATGGATAGAGAACTGGTTATTGGACCGCAAACGAGAGTGGTGGTTATTGGAGCTACATCTATGTGGGCTAAAGTTCTAAGCGGAGTTCCTCAGGGTTCTGTACTGGGGCCGCTTCTGTTTAATCTGTTTATAAAGTGACTTAGAAGGGGGCATTGAGAGCAAGGTCTCTGTGTTTGCTGATGACACTAAATTATGCAAGCTTTGGATTCCAATGATGTGCAAGTGCTGCAAGCAGACCAGTAGATTATCAAATGGGCAGCAGAATGGCAGATGAGATTCAATGTTGATAAATGTAAGGTGATGCATTTGGGATTTAATAATCCCTGTGCCACCTACACCATAAATAACTCTGTGTTAAGTGCATCTGAAATGGAAAAAGATTTGGGGTTCTGGTAGATAACAGGCTTAGCTGTAGCAAACAATGCCAGGTAGCAACAGCTGAGCTAGCAAGATATTGTCTTGTATAAAGAGGGGAATGGAATCAAGAGAGAAAAATATTATTCTCCCTCTTTACAAGGCACGGGTAAGCCACATTTGGAATATGCTGTGCAGTTTTGGAATCCCATATACAAAAGGACATCTTGGAAATTGAGCAGTTCAGAGAAGGGCAACTAAATTAATAAGGGGAATGGAGGGGCTTGATATGCAGGCAGATTAGACAAGTTAGGGCTGTTTACATTGGAGAAGCGGCGGTTGCGTGGGGACATGATAACCTTTACAATATATTAATGGCCCATACAGTGAACTCTCTGGTGCATTGTCACTAATAGGTCATATCAGAGGACTCTGGACATCCTTTAAGGTTGGAAGAAAAGAAGTTTCATCTTCAAGTTAGGAAGGTTCTTTACAGTGAGAACGGTGAAACTTGGAACTGTCTTCCAGCAGAGGTGGTAATGGCAAGTTCATTGAATACTTTAAAAAAGGCCTGGATAAGTTTCTAAAACTAAAAATATTGAGAATTACTGGTATTAATGCATATAGATCGGTTGATCCAGGGATACTTTCCGATTGCCGTTTGGAGTCGGAAGGAATTTTTCCCCCCCTTTTTTAGCTGGGGTTTTTTCCTTCTCTGGATCAACTGTTAGGTAGGGTTTAAAAAAAAAAAAAAAAAAAAAAGGGAATAGGTTGGACTTGATGGACGAGATGTCTTTATTCAACCTTAATTACTATGTTACTATGTAGAATTCCACCACTATTAGTATACCCCTTAGTACGACCTAACCAGATTATCCACCTAGAATCCACCTATATGTATACCCCTTAGTATACGACCTAACCAGATTATCCCCTAGAATCCACCTATTATGTATAACCCCTTTAGTTCGACCTAACCAGATTATCCACCTAGAATCCACCTATTATGTATACCCCTTAGTACGACCTGACCAGATTATCCACCTAGAATCCACCTATTATGTATACCCCTTAGTACGACCTACCCAGATTATCCACCTAGAAACCACCTATTATGTATACCCCTTAGTACGACCTGA
Organism: Hymenochirus boettgeri; assembly: GCA_019447015.1. Lineage (NCBI taxonomy): Eukaryota > Metazoa > Chordata > Amphibia > Anura > Pipidae > Hymenochirus > Hymenochirus boettgeri. Next base: position 12,631,779 of record CM033470.1, read on the forward strand.
CCAGATTATCCACCTAGAATCCACCTATTTGTATACCCCTTAGTACACCTACCCAGATTATCCACCTAGAAACCACCTTATTATGTATACCCCTTAGTACGACCTACCCAGATTATCCACCTGAATCCACCTATTATGTATACCCCTTAGTACGACCTAACCAGATTATCCACCTAGAATCCACCTATTATGTATACCCCTTAGTACGACCTACCCCATTATCACCTAGAATCCCACCTATTATGTATACCCCTTAGTACGACCTAACCAGATTATCCACCTAGAAACCACCTATTATGTATACCCCTTAGTACGACCTAACCAGATTATCCACCTAGAAACCATCTATTATGTATACCCCTTAGTACGACCTAACCAGATTATCCCCTAGAAACCACATTTGTATAACCCCTTAGTACGACCTAACCAATTATCCCCTAGAAACCACCTATTATGTATACCCCTTAGTACGACCTAACCAGATTATCCACCTAGAAACCACCTATTATGTATACCCCTTAGTACACACCTAACCAGATTATCCACCTAGAATCCACCATTATGTATACCCCTTAGTAGACCTAACCCGATTATTCACCTAGAACCCACCTATTATGTATACCCTTGTAACGACCTACCAGATTATCCACCTAGAATCCACCTATTGTATACCCCTTAGTACGACCTACCAGTATTCCCACTAGAACCACCTATTATGTATCCCCTTAGTACGACCTAACCAGATTATCCACTCAGAACCACCTATATTTATACCCCTTATTACGACCTAACCAGATTATCCACCTAGAACCACCTATTATGTATACCCCTTAGTACGACCTTAACCAGATTATCCACCTAGAAACCACCTATTATGTATACCCCTTAGTACGACCTACCCAGATTATCCACCTAGAATCCACCTATTATGTATACCCCTTAGTACGAACCTAAAACAGATATATCCACCTGAAACCAGCTCATTATGTATACCCCTAAGTACGACCTACCCAAGATTAAATCCCTAGAATCCACCTATTATGTATAACCCAACCACACTAATAAAAATATTATAAAAATAAAACCCTCAAATAACCAGACAAAATACATAAAAAAAAAAAAAAAAAAAAAAAAAAAAAAAAAAAAAAAAAAAAAAAAAAAAAAAAAAAAAAAAAAAAAAACAAACACAACAACCTACTAAAACGTCCATAAACACTAATAAAAACCAAAACCAGTAACACAGGTAAAACAAACACAACTGTATAAGAAACCAAACTACCAAAACCATCATAAACACAAAAACAACAAATATAACACCAGGACTAATACAAATAGCTACAAAAACAAAATCAATACAAAAACACAGAACCAAATAAAGCGAACCCTCGCATCTTAATTTGTATACTTATAATCCCAATAACAAACACAATATACACATAAACCCTAACCAAGTCCTTAGTACGACCTACCCAGATTATCCCCCTAGAACCACCATTATTATGTATACCCCTTAGTACGACCTAACCAGATTATCCACCTAGAACCACCCCTATTATGTTACCCCTTAGTACGACCTAACCAGATTATCCACCTGAAACCACCTATTATTGTAACCCCTTAGTACCGACCTAACCAGATATCCCCCTAGAACCACCTATTATGTATACACCTTAGTACGACCTAACCAGATTATCCCCCTAGAAACCACCTATTATGTATCCCCCTTAGTACACCTAACCAGATTATCCACCTAGAACCACCTATATGTATACCCCTTAGTACGACCTAACCATTATCCACCTAGAAACCACCTATTATGTATACCCCTTAGTACGACCTAACCAGATTATCCCCCTAGAATCCAACTATTATGTATACCCCTTAGTACGACCTAACCAGATTATCGACCTAGAATCCACCTATTATGTATACCCCTTAGTATGACCTAACCAGATTATCGACCTAGAAGGAATCGCTCCTGCTCATAGACTGGGGGGAACTGTTTCTAGGTAAAGAATCTGACGAATGTGGACCACTTTAAAGGGATATTAAACTATAACATTCCAAATCGGTACCTTTAGGAACAAGTGTAAAAAAATTGGTCCACTCCTGCATGGCTTAATGCTCAGTTAAAAGGGAAATGGAAAAAAAGAAAAGGGCTTTTAAAATTTTGAAAGCAGAAGGCACAGAACAGGCTTACAGGGACTTCAAAAGTTGTAATAAGAGTGAAAAAGCATTAAACTAGCTAAAATAGAAAATGAAATACGGATTGCCGAACAAAGCAAGTCCAACCCCAAGATGTTTTTTAAGTATATAAAGTGTAAAAAAATGAGGACTGAGAATGTGGGACCATTAAATAATGGAGCTGAGGTGGTTGTAGAGGATGCCAAGGCTAATCTGCTAAACCGTTTTTTTACATCGGTTTTTACTGTTGAGAATCCTTACAGTAGGGATTGTAACAATGTGCAGGGAGGAAATGAAGAGTTTTCACATTGGATAACAGAGGATATGGTACGGAATCAATTAGACAAAGTTAATATAATAAAGCGCCAGGACCAGATGGATTGCATCCTAGGATTTTAAAGAGCTTAGTTCAGTTCTAGCAAGACCACGGTGTCTCATCTTTTCAGATTCGCTTTTGTCTGGGGATGTGCCGCTGGATTGGAAAAAGCCAATGTAATACCAATATTCAAAAAAGGTAGTCGTTCACAGCCTGGTAACATAGACCTGTAAGCCTAACATCAGTGGTAGGGAAGGTGATGGAAACTTTGTTAAGGGATCATATCCTTGACTTTGTCCCAGAGATCATCTTTTTAGTAGTAGTCAGCATGGATTATGAGAAATAGATCCTGCCAGAAACAATTTAATTGGTTTTTATGAAGAAGTGAGTAAGAAGGTAGATTCAGGCACAGCTGTGGATGTGGTATATTTGGATTTTGCAAAAGCCTTTGATACGTGCCACATAGGCGACTAATGTATAAACTGAGGACTGTTGCCTTGAAGAAAACATTTGTTCATGGATAGAGAACTGGTTATTGGACCGCAAACAGAGAGTGGTGGTTAATGGAGCTACATCTATGTGGGCTAAAGTTCTAAGCGGAGTTCCTCAGGTTCTGTACTGGGGCCGCTTCTGTTTAATCTGTTTATAAATGACTTAGAAGGGGGCATTGAGAGCAAGGTCTCTGTGTTGCTGATGACACTAAATTATGCAGAGCTTTGGAAACTTCCAATGATGTGCAAGTGCTGCAAGCAGACCTAGATAGATTATCAAAATGGGCACAGAATGGCAGTGAGATTCAATGTTGATAAATTTAAGGTGATGCATTTGGGATTTAATAATCCCTGTGCCACCTACACCATAAATAACTCTGTGTTAAGTGCATCTGAAATGGAAAAAGATTTGGGGGTTCTGGTAATAACAGGCTTAGCTGTAGCAAACAATGCCAGGTAGCAACAGCTAGAGCTAGCAAGATATTGTCTTGTATAAAGAGGGGATGGAATCAAGAGAGAATATTATTCTCCCTCTTTACAAGGCACTGGTAAGGCCACATTTGGAATATGCTGTGCAGTTTTGGAATCCCATATACAAAAGGGACATCTTGGAAATTGAGGCAGTTCAGAGAAGGGCAACTAAATTAATAAGGGAATGGAGGGGCTTGAATATGCAGGCATTAAACAAGTTAGGGCTGTTTACATTGGAGAAGCGGCGGTTGCGTGGGACATGATAACCTTTACAAATATATAAGGCCCATACAGTGAACCTCTGGTGCATTGTTCACTAATAGGTCATTCAGAGGACTCTGGACATCCTTTAGGGTTGGAAGAAAAGAAGTTTCATCTTCAAGTTAGGAAAGGTTTCTTTACAGTGAGAACGGTGAAACTGTGGAACTGTCTTCCAGCAGAGGTTTAATGGCAAGTTCATTGAATAACTTAAAAAGGCCTGGATAAGTTTTCTAAAACTAAAAAATTTAGAATTACTGGTATTAATGCATATAGATCTGGTTGATCCAGGGATACTTTCCGATGCCGTTTGGAGTCAGGGGAATTTTTCCCCCCCTTTTTTAGCTGGGGTTTTTGCCTTCCTCTGGATCAACTGTTAGGTAGGGTTTAAAAAAAAAAAAAAAAAAAAAAGGGAATAGGTTGGACTTGATGGACGAATGTCTTTATTCAACCTTAATTACTATGTTACTATGTAGAATCCACCTATTATGTATACCCCTTAGTACGACCTAACCAGATTATCCACCTAGAATCCACCTATTATGTATACCCCTTAGTACGACCTAACCAGATTATCCACCTAGAATCCACCTATTATGTATACCCCTTAGTACGACCTAACCAGATTATCCCCTAGAATCCACCTATTATGTATACCCCTTATACGACCTGACCAGATTATCCACCTAAATCCACCTATTATGTATACCCCTTAGTACACCTACCCGATTATCCACCTAGAAACCACCTATTATGTTACCCTTATTACGACCTGACCAGATTATCCACCTAGAATCCACCTATGTATACCCCTAGTACGACCTACCCAGATTATCCACCTAGAAACCACCTATATGTATACCCCTTAGTACGACCTACCCAGATTATCCACCTAGAATCCACCTATTATGTATACCCCTTAGTACGACCTAACCAGATATCCACCTAGATCCACCTATTATGTATACCCCTTAGTACGACCTACCCAAGATTATCCACCTAGAATCCACCTATTATGTATACCCCTATACGACACCTAACCAGATTATCCCCTAGAAACCACCTATTATGTATACCCCTTAGTACGACCTAACAGAATTATCCACCTAGAAACCATCTATTATGTATACCCCTTAGTACGACCTAACCAGATTATCCACCTAGAAACCACCTATTATGTATAACCCCTTAGTACGACCTAACCAGATTATCCACCTAGAAACCACCTATTATGTATACCCCTTAGTACGACCTAACCAATTATCCACCTAGAAACCACCTATTATGTTAACCCTTAGTACACCTACCAGATTATCCACCTAAAATCCACCTATTATGTATACCCCTTAGTACGACCTACCAGATATTCACCTAGAAACCCACCTTTTATGTATACCCCTTAGTACGACCTACCAGATTATCCACCTAGAATCCACCTATTATGTTACCCCTTAGTACGACCTCCCCCAGATTATCCACCTAGAAACCACCTATTATGTAATCCCCTTAGTACGACCTAACCAGATTATCCACCTAGAAACCACCTATTATGTATACCCCTTAGTACGACCTAACCAGATATCCACCTAGAAACCACCTATTATGTATACCCCTTAGTACGACCTAACCATTATCCACCTAGAAACCACCTATTATGTATACCCCTTAGTACGACCTAACCAGATTATCCACCTGAAACCACCTATTATGTATACCCCTTAGTACGACCTAACCAGATTATCCACCTGACCACCTATTATGTATACATGACACCCCTTAATACACCCACCTACCAGCTAAATCAATGGTCAGACTAGAGGATAGAAAACATCAACCTAGATAGGAATTGTAGACAGCTGCTGTAGGTTAAAACAAAAAACTGGTGACTTGCCAGTTATTTGCCTGCAACCCTAACTGCTATTTTTACAATTTTATTACATGTATTTGGACCGGATATTTAATGATACGTTCTATTCTTATTTGGCAAAGGTATCTGCGTTAATGAGCTTTTTATAAGCTTGGGCATGTGCAGAGGACACAGTAGGGAAAACAGCAGTCAATCATTGGTTGTGATGTCAGCTGTTACAGCATTGAATGCATGGAGGAAGAGGCCAGCCTGCTATAAACTAGTGTCTCATCTGATACTCACACAGCTGCTGCAGCCTAGGGGTTAAAGTTGTGCTTACCGATAATGAATTGGTTAGCGGGACTTTAACCCTAAAAAAGACCACTGTATCCTCCCCTTGCCTTAGAGTTAGTATTAATGAAATTGTTTTAAAGGGAAAATCCAACCAGAAAAACAACTTTTCAAAAATAAATTCTATAATTCAGTGGAAGGATCACTAGCTGCCATCACCCAAGTCAATTTACAAGATCTGCCCGGTTTACCATGTTCCTGTAGCTGTCTATCTCCCCTGCTGGCAGTTACCCAATCTTTCTGGTGTTCTGCACATGCCGAATGTTGCCAGCAGGGGGAGACAGAGAGTTGCAGGATTGTGTATGTAAACACAGGTAGATCTCAGCTTGTTAATTTAATTGGGAGATGGCAGCTAGTGATCTTATCTCTCACTGAATTATAGAATCCATTTTTGAAAAGTTGTTTTTCCGGGTGGAGTTACCCTTTAAGGTTTTTGTTTGATTTAACAAATAATAATTGAAGCAGATTAAGTCTGCTGAATTCTTCAATATAGGACTAGACTTGTAGATTTTAATATAGGGGATCAGGTCCCATTTAAGTTCTACTTGTCCTTTCCTCGCAAAGTTCCCTGCATTAACCCCAGTCTGGATTGAAGTATTAACCTACCTGTAACAGGTGATACTACAATGGATCTGGTTCGAGGTCTCCCAAAGGTGGGATGAACCAGGACACAGGTCACGGCCGTCCCACTGATATTCTTTCCCCTATACCAACTGGTAACGGTCCAGGTCCCATTGGAGAGGTTGGCTGTATTTGTAGTGCTGGGGGATGTTTCTGGGATCCATGAGATGGTAGCAGCTGGATTTCCACCCTGGGCCTGACATTCGGGAATCCCTTGCTTGTTCAATCCCAGGGTTACAGAAGGTTCAACTGAAACAAGAACAAATAACACCAACAAGGGAGATTAATTATGGGATAATGTTTCTCATCTTCTCTGAAAATCACCCCTATAGATGGTAATGGGAACAGCCAAAAATAGTCTGTGTCAGTTATATCGGGTGAATCCATTTCACTTAAATGGGGTTCAGAGGCATATTAAGGGCCAAAGAGGGACTTGACTTTCCCCATTACAATACATACGTATAAAGTGTTAAACCAGAAAATGTTTTATATGTGGATTCTTCAATATGGCCACATTGCCACCTTGAACGTTTTTCAATTAACAATTGGGCCTTGTCTGGAGATAATTTGAGGAATTTCTTTCCTTCCCAATGTGTTGGAGACCACGGGTTGGGCTGTGCAGACGTGGCACCCAGGTCTATGCAGTGAGACACTGCACACCTGTCTCTCCTTTAAAAGTTCCAGCAGTACGTCAAGGATGTGGCTGGCAAAACGCTAACCATAAAGAAACATCTGAGCGCACGTTCTGCTATAGGGAATACCCACGTTTGTGTCAACATAACCACACAGCGTTTCAGGGCACCGTGCCCCTTGTTAGGTTGGCACAAAAAGGACATTTCTCTATTGTTATACAGTAACTAGCTCTACTCAACTACTGTCCTATTGTATATTCTGGAAAGAACCACTCAACTAAGTAAAAAGTACTTGAGTTCAAGCCCAAATTATTGAGTTCGGACGAACTTGAACTGTTCGTACTAGTTTGCGTTCAAACTAGTTCGTTTTTCCGGACTCGCAGCTGTATTTTCGATAATTATTGTAAATTCAATAATAATCGAATTTAAGGGCCGTTCGGTAACCCTAGAATGTATCAATCGTAACCCTCGAATGTATCGTTCGATAACCCTCAAAAGTGTTGTTCGTTTTCGGTAATTCTCGAATTTATGGTTCTATATTTGCTAACTCTCAAAAGTATCATTCAGTAACCCTCGAACTAGCTGTAACCCTGGAATGTAGCTTGTGCAAAACCCGACAATTGACGCTCGTGTTTAAGAAGTGTTTTAACAAGTTTTGGTGACAGCGACATGTTCCCCGGACCATTTCCCAGGTGCCACAGCCATTTACAGTAAGTTACCATTGTTAGTTTATCTGTAAATCATCCGGACTTTTCCAACTATCACTCCCCATTGACTTAATGGGTCCGAATTTGAACTTTCGAACTTTTACTGAAGTTTGAAAGTTCGAAAATGGACCAAACTTTGAACTTAGTTCATCCATCTCTAGTAAAAAGACATGACAGTCCCTCGTTACTATGAAGGTGAATCAGTCCTGAGCATTTTTAAGAACTCTGAATGTATCCTCAGGTGATGGTGTGAAAACCACCAGATGCTTTAACTATAACTCCCTATAGGACAATCCCAGGAAAGGACCTTAGTCCCTACGAGAATCACCCCAGGTAAGGAAGCTACGTCTGCAGAGCACAAGGTCGTTAGGGTTACTAGACTCAAGAACCATAAATTAACAGCACTTCAGACAAGACACACTTATTGGGTGATACAATATTGGCTGCTAAGTAATTAGTAAACAAATCGATGTGGAACTCGCCCTACCTGATGTATTATTGGGTTAATGTCGGTTTTCCAATGAATTTGTGGTGTCTGCCCAATGCAGTATGACTTCCCTAGTAGCATGAAACTTCACATTATAATATACGGATATTATGTCACCTTGGAGTTCACTGTCCTGTATAAAAGCACTCAGCCTACGGCCTCGTGCTTCTATATGGTCAGGGAACTCCTCGGTGGGTAATATCCTTATATTATACTGTAAGGGGTGCATTATTCCTTATATAATACACTGTAAGGGGCACATTATCCCTTATGTCTCACTGTGCATCATTCTTACCTAGAATTTGTAGCCTCACGTGACTGAAAAATGTCCCATTCAAATTTACCATCTCACAAGTGTAGTTTCCTCCATCTGCTAATTGTGAATTGTTTATCCTGAGGGAGGCGCTGTTGAACAGAATCCTTTCGGTGCAGGTATTAGCCATCTTGTTTTTCTCTTTCCAGAATGAATAAACACAATGAGTGTGATCCAGGCGATGGACCTTCCATGTGACCATTATAAAGTCTCCCACATTCTGATCACAAGCTAGAATAGCAGGGTTCCCATTACGTACAGACATGTCTGGAATCAAATAAAGAAAGAAATCACATTATAGAACCTTTTATTTCCATGGTAAATAACACTATAAGTACCCATATTACTGTCATGTTACTGGCACATAACGCAGAGATAATGACAATCAGTAGTATTTATGGTTTGGTTATGGTTTCACATTATCTACATTATACTATTTATTAAAAGGTTAATTGACAGACACTAGGTCATATTTTTACCATGATTTTTTACCAGTTAAATGATGCATCTCTTTTGTTCCCATGTAACACCTTGAGATACACTGTAAAAACATTTGGTATATAACCCCTGCCCCCTGCCCTAGCTCAATGACTTAAGACATGCTCAGTGAGATTTAATCAGGGAGAGAAAAAAGCATTCTCCAATTAGATTATCTGTATTATAAAGATTATGTGACTGGAAGGCTTTCTGTACAAAAGATCTCCTTGATTTCAGGCAGATATATCTTTAATCAGCGATTATACAGAAAGTGATGCATCATTTCACTGAGCCAGGGGTGTGTGTCATTCTTATTTAAAGAATCCAGAATTAGGGCTGGGTACACACCAGAAGACATTCCTGGATGGTCGACCGATTGTGCAGTGGATCAGAAACAACTAGTGGTGTGAAGCGGCCAGCCAAGACCGAGATTGGTCGCCCGTTCTGTCGAATCGGACGAATGGGCAATTGGGTACATTGGTAAACCACGGGCAATCGTGTGGTTCCCTATGGCGACCGAAGTCATTTGTCCCAGCCAAGTGCTCGCAGCAACCGCTCGGTCGGGACAAATAATAGGCCAGTGTGTACCCAGCCTTAGAAGCCACATCCCAAGTAGAGATGGACGAAATTCCTAAACTTCAGTTCTTTTTGGATTATGGAGCGCTAAATCAAGGTTTATGGCCACATTCGAAGGTTAAGGAGTGCTTAAGTCAAGGGTTATCACCGAATTTGAAATACAGTCCTTGACTATAGGGAGGTCAAGGGCAGGTCACCCAATAACTAATTGACAGCTCTAGAGTGAGGAAGGTGAGAATTATCAGAGCATGGGAGACTAGGGGACATATTTATAAAGCATGGTATTGCAATTTAGCGATATCGAGCGTTATTGATAATGTACGATAATGTACATTTACATCGAATATTCATTCATTAAGGTATTTTCGGTCATAGAATACCATGCAATAGTAAACTATGATCACGTTATCGTAGATTTACGATTGTTATTGGTAATTTACAATTGTTATCATTAATTAACGATAACGAAAAGGTGCGGTACCGCTAAAAAGCACTACCGTGCCTTTATAAATATGGCCCTGTGTATCTGTATCTGGAGAATTCTTAGAGCATGGACAACTATTTATCTGGATGGGGACAATTCTCAGAGCATGGACAACTATGTATCTGGATGGGGAGAATTCTCAGATCATGGACAACTATGTATCTGGATGGGAGAATTCTCAGATCATGGACAACTATGTATCTGGATGGGGAGAATTCTCAGATCATGGACAACTTTGTACTGTATCTGGGAGTTAATTATCTGACATCTCTCTCTCTATCTTCCAACAGGTATGCATTGTTACATTCCTTGACTGCTTTGCCTTAAGGTTCATACACACGTGCGATTGCGGGTCCCGACCCACATCGCACAATGTGTACGACCGTTCGTTTCGGCCACTAATCGGCCTGTGTGTGGGCCGTTTATAGGCCGAAACGGACATTCGTTCGGAGATCCGCCAAGTTGGTCGTTCGGGGATCCCTGACCGAACATCCGTTTCGGCCGATTAGCAGCCCACACACGGGCCGATTAGCGGCCGAAGCGAACGTCATACACATCGTGCGCCGTGGGTGGGGACCCACAATCACATGTGTGTACGAACCTTTACCCTCTGATTCCATATTACAACTACATCCTCTCCTTATTGGTACGCATTGTTAATCCAATACTGTGTATTGTTTTTCTGAACAGTTTGTTATCTATCCTGTAATATTTTGAATAGGGTTACAACAGATGCATCAAAAGATGGAATAGGTGCAGTTCTACAATATGTTAAGGAATGGAATTCAGTTGCATATGAATCACGCCCATTCAAACACACAAGGGGCTATGTACCGAGAGTCATTATCTCTCTCTATTGCCCCCTTTACGCAATGCACTGAGCTGATCGTGTCTCTTAGTGCATTGTGACTGGAGTTTGCCTTTTGTGAATCTTTAACTCCAGCTATCTGCTGGCATTGGGGATAATGTATTAAAGAGCCGTTAATGGCTCAGTACATTGGCTGCATCAGTTACGTGACACAAATTTTGCATAACGTCGCAAGTGCCATTAGCTGTGTCTTAAAGTCACGTTAACGCTTGGTACATTAGTAGCCACACAAATAGCCAATATCGGCTCTCGGTACATAGCCCTGACAGAGCGTAAATATGCACAAATACAAAAAGAGACTCTTGGTATTGCTTTTGGATGCGTAGCATTCCACAACTATGTGTATGGGACAAAATGTATCACAAGCCACTGCTTACTATCACACAGAAAGAACTATGGAAATCTCCACCACGCATTCAGCGGTTGTTATTAAAATTACAGAAATATGACTACAAAGTAGAATATACACAGGCAGGTTCCTTCTACTGGCCGATGCATTGCCAAGGACCTGGAATGAGGACACTGTTACATCAGTATAATAGTGTAATGGCAAGGAAAGCAGTATGAGAAGAATGCTTGTGAAGGTTCTCATTCATCCAGGTCATGGTATATCTGTTGTATTCAATTCAAGAGAGGTGTTAAGGAGGCCATTTATGTGAAAATAAAGAAACCAAGCCTAAATAGAGGTGGGGGGGTTCGACACCAACTGTCTGCCATGTACAATGCTGTTTTAACACCTTACTCTGGGCGTTCCTATAACACCTCTTAGCCACTATCTAATCACACCCTTAACACCTGGCTGTGATATGCTAATTGGGATTTTCCAGGGTACATAATTGCCACAGATTCTTGTACAAGTCATTCTGAATTGAGAAAGCCAGTCGGATGACTAGCGAAACGTCTTCAAGAACTACATTTCAAGTCCAGTTGATCTATTGAGTATGAGAAGAAATGTGGAAGAGATGTAAAACAAGCAGTGCCTCTGATGATCATCTACAAGAAGTGATAACGGTATTACATTCTAACAATCCCAATATATATCTTCCAAAGTCATATCATCTGTCCACATGGGGTGGAATCTTGCTTAAAGGATCTCAAATTGTTGTACCTTCATCTTTACGAAAAGACATGCTAATAATAATACATGAAGGACATCTTGGAATTCAAAAATGCAAGACGGGTAAAAGAATCCCTATTTATATATAAATGAGGATATTGCTCAAGCAATAATGAACTGCACAACGTGCCAAACGTTTGCTTCAGCACTTTCAAGGGAACCACTAATACAGAGGGATATACCATGTGGTCCCTGGGATACAATTGGAGTTGATACATTCGTGTTGAATGGAAAGGAACGCTTGGCAATATTAGATGCATATTTGGATTTAAACAGGGATGTAACTACAGGGAGCAACCGCATGGGGGCCCAGGAGCCAAAGGGGCCCCATCTTCTTATTTTTCCTATGACAGATATAGCCTCCTCCCAGAAAACCACTGTGGATAAAGCACGGATAGGGGCCCCATCATAGTCTTGCTGGGGGGGCCCAGTGATTCCTAGTTACGCCACTGGATTCAAACATGTCACTTCCATCCCTAATGGACTTGCAGAGTGTGGCATAACGATTATTATACAGTTAAAAAAAGCTGTTCATTCAGGACAGGACCCCGAAGTGGCACTCTGAAGGTTCATACACACGTGCGATCGCGGGTCCGACCCTTTCCCCGCTCTTTCTCACATTTTTAATTCCTCCCTGACCTCTGGGATTTTTCCTGCTGCCTTTAAACATGCGTGTGTCAAACCTCTTCTTCAAAAACCCTCTCTGGCCCTACCTGTCTCTCAAACTACCTCCCTGTCTCCCTTTTACCATTTGCATCAAAACTCTTTGAACGTCTTGTCTCTACACACATTACTAAATACCTCCATGATAATAACTTATTGGACCCATTGCAATCAGGAGTCCGACCGGGTCATTCAACTGAAACGGCCCTCTGCAAAGTCTCAAATGACCTACAAGCTGCCAAAGCCAAAGGACAGTTCTTGGTCCTCATTCTCCTTGACCTATCGGCTGCCTTTGATACTGTGGACCAGTCTCTTCTTATGCAGATTCTATATTCTCTGGGCATCCGAAATCAAACAGCAGTGTAGTTGTCTTCTTATCGGGGGTGGGCCGTAATAAGGTTGGGTGGGTCCAATCCATCCACACAATCGACCTTACCACTTATTCCTGTGGTAACCATTTCACACCTCATTACCCCTCATCCTGTGTATTCCAGTATAACCCACATCATACGGTTACAGAACCTGCCCGTAAAGCTGACACCATTGTGGTTATTTGCTGTATCGAGTCCCCCACCATACCAAACAGGATCGCAAACACTTCCGGAACAGGCAAGGTAACAGAGCAAAGAGCCATCATATCGCATGAATTAGGGATATTGTCAATGGTCTCTAGGTCCTTATTATTCTGTAATGTGACCTGCTGTATTACTTCAAACAAATCCTCATTCTGCTTCACTTGGAATTTATGAATGATAGGATGAACACATTTCTTCTCCTTTCTCCGTTCATGTGATGATTATGTCACTATGATACAATAATGATGTCACTATGATACAATGATGATGTCACTATGATACCTGCAATGATTCGCTATGATACAATGATGATGTCGTATGATACATGACGATGTCACTAGGATACAAGATGATGCCACTATGAATGATTGACACTGACCACCTGTATGCTGTTTTTAATCATTAATAGAAGTCAGTAGCAGTTAAATGCTAAATGATTCCGGGCAGTACGTGGTTCTGTGTGTTAGAATTGGTGTCTTATATTGTCCTAAATTCAAATCCTCTCTAGGTTGCATCTGCAAGAAGTTTATATTGTTCTCCCTGTGTTTATGTACTTTTCCTTTACAGCCAGAGAAGATGCAATGATAGATTTGGTGTCATAGTGAATGTAGATTGTAAGCTCTTTGGGGCGTGGCAGATATAGAAGTACTTTGTAACATATCAGTACTATTTAAAACCCATGCAGTTTTTCGATCATTAACTAATAGCAGTACAAGAGACTTTTTAGTTAGGAATGGTCTTGTAAGTTTCTGTCTATTGGTAGGGAATTTGGTTGCTTTGGTAATTATGTTTGATATTTCAACAAAATATCGTAATGGTAGTAAGTGTACACCCCGCCTAGCAGGTGAGAGTAACAGGTTTATTTATCTTGGAGGAATTTATAAAGGAGCTTATGTCTCATCCCCATCTCCTCTAGACTGTAAGGTTACAATCTGGACCTGGGCACTTCTACCCCTCTTACTGACCCATCACAGACCGACAGTTATAATCCACTGACAACTTAGTTACAGATACTGATCTGTCACCTTATGTCTCATCCCCATATCCTCTAGACTGTAAGGTTACATCTGGACCTGGGCACTTCACCCCTCTTACTGACCCATCCACGACGACTAGTTATAATCCACTGACAACTTAGTTACAGATACTGATCTGTCACCTTATGTCTCTCCCCATCCCCATCTCCTCTAGACTGTAAGGTTACAAATCTGGACCTGGGCACTTCTATTCTACCACCCCTCTTACTGACCCATCACAGACCGACTAGTTATAATCCACTGACAACTTAGTTACAGATACTGATCTGCTTCACCTTATGTCTCATCCCATCTCCTCTAGACTGCATGTTACAATCTGGACCTGGACACTTCTAACCCCCTCTTACTGACCCATCACAGACCGACTAGTTTAACCACTGACAACTTATTTACAGATACTGATCTGTCACCGTTATGTCCTCACTCCCCATCTCCTCTAGACGTAAGGTTACAATCTGACCTGTCACTTCATACCCCTCTTATGACGCCATCACAGACCGACTAGTTCATAATCCACAGACACTTAGTTACAGATACTGATCTGTCACCTTATGTCTCATCCCCATCTCCTCTAGACTGTAAGGTTACAATCTGGACCTGGACACTTCTACCCCTCTTACTGACCCATCACAGACCGACTAGTTATAATCCACTGACAACTTAGTTACAGATACTGATCTGTCACCTTATGTCTCATCCCCATCTCCTCTAGACTGTAAGTTCTTGGGCAGGGCCCTTCACCCTATTGTACCACAATAATGCTGTAACTTACCACACTGAATGCTGCTGGACCAGCACTTGAATTATTTGCACTTTGTATTACCTGCACTACACTTGTATGTAACATTACCCTTGTATGTAACATGTATGTTAATGCAAATGTAAAGCGCCACGGAAGATGTTGGCGCTATATAAATCTACAATGATTATAATATTTATTATTATCTTGTTCCTTTATCCCAGTTGTGAAATTCACTGGTATTTTTGTGACTCTGGTGCAATATACAGAGACCGTTCAGTATTTTCATGACCGTGTTGCAGAATCATGTTCCGGCCTCAGTACGCTATGCGCGTGTGCGTAGAATACAGATTCCGTCGGGACCTGTTGCGACGGAGGAGCGAGCGATCGGGTACGTTCCTTACCTTCTCCCCTAACACACGACTCCTTTACCTCCTGTTCTTCAATAAAACTGAATGGCAAAACATTATTTTACCAGTGACGATAACCTTTCATTTGTTTAAAGAAATGTATTTAGCCCAATCCCATGTTAATTACCCTAATATTATAATATTATAATGGGATTTTATGGAACAGTCAGTAGTTTGGGAGGGGGTGGGGGGATATTTCTACTGTGTTTTTTTTTGTCTATTGAATATTTATTGTACATTGTATTATTATTATTATTTCTATAGATATTGTAAATTGTATATATATTGTATGAATAATATTGTATGTATATTAGTGATGACATCTTTTACATTTAGTCCTACAGTAAGGAAATACATATATACTCGAGTATAAACCGAGGTTTTCAGGCTTTAAAAAAAAGCCTGAAAATTGATCATCGGATTATACTCGAGTCACTCACAAACTTCACCTCTCTGCCGTCTGCCGCACTCTCCGCATCTCCCGCTGACATCACTACTCAGCGCCTCTCACTTCCCGGTGCTGAGTAGTGGCATCAGGCGTGGAGATGCGGAGAGGTGAAGTTTGAAGACTGCCCATGTAAGTGAACACTGAACTGGGGGGGACAGTATCTCATACAGTAACCCCCAATACCTTTCTACTATAGATGTTTGGAAACTACAACTCCCAGCAACTAAAACATGCTGGGAGTTGTAGCTTCCAAACATCTACAGTAGAAAGGTATTGGGGGTTACTCTATGGGATTACTGTCCATTTAAAGGGCAACTAATACCTCAAACAATAAAGAATCAGGATGATGGTATCTATTGTTAAAAAGATTGCCTTCTGATTCTGTATTGTTTTAAAGGTTTTAGTTGCCCTTTAAATGGACAGCAGAATTCCCATACAGTAGTCCCATACAGTAATAGTAACACTGGATTTAGCTATTACTGTTTGGAACTACTGTATGGGAATTCTGCTGTCCATTTAAAGGGCAACTAAAGCCTCAGAACAATACGGAATCAGAAGGCAGTGTTGGTCATAATTTCTACCCTCGGCTTATACGCGAGTCAATTGGGTTTTCCTGATTTTTGAGGCAAAAATAGCTACTTCGGCTTATACTTGGGCTTATACCTTGCAAATACATGGTTTCAAATATTAATTTTACAGTGTGTCACTCATATCTACTGTATATCAGTAAATTCTAACCATTCTTTTAACTAGCAGGGCAAAGATCATGTTCTGCTTTTCATACTGTAGGTATAAGCCAAGAAGGTTTAATCTTTGGCTTTCAGAGGAAGAGGGAGTTGTAGTTTAGCAGTGTCAGAGGCTCAGTGTGACTCAAATAAAAGCTGGATTCATGCTAAATCATAATTTCTTCCCCTGGATTTGTTTACAGTGTCAGATGGTAAACAACTTGAACTTCCCCTTTAGAAACGCTAAGGTCATCTATATTTTCTAAAAACACAATAAACACGTACACAGGAATCCTGACCACAAACTGAGTTTGTATTTCTGTGTAAAGTAAAATATAGAAATTGCAGAACACTGTGAGTGTCAATCAGGACATTGTTTTAAAATGTCACATGCAGACAGTAAGGGGTTAACAGGACCAATGCACATAGAGGTTACTAGTGTGTTACGTGCAGACAGTAAGAGGTTAACAGGACCAGTGTACATAGAGTTTACTAGTGTGTCACATGCAGAGAGTAAGGGGTTAACAGGACCAATGCACATAGAGGTTACTAGTGTGTCACATGCAGAGAGTAAGGGGTTAACAGGACCAATGCACATAGAGGTTACTAGTGTGTCACATGCAGACAGTAAGAGGTTAACAGGACCAGTGTACATAGAGTTTACTAGTGTGTCACATGCAGAGTAGAGGGTTAAAGGAACATGCACATAGAGGTTACTCGTGTGTCACATGCAGAAGTAAGGGTAACAGGACCAATGCACATAGAGGTTACTAGTGTGTCACATGCAGACAGTAAGGGGTTAACAGGACCAATGCACATAGAGGTTACTAGTGTGTCACATGCAGACAGTAAGGGGTTAACAGGACCAATGCACATAGAGTTTACTAGTGTGTCACATGCAGACAGTAAGAGGTTAACAGGACCAGTGTACATAGAGTTTACTAGTGTGTCACATGCAGACAGTAAGGGTTACAGGACAATGCAATAGAGGTTACTCAGTGTGTCACATGCAGACAGTAAGGGGTTAACAGGACCAATGTCACATAGAGGTTACTAGTGTGTCACATGCAGACAGTAAGAGGTTAACAGGACCATGTACATAGAGTTTACTAGTGTGTCACATGCAGACGTAAGAGGTTAACAGGCCAATCAAGAGGTTTACTAGTGTGTCACATGCAGACAGTAAGGGGTTAACAGGACCAGTGTACATAGAGTTTACTAGTGTGTCACATGCAGACAGTAAGAGGTTAACAGGACCAATGCACATAGAGGTTACTAGTGTGTCACATGCAGACAGTAAGGGTTAACAGGACCAATGCACATAGAGGTTACTAGTGTGTCACATGCAGACAGTAAGAGGTTAACAGGACCATGCAATAAGGTTTACTAGTGTGTCACATGCAGACAGTAAGGTTAACAGGACCAATGCACATAGAGGTTACTAGTGTGTCACATGCAGAGCAGTAAGGGGTTAACAGGACCAATGCACATAGAGGTTACTAGTGTGTCACATGCAGACAGTAGGGTTACAGGACCAATGCACATAGAGGGTTACTAGTGTGTCACATGCAGACAGTAAGGGGTTAACAGGACCAGTGTACATAGGTTACTAGTGTGTCACATGCAGACAGTAAGAGGTTAACAGGACCAGTGTACATAGAGTTACTAGTGTGTCATGCAGACAGTAAGGGGTTACAAGGACCAATGTACATAGAGAGTTACTAGTGTGTCACATGCAGACAGTAAGGGGTTAACAGAACCAATGAACATAGAGGTTACAGTGTGTCAATCAGACAGTAAGGGTTAACAGGACCAATGTACATAGAGGTTACTAGTGTGTCACATGCAGACAGTAAGGGGTTAACAGAACCAATGCACATAGAGGTTACTAGTGTGTCACATCCAGACAGTAAGGGGTTAACAGGACCAATGTACATAGAGGTTACTAGTGTGTCACATGCAGACAGTAAGGGGTTAACAGGACCAGTGCACATAGAGTTTACTAGTGTGTCACATGCAGAGAGTAAGGGGTTACAGGACCAGTGTACATAGAGGTTACTAGTGTGTCACATGCAGACAGTAAGAGGTTAACAGGACCAGTGTACATAGAGTTTACTAGTGTGTCACATGCAGACAGTAAGAGGTTAACAGGACCAATGCACATAGAGTTTACTAGTGTGTCACATGCAGAGAGTAAGGGGTTAACAGGACCAATTCACATAGAGGTTACTAGTGTGTCATGCAGACAGTAAGGGGTTACAGAACCAATGCAATAGAGTTACAGTGTCACTGCAGACAGTAAGAGGTTAACAGGACCAGTGTACATAGAGGTTTACTAGTGTGTCAACAGCAGACAGTAAGGGGTTAACAGGACCAATGCACATAGAGGTTACTAGTGTGTCACATGCAGACAGTAAGAGGTTAACAGGAACAGCACATAGAGTTACTAGTGTGTCACATGCAGACGTAAGGGTTAACAGGACCAGTGTACATAGAGTTTACTAGTGTGTCACATGCAGAGAGTAAGGGGTTAACAGGACCAATGCACATAGAGGTTACTAGTGTGTCACATGCAGACAGTAAGGGTTAACAGGACCAATGTACATAGAGGATTAGTGTGTCACATGCCAGACAGTAAGGTGTTAACAGGACCAATGCACATAGAGGTTACTAGTGTGTCACATGCAGACAGTAAGGGGTTAACAAAACCAATGCACATAGAGGTTGTGTGTCACATGCAGACAGTAAGGGGTTAACAGGACCAATGCACATAGAGGTTACTAGTGTGTCACATGCAGACAGTAAGGGGTTAACAGGACCAATGCACATAGAGGTTACTAGTGTGTCACATGCAGACAGTAAGGGGTTAACAGGACCAGGACACATAGAGGTTACTAGTGTGTCACATGCAGACAGTAAGGGGTTAACAGTACCAATGCACATAGAGGTTACTAGTGTGTCACATGCAGACAGTAAGGGGTTAACAGGACCAATGTACATAGAGGTTACTAGTGTGTCACATGCAGACAGTAAGGGGTTAACAGGACCAAGTACATAGAGGTTACTAGTGTGTCACATGCAGACAGTAAGGGGTTAACAGGACCATGTACATAGAGGTTACTAGTGTGTCACATGCAGACAGTAAGGGGTAACAGACCCATGCACATAGAGGTTACTAGTGTGTCACATGCAGACAGTAAGGGGTTAACAAGGACCAATGTACATAGAGGTTACTAGTGTGTACATGCAGACAGTAAGGGGTTAACAGGACCAATGCACATAGAGGTTACTAGTGTTTCACATGCAGATGTAAGGGGTTAAAAGGACCAAGTACATAGAGGTTACTAGGTGTCACATGCAGACAGTAAGGGGTTAACAGGACCAGTGTACATAGAGGTTACTAGTGTGTCACATGCAGACAGTAAGGGGTTAACAGGACCAATGTACATAGAGGTTACTAGTGTGTCACATGCAGACTGTAAGGGGTTAACAGGACCAATGTACATAGAGGTTACTAGTGTGTCACATGCAGACTGTAAGGGGTTAACAGGACCAGTGTACATAGAGGTTACTAGTGTGTCACATGCAGACAGTAAGGGGTTAACAGGACCAGTGCACATAGAGGTTACTAGTGTGTCACATGCAGACAGTAAGGGGTTAACAGGACCAATGCTAATAGAGGTACTAGTGTGTCACATGCAGACTGTAAGGGGTTAACAGGACCAATGTACATAGAGTTACTAGTGTGTCACATGCAGACAGTAAGAGGTTAACAGGACCAGTGTACATAGAGGTTACTAGTGTGTCACATGCAGACAGTAAGGGGTTAACAGGACCAGTGTACATAGAGGTTACTAGTGTGTCACATGCAGACAGTAAGGGGTTAACAGGACCAATGCACATAGAGGTTACTAGTGTGTGTCACTGCAGACAGTAAGGGTTAACAGGACCAATGCACATAGAGGTTACTAGTGTGTCACATGCAGACAGTAAGGGGTAAACAGGACCAACGTACATAGAGGTTACTAGTGTGTCACATGCAGACAGTAAGGGGTTAACAGGACCAATGTACATAGAGGTTACTAGTGTGTCACATGCAGACAGTAAGGGGTTAACAGGACCAATGCACATAGAGGTTACTAGTGTGTCACATGCAGACAGTAAGAGGTTAACAGGACCAATGCACATAGAGGTTACTAGTGTGTCACATGCAGACAGTAAGGGGTTAACAGGACCAATGTACATAGAGGTTACTAGTGTGTCACATGCAGACAGTAAGGGGTTAACAGGACCAATGTACATAGAGGTTACTAGTGTGTCACATGCAGACAGTAAGGGGTTAACAGGACCAATGCACATAGAGGTTACTAGGTGTGTCACATGCAGACAGTAAGGGGTTAACAGGACCAATGCACATAGAGGTTACTAGTGTGTCACATGCAGACAGTAAGGGGTTAACAGGACCAATGTACATAGAGGTTCTCGTGTGTCACATGAAGAATGAAGGGTTAACCCCCCCCTACAGAGACCATGCAATAGAGGTTACTAGTGTGTCACATGCAGACAGTAAGGGGTTAACAGGACCAATGTACATAGAGGTTACTAGTGTGTCACATGCAGAGAGTAAGGGGTTAACAGGACCAATGCACAGAAATCCGCGGTTCGGAAGTCCGGAAGGCGGAAAATCTGGAAAAATTTGCCGTTCGCGAACGGGATAAATCCGCGGCGGATCCGGGTTCGAATTCGCGAACCGGCCATCCCTATGCAGGACCTCTTAAGCCCCAAAAGGCCCTTCTAAGAGCCACAACAGCGGGACCCCAGAACATCCGGCCACAGGACTTTCAGCGGTTCGATAATCATTGAACGGCCGTATTCAAGAATACACATTCGAGGATTACCGAATGGCCGAGCTTGGGGAGATTTGTCTAGAGTGCCTACAGCTCTGGGTGAATCCAGTATAATTTGACCTTTAATTTCATCTATTAAAGGGTATATCCACCCCCCCAAAAAAATAATATTTTGGTGCCAACCCCCCAAAACTGCGACCTTGCAAGGTTTATAAATTCCAAAGATGCTTCTAACAGGACTTACCCAACCTTCTTTCCCCATTCTGTTAGAAGCATCTTCGGAATTTATAAACCTCACAAGGTTGAGGTTATGGGGGGGTGGCCAACGAAATATAAAAAGTTTTTTTGGGGGGTGGAAGTGTTTACTCTGACCTGGTAACTTTGTATGAAGTGGGGAATGAGAGGTAAGATTTTCTTTCATTGTTAATAGAAGAGTTTTGTCATAAAACCAAATGGCAAATTATAACTGTATAAAGTGGCTTCTGGGTAAAATGTTCCCATGCAACCCCAATGCTTCTCATTTGTAACATTACCTCGTATCCTAACAACCCCCCACCCTTAAAGGGCATGTCCACCCCCAAAACTATAATCCCCCCAACTACTGGCCCCATCATGTAGCCCACCAGGAGGCTAGTACAGTTCATATAGGACTCTGCCTCCTGTCTCGCCTCTGGGAGAAGTTTGGCATGCGTACTGCAGCCCTTCTCCCCCTCCCTCCCTCTCCCTCTCCCTCCCTCTCAGGATTCCCTCCCCCTAGCGTAAAACCCTTTAGCTATATGATCCCCCCTGTCCCCCCAGCCCCAACCGCTCTATTTATATTCTTAGAAAGCTCCCCAAACTTTACTTACCTTCCCTCTTTCCTCCGCCGAAATGAACTCCCGGCAGCCGCGTCCGTGATTGGCTGCCGCTCAGCCAATCACAGACGCGACTCCCGGTCCCACCCCTCTGCTAGCATTTTCTCGCAAGCAGAGGGCCGGCGGCGCGGCAGAGGAATGAGGGATGGTAAGTAATATTTGGGGCACTTTCTAAGAGTATAAATAGAGCGGTTGGGGCTGGGGGGACAGGGGGAATCATATATGCAAAATTGTTTTTTATGGTGGACATACCCTTTAAAAAACGGTTAACCATGCTTTCTTATCTTCTATTCAGAAGTTGCTTTGGCAGCAGAAATGAAATCACCTCTGAGACACGAGATGATGATGAGAAGGTAACGTTTTAACTTTGTTTTTACAAACAATGTACCAATTTAAAGCCCATATTACAGTATCTCTTCTTTCAACTTAACAAACTGTTACTTTCATTTCTATTTGTAACTAAATGCTCCTTATTTATCATAAATGGAGGCAATTCTATTAATACGGTTATATTTATATCATCAATGTTTATAATTGGACGTCAAATAAAATAAGGTGGGATAGAAAGGAAAGTAGTGGGTTTGAGGTATCACACCTAAAAGATGTTTATGTAGAAATGATTTTCTGTTCTGTTGGTTTACATAGAGATAAACAGTGTGTAGGTGTAATAAAAACCAGATAGAAGCTGAAACCTCATTCTAGGTGAAATAAATACTAGTAGACTTGTTTATTACTGATGCCCTGGAAATAGTTAAAGGAAATTTTATTTTAACAACTATGTTTTGCTGTTAATATACATCTTTAATGGCAGGTTCACCCCAAAAATGAAAATCTACCCATCCCCCAAGGAGCCCAACTGCTGTAAATTAAACTGTAACGAGCTGTTTACGAGTTTGCACATGTGTAGAAGAGGCAGATCAGGGCAGCGTCTGATGGGCAGAACATTGTAGAGAATCTGAGAGTTTTAGAACTATTTCTGTTGGGCTCTTAAATCCTGGGGGTGGACTTGCCCTTTAAATAACTTAGGAGTTAACTGTATCTCTGATATTACTAAAGAACTGGGATAAAACACTCCTATCTCTTACAGTAAATGGGAGCAGTGTATTGTGGATCTTCTTGAATACAATGGGTGTCTCTATTGTAAAGACCTGTATTGCTGTCTCTGATTGTCTGATTGCTGGCAGGGCTGGTAGTTAAACCTGGAGAGTTAATACTTTGTAGGTTTAAGTTATGTGCTAGACAAGTAGGTATAATTTAACGTGGTCAATACACTCTTTGCTTTTAGCTAAATAATAGAAGTAGTTTGACAGTAAATGAATCAAGATAAGATATTATGTGGAAGGCTCAAGCTACCTTGATAAATACAGAGTAACATAGAAATGTTATATATCTATTTGGCCATTTATATGTTAACAATAGGATAATATGTTCGGTTACTTACTGAATATCAATTAGAGTTTAAGTTAATACAGATTTTGTTGCTTAATAACATAAATCCAAACTTATGTTTCACAGAATAATGATGAAGTTGAACCATATGAAAGTTTTGCACAGAGAACGAACATAATCTACAGCTTGGCCTCTGACAATCGGACACCGCTCAACAAAACAAACCTACAGACCCAAACTATAGATCCTGATTGGGAATATCAGAACCAAGATTACTGCAGTGTTTAATCCTCGAACCAAGGCTATAATGTTGTTCAATTCCAGAACCTGGACTATTACAGTACTATAACGATTACAGTATGTTTAATTCCAGGACCAAGATTAAACATTGCTTAATTCCAGAACCAAGACTATTACATTGCTTAAATCCAGAACCAAGACTATTACATTGCTCAAATCCAGAACCAAGACTATTACATTGTTTAATTCCAGAACCAAGACTATTACATTGTTTAATTCCAGAACCAAGACTATTACAGTATGTTTAATTCCAGGACCAAGATTAAACATTGCTATTCCTAGACCCAATACTATTACATTGCTAATTCCAGAACCAAGACTATTACATTGCTTAATTCCAGAACCAAGACGATACATTGCTTAAATCCAGAACCAAGACTATTACATTGTTTAATTCCAGAACCAAGACTATTACATTGTTTAATTCCAGAACCAAGACTATTACAGTATGTTTAATTCCAGGACCAAGATTAAACATTGCTTAATTCCAGAACCAAGACTATTACATTGCTTAAATCCAGAACCAAGACTATTACATTCCTTAAATCCAGAACCAAGACTATTACATTGCTTAATTCCAGAACCAAGACTATTACATTGTTTAATTCCAGAACCAAGACTATTACAGTATGTTTAATTCCAGGACCAAGATTAAACATTGCTTAATTCCAGAACCAAGACTATTACATTGCTTAATTCCAGAACCAAGACTATTACATTGCTTTATTCCAGAACCAAGACTATTACATTGCTTTATTCCAGAACTAAGACTATTACATTGCTTAATTCTAGAACCAAGACTAAACATTGCTTAATTCCAGAACCAAGACTATTTATTACATTGCTTAATTCTAGAACCAATACTAAACATTGCTTAATTCCAGAACCAAGACTATTACAGTATGTTTAATTCCAGGACCAAGATTAAACATTGCTTAATTCCAGAACCAAGACTATTACATTGCTTAATTCAGAACCAAGACTATTACATTGCTTAAATCCAGAACCAAGACTATTACATTGCTTAAATCCAGAACCAAGACTATTACATTGCTTAAATCCAGAACCAAGACTATTACATTGTTTAATTCCAGAACCAAGACTATTACATTGCTTAATTCCAGAACTAAGACTATTACATTGCTTAATTCCAGAACCAAGACTATTACATTGCTTTATTCCAGAACCAAGACTATTACATTGCTTAATTCCAGAACTAAGACTATTACATTGCTTAATTCCAGAACCAAGACTATTACATTGCTTTATTCCAGAACTAAGACTATTACATTGCTTAATTCTAGAACCAAGACAAAACATTGCTTAATTCCAGAACCAAGACTAAACATTGCTTAATTCCAGAACCAAGACTAATACATTGCTTAATTCCAGAACCAAGACTAAACATTGCTTAATTCCAGAACCAAGACTATTACATTGCTTAATTCTAGAACCAATACTAAACATTGCTTAATTCCAAAACCAAGACTATTACATTATGATAAAGTGTTGTGGTGGGACTTATAATACAACTGAAACTACTTTGTCCCAGCAGTAGGATACAACTGGGCATGCTCAAGCCAGGGGATTGCTGGTGCTAGGGGTCTTACAGCTCACTGTATAAGCAGGAAGCACCACCCTTTATACTGTCATATGTTTAAACAGATTGCAACTAGAAGCATGACCCTAAAGGAGTGTGTTAAAAATAGGAGTGTGCTCTTTTTAATAGAAGGCACTTGTATGGAGACCACAGTTCCCCTTTAATTTTAAAACCAAGTCTTTTTTTTTTTTTTGTTTATTTCCAAATAAAGACTTTTACGGTGCTTAATTCCATTGTTTAGTTCCAGAACCAAGACTATTACATTGTATAATTCTAGATCCAAGGCTATTTCATTGTTAAAGGAGAACTAAACCCAATTTTTTATACTCCAGAATCTGAAAACAACCCCCCTAAAAACACCAATAAGCTATAAAATCCCACTTCAGTAAATTGTATTAAAGTAAATGTAAGCCTGTTAAGAACTGGATGAATTATCTGTGTGTATGTGCAGTGTCAGACCACACCTCCTGACCTCAGTCACATGATTCCTTGCTTTATCTGTCCTGTAAAAGGATTGGCTAGAGATTATTAATGGGTGTGACCAACTGTAACAATTTCTGCCATAGCTAAGGACTGAGCATGTGCAGAACATAATGGTCGTTGACCAAACTGTGTGATACTAGAATGCTGGGAAGTAAAGCACAAACCATATGTTATTTAGGTAAATTGCCCAGCGCCCGTATGAAAATGAGAGGTAAGACACAGATTACTGGCTTTATATCAAGATGTTCTGCCTTCTGGTTCAGTGTTGTTCTGTGGCTTTAGTTGTCCTTTAATTCTAGAACCAAGGATATAACATTGCTTTATTCCAGATCCAACAATATTGCAGTGTTTAATTCAGAAATTAGAATGTTCCATGGTTTAAATGTGTCAGTTCTGCTTTAAATGAATATTGTTTTTGTGAACCACGGTAAGAGATGGAACTTTAAGATACACCTACGTATTTACTAAGGTCACTTAGAATCAGAAAATAATTTTATATAAAGCTTACATTTTTAAAATTGCGCATTTGGCTTTTACATTCTCCCATAAAAAAGTATTGTCTGTTTTAATAAATTTTCCATATACCCTTGAAATCTTGAAGAAGATCAAATGGGCAATATTTATAAAGCCGCGGTAACATGATTTTACTGCCGTGGTAAACTACTGATAAAAACCAGTAGTTTTTAATGAGCCCTTTATCTGCCATATACCAATAATGTGCCGTATATTGGTTCTACACAGTATTGGGCATATTAAGTATTAAGGGGGAGATACAGTATGGCCCTTTTCCATCTAAAACCCACGTTAACCCCAGAAAATTTCGGGTTAACGTGGGTTTTAGACGGAATTTAGAGCACAGCGCCGTTTCCAAATGTTTTTGGAAACAGCGCTGTGCTAACGATCCAAAACCCCTGCCGTTAAGGTTTGCGCTACTGTTAGCCGCAAAACTTAACGGTAAGGTTGGGGAGCGTTAAGGTTGCGCTCCTTAACTTAGCCCGATCCCACGATGCAATAACTGACGTAATCTCGTTTACGTCAGTTATTGTATCGCGGGATCGGGCTAAGGTAAGTAACGCGGCGTGGAGTATTGGATAACTGGTAAATTTACATTTGCGTCATTGGCAGCAGGTATAATCCTTTCCGATACAGCGGGATTATAAATAAGGCCCTTGGAAGGTTCCCTTAACATATCTATTGGGTGAAAATTGAAACACAGTATAGGACATTCTGACTTGTCTATCGACCATGAAACATTGACGGAACCGAAATCATAATCAAGTTCTCAAAACACAGTCACATGTCTTGTCACATGGGTGTCAATTAATTCAACTTTAAATGAGAATATTGGAACTCTAGTCGGTATTTATCTTATTTTAAGATCTTCGTTGGGAATTACAGATCAAAAATTGAGCTAGTAGATGTAATCTTCCATGGTGGTCGGTACTGGTCCATTGACACTGCATTGGTTAATGGTATGGTCATACAATAACT
This sequence comes from Hymenochirus boettgeri, assembly GCA_019447015.1. NCBI lineage: Eukaryota > Metazoa > Chordata > Amphibia > Anura > Pipidae > Hymenochirus > Hymenochirus boettgeri. The sequence goes on from CM033470.1 coordinate 12,659,539, forward strand.
CTGCCACCAGTATAAGTATCAATGTCAATATTTTTATTAAAATTCAAACTCCGCAACCCACGTCTGCTGGTGTCATGAACCATAAACTGGGGCAGACTACCCCACATCAAAACATTTTGCATTGCAAAGCAGTCATATCCCACATTTCCTGAATGTCATCTATAGATATGTATACAGGAAATCTTAATCAACGTGTAAATGTCTAAAATAGGAAGCTGTCTGCAGGCTGCCTTTAATCTGTATGGAACAGAAGTAGGCGCCTCTGTGTTGTGATGGTTAAAAGACTTTCCCTGGACACATGATGATAACTGTTCATTCTATGGCTTCACACCAGTCAATGTAACATGCGCCTTCTATGTACAATACGCCTGCTGGTTCACCTCATTCTGTTTTCTTTGTATGATCTGGTCACAACAGGTAAGCCTTTTCAGAGTTTAAAGTGCTGAGGGAAATGTACGAAATAGCAATATACAATACAACTAGAAAGGGAAAGTTTAAGTATAAACTTTGAATTTGGCTTCAAAGTCCACATTTAGGAAGGGAATGTGTGTGTTTGTGCTGCAGATTTTAAAACTCCATAATGCCAATGATGAGGACCTTGTTGTTTTTTACTTACCCTTTAAATATGTCTGTCACATGAATTAAACGCAGGTCAGTTGGTGTGTGTACTCGTGTCATGTTGGGGGATAAAAGACTTTTTTGATGATTGGTCAAAATGTTTTTTTTTTATTATACTTACCCTTTAAATATGATTGACACATGAATGAATGGGTACCTCAGTTGGTGTATGTACCTGTGTCAGGTTGGAAGTTAAAAAAAACAAACTTTTTTGATTATTGATCAAAATTACTTTTTGACTATAGTTACCCTTTAAGTATGTTTAGTAGGTATGTGTACCTGTGTCAGGTTGGGTGTTGGAAAAAAAAACACCTTTTTGATGATTGGTCAAAATTAATCTTTTTTTACTTTAGATACCCTATAAGTATGGCTGCCACAGTAATGGATAAGTAGATCAGTAGGTGTGTGTACCTGGGTCTGGTTGAGGGGGGTATGTCTTTTTTGTGTATATAACCATAAAACTATCTTTTATTGAGGATAAATCTAAATTAGTTTTCTTGACTTTATTTACCCTTTAAGTATGGCTGCCAAAGGAATAAAGGCTAGGTCAGTAGGTGTGTGTAACCGTGTGAGGTAAGGGGGTATGTTTTTGCATGTATGACCATATAACTAACTAACTTTTATTGATGATTGATCAAAATTAGTTTTTTGACTTTAGTTACCCTTTAAATATGGCTTCCATGGGAATGGAAAGGTAGGTGAGTAGGAGTAGGTGGGTGTACCTGGGTCTGTGTGGGGGGTTGGGGGTATCACCGTTTGTATTTAGGACCATGAAAGAAACTGTTTTGAAATATCCACATTTGAGGATTGTTACCATTATAGTCTATGGGAAAATATGTCCTAAAATTCGCCAATAATGCCGTAACGCTTCCACGGATTCCCTAGCTAGAAGATAGCACACTTCTCCTATATACCCCGCACGTCTGTACTGAATTTCATGTTCATGAATCATATTAAATCTTTGCATTTTATAAAATCTGTCTGTGTAATTCTATAAGAAAAGGGGCACATTATCGCCACAGCTGATTTTTCAGCACTTTAAAGTAAATGTCAACATGTCAGCAAGATATTATAAGTGTATAATGGCAGTGATGCATTTTGCTGACTTTTGTGACCTTTTTGTACATGGAAAAGTACAAAAAGTGCACGTTGTGTTATCCAATTAAGAATCTATTGCCAAAAAATGGGATAGTGTAAAATAAGGGGAGGCCGCAGGCAGGGTGCATTTATACATGGGAACTCTATAGTAGTGTAATTGCCTTATATTATATTGCTAAGGGTGCATTTATATATGGGAACTCTATAGTAGTGTAATTGCCTTATATTATATTGCTAAGGGTGCATTTATATATGGGAACTCTATAGTAGTGTAATTGCCTTATATTATATAGCTAAGGGTGCATTTATATATGGGAACTCTATAGTAGTGTAATTGCCTTATATTATATAGCTAAGGGTGCATTTATATATGGGAACTCTATAGTAGTGTAATTGCCTTATATTATATTGCTAAGGGTGCATTTATACATGGGAACTCTATAGTGGTGTAATTGCCTTATATTATATTGCTAAGGGTGCATTTATATATGGGAACTCTATAGTAGTGTAATTGCCTTATATTATATTGCTAAGGGTGCATTTATATATGGGAACTCTATAGTGGTGTAATTGCCTTATATTATATTGCTAAGGGTGCATTTTTTCTTATAATGCATAAGGAACTTATGATAAGTTGACTATTGTGTTTTTAACTTTGTACTTAAAGAATCGTTTTGTATTCAGATAAAGTTTTTATCTTTACATAAAAGCCATAAAATAAACAAACCATTTATAAGATTTTTATCAATGTGGCAAAAAGAAAACAAACTGTGAAAATATCTTTATAAACATTTCACGAAATCTATTGCCTGATTGGGACAGGTAAATAACCAAATCTTCGCACTTTGGTCACTGTGGCCTTTTGACATTTAACAGGAAACAGCGTGATTGTGCAAATACAAGACATTGTACTAATACTTAGTACATGTACAATACATGTACTAAAGATCAGACATTGGTTCCAAGAACAGCCCATGTTTATATTAGCATTCCCTGTTACTACATTTACATGTCGTCCTTTAAATGGTTATGAAAGATGATCAAAGAACGAGGCTTTATACCTAATGTACACGTTCTCAGTTTAGTTACCCTTTACAGAATTAAAAGGAGACATGTAGGTGCCAATAAGTGAGTAAAGCCAACGGAATAAATTTATTATCAATATTATTATTGTTATTATTATTATTATTACTATTATTATTATTATTATTATTATCAATATTATTATTGTTATTATTATTATTATTACTATTATTATTGTTATTATTATTATTATCAATATTATTATTGTTATTATTATTATTATTTATTATTATTACTATTATTATTATTATTATTATTTGAGCAGGGTGCTGAGCACCTACGTACATTTCACCCCCACGGGGTTTTCTACCAGGGCTTCCTCAGGGTGCTGAGCAGGGTGCTGAGCACCTAAGTACGTTTCAACCCCACAGGGTTTCCCACCACGGCTTTGTCAGGGTGCTGAGCAGGGTGCTGATCACCTACGTACGTTTCACCCACATGGGGTTCCCCACCAGGGCTTCCTCAGGGTGCTGAGCAGGGTGCTGAGCACCTACGTACGTTTCACCCCCACAGGGTTTCCTCAGGGTGCTGAGCAGGGTGCTGAGCAGGGTGCTGAGCACCTACGTATGTTTCACCCCCACAGGGTTTCCCACCAGGGCTTCCTCAGGGTTCTGAGCAGGGTGCTGAGCAAGGTGCTGAGCACTTTCGTACGTTTCACCCACACGGGGTTTCCCACCAGGGATTCCTCAGGGTGCTAAGCAGGGTGCTAAGCCCCTACGTATGTTTCACCCCCACAGGTTTTCCCACCAGGGCTTCCTCAGGGTGCTGAGCAGGGTGCTGAGCACCTACGTACGTTTCACCCACACGGGGTTTACCACCAGGGCTTCCTCAGGGTGCTGAGCAGGGTTCTGAGCAGGGTGCTGAGCACCTAAGTACGTTTCACCCCCACAGGGCTTCCCACCACGGCTTCCTCAGGGTGCTGAGCAGGGTGCTGAGCACCTACATACGTTTCCCCCCCACGGGGTTTCCTCAGGGTGCTGAGCAGGGTGCTGAGCAGTGTGCTGAGCACCTACGTACGTTTCACCCCCACATGGTTTCCCACCAGGGCTTCCTCAGGGTGCTGAGCAGGGTGCTGAGCAGGGTGCTGAGTAGGTGCACCTACGTATGTTTCACCCCCACAGGGTTTCGCACCAGGGTGCACCTACGTACGTTTCACCCCCACAGGGTTTCCCACCAGGGCTTCCTCAGGGTGCTGAGCAGGGTGCTGAGCACCTACGTACGTTTAACCCCCACGGGGTTTCCCACCAGGGTTTCTTCAGGATGCTGAGCAGGGCGCTGAGCACCTACGTATGTTTCACCCCCACGGGGTTTCCCACCAGGGCTTTCTCAGGTTGCTGAGCAGGGTGCTGAGCACCTACGTACGTTTCTCCCCCACGGGGTTTCCCACCAGGGCTTCCTCAGGGTGCTGAGCAGGGTGCTGAGCACCTACGTACGTTTCACCCCCACGCGGTTTCCCCACCAGGGCTTCCTCAGGGTGCTGAGCAGGTTGCTGAGCACCTATGTACGTTTCACCACCCACGGGGTTTCCCACCACGCTTCCTCAGGGTGCTGAGCAGGGTGCTGAGCACTACGTTTGTTTCATCAACCCCCATGGTTTCCCACCAGGGCTTCCTCAGGGTGCTGAGCAGGGTGCTGAGCACCTACGTACGTTTCACCCCCACGGGGTTTCTCACCAGGGCTTCCTCAGGGTGCTGAGCAGGGTGCTAAGCAGGGTGCTGAGCACCTACGTATGTTTTACCCCCACAGGGTTTCCCACCAGGGCTTCCTCAGGGTGCTGAGCAGGGTGCTTAGCACCTACGTACGTTTCACCCCCACGGGGTTTCCCACCAGGGCTTCCTCAGGGTGCTGAGCAGGGTGCTGAGCACCTACATTTGTTTCAGCACACAGGGTTTCCCACCAGGGCTTCCTCAGGGTGCTGAGCAGGGTGCTGAGCACCTACGTATGTTTCACCCCCACAGGGTTTTCCACCAGGGCTTCCTCAGGGTGCTGAGCAGGGTGCCGAGCACCTACATACGTTTCACCCCCAGAGGGTTTCCCACCAGGGATTCCTCAGGGTGCTGAGCAGGGTGCTGAGCACCTACGTACGTTTTTACCCCCACAGGGTTTCCTACCAGGGCTTCCTCAGGGTGCTGAGCAGGGTGCTGAGCACCTACGTATGTTTCATCCCCACAGGGTTTCCCACCAGGGCTTCCTCAGGGTGCTGAGCAGCGTGCTGAGCAGGGTGCTGGGGACCTACGTACGTTTCACCCCCACGGGTTTCCTACCAGGGCTTCCTCAGGGTGATGAGCAGGGTGCTAAGCAGGGTGCTGAGCACCTATGTATGTTTCACCCCCACAGGGTTTCCCACCAGGGATTCCTCAGGGTGCTAAGCAGGGTGCTGAGCACCTACGTATGTTTCACCCCCACAGGGTTTCCCACCAGGGTTTCCTCAGAGTGCTGAGCAGGGTGCTGAGCACCTACGTACGTTTCACCCACACGGGGTTTCCCACCAGGGCTTCCTCAGGGTGCTGAGCAGGGTGCTGAGCAGGGTGCTGAGCACCTAAGTACGTTTCACCCCCACAGGGCTTCCCACCACGGCTTCCTCAGGGTGCTGAGCAGGGTGCTGAGCAGGGTGCTTAGCACCTACGTACGTTTCACCCCCACGGGGTTTCCTCAGGGTGCTGAGCAGTGTGCTGAGCACCTACGTACGTTTCACCCCCACATGGTTTCCCACCAGGGCTTCCTAAGGGTGCTGAGCAGGGTGCTGAGCAGGGTGCTGAGTAGGTGCACCTACGTATGTTTCACCCCCACAGGGTTTCGCACCAGGCCTTCCTAAGGGTGCTGAGCACCTACGTACGTTTCACTTCCAAAGGGTTTCCCACCAGGATCCTCAGGGTGCTGAGCAGGGTGCTGAGCACCTACGTATGTTTCACCCCCACGCAATTTCCCACCAGGTCTTCCTCAGGGTGCTGAGCAGGGTGCTGAGCAGCTACGTACGTTTCACCCCCACATGGTTTTCCACCAGGTCTTCCTCAGGGTGCTGAGCAGGGTGCTGAGCTCCTACATACATTTCACCCCCAAGGGGTTTCTCACCAGGGTTTCCTCAGGGTGCCCTGGTGGGAAACCCTGTGGGGGTGAAACGTACATACATGTTCAGCACCCTGCTCAGCACCCTGAGGAAGCCCTGGTGGGAAACCCTGTGTGGGTGAAACGTACGTAGGTGCTCAGCACCCTGAGGAAGCCCTGGTGGGAAACCTTTTGGGGGGGAAACGTACGTAGGTGCAGGTGGAATCCTCCGAGTATGATCGCTTTATATTGTGTTGAATCGAACAATATACTCAAGCAGTGCGGCATTTTGGCCGAACCCCTGTGCGGGACAGGCTTTGTGGCCGGGTGAATATCGGAGAAACACACAGTGAGGGGGCGGTGACGATACATCACTGTGGAGGAGAGGAGTGAGCAGAGAGAGCCTTCAGTCACATGACAATCCAGTCCCGTTCCACACAGCCGTTAACCCGGGGGTTGTGAGTATAACAAAACTCATAACTGTCTACAGCGTGGGGGGTTTAGTTTTATTGGTTCGAGACTTTGGTACTCCACACCTACATTGCTCTGGGAGGGGCTGGAGGGGGATTCCATGTTATTATATTTTTAATGTTGGTTCGGGGGACGCCCCGTACAGTGTATTGGGTTTTATTATGGTATATTGAGTATATTTGTGTGTACTGTGTATTGTGTATGGCATATGAATAAATAAATTTTCAAGCAGCTGTTTAACAGCGCCTGTGCCCTGATATAGTGTACTTTGGGGAACTTGGGTCCTCTCTTTGGTATTTGGTAAGGAACTATTACCAAAATACCTCATGTTCTCAACTATTAGGGTTGAGAACATGAGGGTTTACTTAACACTGCTAAACGTGCAAGCCAGTGTTAAGTCAACCCTCCAATTCAGCAACCACTCTTAAGTTAGCCTTCCAGTTCAGCAGACAGTTTTAAGCCAATCCCTCCAGTTTAACAGGTAGTGCTAGGTAAGTCCTCCAGTTCAGCAGCCACACCTACTTTTTGCAGCAGCACGCAAAGCAAGAAGATATAGTGGAACCTTTAAAAGTTTGTTTCAGGTGCCAGAAGTTGTACAAATGCACCTGGATGTGTGTTAATAAAACACTAGTTTGCTTAGACTGGAGTGTGCAATATGTTTGTTATATAGTTCTAAATGATGGCCAATGGCTATGGCTTCATAGCAGCACCCAGCAAATTCTGATATGATTTGAAGAGGAGTGCGTGGGTGAAACTTTTTATCTCCTGGATGTGCACAAAGATATCAAGGAAATCCTTTCAGGGTCTAGAAGGACCAGTTATTATGTATGTCAGCTTTAATTTATTATACAATATTTTAGAAATGGCCAAAACTCACTAGTTCTGTTCCGTTTTCAGATTTCCAGATCTCTGGAAAATCCCGAAGATCCGAAAATCCGAAACCGGAACGAATTTTCGATAACTTTCGAAAGAACGAGGCAAATTATTGATAATTTACCAAATAAAAAGCCTCGAACATTCAAACATTATCGACAATACGATAACCATTTTCGAGTTTCCGATCATATTTTCAAAGATTTTCGAATGTTTGAGGCTATTTTCGAAAATTTTAGAATTTAAAAATGTTTGAGGCTACTTTAGAAAATAGGATTTGCGATCGCATGTCAGTCGCATAGAAGAAGGGGAAAGGCGGTTCCGGCAGGATCGGTCTAATGTCTGTCAATCATGAATATTGGCCTGTGCTTTGTCTTAAGGAGTCCATACACACACAATCACAGTCTTACAATATCTGGATATTCTGATACATGTTTCTGGCATTGCTGCATTTCTGTCCTGAAACCTGTATTGTAATATCCTTAGCCTTGCAGTATAGACTTCCTGTGTTGAGATTTAAAGGGGAGGGTAGTTCCCTATTAACCAATGGTAATGTACTGATCTATAGGAGTGGGGGAGGAATGACAGAGAAAATAGTGGATCTGATTTAATGAAATTATATAAATTATCAGTGAGAACATTGTGTAGGAGAGTTTGGTTTCTATTAATAGGAAAATAAATTAAAGACAATACCATAGATATATCTGTTGTATTCAATTAGATCAACTGGACTTGAATTGTAGTTCTTGAAGACGTTTCTACATTCTACATTTCAAGTCCAGTTGATCTAATTGAATACAACAGATATACCATGACCTGGATGAATGAGAACCTTCACAAGCAATACCATAGATAAAGATTATGACTGAATGGGGCCCTAGACAATGTTGGGAGTTGGTTCCATGCACAGTACTGTATGTTTACTGAAGATTAAATAAACTTTTTTTAGTTTGACTTAATACAGGGTTTATTTAAGTGTTTATAGCATAGTGTAGTTAATGACCTTGTGGATAATACAGGGTTTATATAAGTGTATATAGCATTGTGTAATGAATGACCTTGTGGATAATACAGGGTTTATATAAGTGTATATAGCATTGTGTAATGAATGACCTTGTGGATAATACAGGGTTTATATAAGTGTGTATAGCATGGTGTAGTTGACGACCTTGTGGATAACACAGGGTTTATATAAGCGTATATAGCATGGTGTAGTTAACGACCTTAACACAGGGTTTATATAAGTGTATATAGCATCGTGTAGTTAACGACCTTGTGGATAATACAGGGTTTATATAAGCGTATATAGCATGGTGTAGTTAATGACCTTGTGGACAATACAGGGTTTATTTAAGTGTATATAGCATGGTGTAGTTAATGACCATGTGGATAATACAGGGTTTAAGTGTATATGTACTATACTTGGCATCTAATCTGTACAATATCTCATTGATACATTGTATTCTTCTTATACAGTCACAAACCCTGTTTACACATTTAGACCCTTTCTATATTTATATCTCCATGTTTAGACCAATGAAACGTCACATTCCCATTTACATCGTTATCCATTGCAGTTATTTCTCAGCCCATTCAGACTCTATGTCATGTTGTTTCTGTCCATTTCAGTTGAACCATCGGTGACATTGATGTTAAACCATCAGAATGTCCTTCAGTGTCAGGCACACGGGGCGAATCCACCTGCCAATATCTCCTGGATCCCGGTAGCAGAAGGTTCCATAACTACAAACACAACAATGGATACAGGTGGAACATGGACAGTGACCAGTACATACAGACCAAGGGACATCCCTGTGAATGAAGTGACCTGTGTAGTATCTCATCCGACATTTCCACATCCACAAAGAAAATCCATCCTCAATGCAGGTCTATATGTAAAGGAAGCAATAAAGTTTATTGTCCTGAGTCATTGATAAAATTCCACATATTGATGGAAACATTTTATAGTTCTCCACCCTTGTATGGCAGATATAAAATAGAAAGGGAAAGTTTAAGTATAAACTTGGCTTGAAAGGAGTGTGTGTCTGTGCTGCAGATTTTAAACCTCAATAATGCCAATGATGAGGACATTGTTGTTTTTTTACTTACCCTTTAAATATGGCTGTCACATGAATTAAAGGCAGGTCAGTTGGTGTGTGTACTCGTGTCAGGTTGGGGGATAAAAGACTAACTTTTTTTGATGATTGGTCAAAATGTGCTTTTTTTTTACTATGCTTACTTACCCTTTAAATATGATTGCCACATGAATGAATGGGTACCTCAGTTGGTGTATGTACCTGTGTCAGGTTGGAAGTTAAAAAAACAAACTGTTTTGATTATTGATCAAAATTTATTTTTGACTATATTTACCCTTTAAATATGGCTGCCATGAAAATGGAAGGGTAGGTGAGTAGGCATGTGTACCTGGATCAGGTTGGAATTAAAAAAAAAAACTTTTTTGACGATTGGTCAAAATTAGTTTTTTTGGTCTTAGTTACCCTTTAGGTATGGCTGTAACAGTAATGGAGGGGTAGGTCAGTAGGTGTATGTACCTGTGCCACGTGGGGGGTTAAAGAAATAAACTTTTTTGATTATTGATCAAAATTATTTTTTTTTTACTTTAGTTACCCTTTAAGTATGGCTGCCACAGTAATGGATAAGTAGATCAGTAGGTGTGTGTACCTGGGTCTGGATGAGGGGGTATGTCTTTTTTGTGTTTACAACCATAAAACTATCTTTTATTGAGGATAAATCTAAATTAGTTTTTTTTTACTTTAGTTACCCTTTAAGTATGGCTGCCACAGTAATGGATAAGTAGATCAGTAGGTGGGTGTACCTGGGTCTGGTTGAGGGGGGTATGTCTTTTTTGTGTTTACAGCCATAAAACTATCTTTTATTGAGGATAAATCTAAATTCGTTTTTTTTAACTTTAGTTACCCTTTAAGTATGGCTGCCACAGTAATGGATAAGTAGATTAGTAGGTGTGTGTACCTGGGTCTGGTTGAGGGGGTATGTCTTTTTTGTGTTTACAGCCATAAAACTATCTTTTATTGAGGATAAATCTAAATTAGTTTTTATGACTTTATTTACCCTTTAAGTATGGCTGCCACAGGAATGGAAGGCTAGGTCAGTAGGTGTGTTTACCCATATGAGGTTGGGGGTAAGTGTTTTTGCATGTATGACCATTTAACTAACTCATTGATGATTGATCAAAATTTGTTTTTTGACTATAGTTACCCTTTAAATATGGCTTCCATGGGAATGGAAAGGTAGGTCAGTAGGTGTGTGTACCTGGGTCTGTGTGGGGGTTGTGGTATCAGTGTTTCTGTTTATGACCATGAAACTAACAGTTTTGATAACATGACCCTTAAACCTCAAAATATCCACATTTGAGGATTGTTCCCATTATAGATTATGGAAAAACATGTTCTGAAAGTTGCAGATAATTGTTTTTTGACTATAGATACCCTTTAAATATGGCTTCCATGGGAATGGAAAGGTAGGTCAGTAGGTGGGTGTACCTGCATCTGTGTGGGGGGTTGGGGGTATCACCATTTGTATTTATGACCATGAAAAAAACTGTTTTGAAATATCCACATTTGACGATTGTTACCATTATAGTCTATGGGAAAAAATGTCCGGAAATTCGCCGATAACACCATAACGCTTCCGCGGATTCCTTAGCTAGAAGATAGCACACTTCTCCTATATGCCCCGCACGTCTGTACCGAATTTCATGTCTCTAGCTCAAAAACTGTGGGAAGAGATACAGTCCAAAAAAGCGGAAGAATAAAACGGAAGAAGAACTAGAAAGAACAGGAATTTGGCTTTTTCAAGCCCAATTAATAATATACCTTGAAAAGAAACATGTTTTTACAGTCCTGCAGATCAAAGTTGTAAATCAGTGACACAAACACACACCTGTCACAGACAATGGTGAAAGTGGTGTATGTATATTGTATGTATATGTTTATTTATATAGCACCACTAGGGGATGCAGCGCTGTACAATATAGAATACAAAAAGTCATACAAGGGGGACAGTAAATAAATACATAAATAAGTATGAGCATCACAAAATATACAAGTGCTTGAAACATGTAACATGAGGAAAGAGGTCCCAGCCCCTTGGTTGCGTACCAGGACTCCTGCCTTTGGAGTTAAAGACCGACCATATAAGTGAATATCATGGCACACACGTCATATAGTGATTTTGTATGATACTGATAGTGAGACACGTCTTGATGTTGAATTAAAAGTATCACTATATGAAGTCTGGGCCCTGATTTTCACTTATATGGACTGTCATTTAGCCTAAGGCAGGTACCGACAGCTTCATTAACCATCCTGCAAAGATGTACCCCCCAGCCCTGACCCCCTAACAGTATTAAGTAAAAATGATAAAACACCCAATAAAGGGAAGGGAGAGGGGTCTGGTAAATGGGCCACATATTACCCAGGGGACATTGCGTGGGATTTCTTCATTCTAAATAATATTTAGCAAAATACGCACTGTCACAGCATAACCCATCAAAACAACACAATCTTACCCAGCTAAGTGATATTTCCTGTGCATCGCTCTATAAAGCCTCAGCAGAGCAGGAAATCCCCCCTCCCCCCATGTTGGTTTCCTCCCACAATCCTAAATACACATAGTGATTGGTTGTGTATGTGTGTGATAGGGCACTTAGATTGGAAGCTCTTTTGTCCAGTTATTATGGTGACAAATATTATTATAAAGATAAATATTATTATGGTGAGTAATATTAATGTTATGTGTATATCAGTGTTATTATCACTATTTCATGTTACTATTACTTTATACTGAACGTTTCTCTTTAAATTTAGATAGAAGACGTATAACGTGGATCCGATTCGCTGTTGGTTCTGCAGCCATAATCCTTATGGGAATCCTAGTGACTTGTGTCAACCTAAAGTGTTATTGTAAACCGTGTAAGAGAAACATGTAAAGCAGCATGGTACATTGTAGGGAGCTGCCATATGGATCAACCTGAAATGCTGCCTGATGTATTATTACTTCTCTTTCATTTAGCACCTCTGTTAGCAATCGTAAATGTACTATAGTGATCATAAATCTATGACCGATATCGTAGATTTACAATCGCCCAGTATCATTGCAGTAGTTTACTATCACATGGTATTCTATGAACAAACGTTCACCGTAAATGTACAATTGCGGCCATACATTACGGCCATGGTCGTACAGTAATGAAAACCCGCAGTATTGCAAATTGTGGTATAGCAGAGTTTTTAATATGCCCCTAAATACAAGAACACACATTTACCCAGAGTGATTGTGGCTCTGGGTAAATGTAATCCTTGATGTTGTGTAACTGTAATAAAATGCTCAGTCCAGTTCAGTAATACAAATACAACCCCAAATTACAATCTCCAGTAATAATATTAATAAAGACTGTACACATACCCACAAAAATATCCCTATAAGTCTAAATGTCCCTGCCCATACTTAAATATCTTTCCCATTCATTACAGAGGGACCCCAAATACAATAATAATGTTTGGTGTTCAGTTACAAAAGCACAAGTTTAAATAACTATCTCCAGGGTTCCAACCAGCAGTACAGGCAACCATAATACATTTACCCACAACACAATTATATTAATAAAGACTGTCGCATTATTCATTATTCATTATTCAAGTCCAAATGGCTCTGCCTATAAATAAATATCTATTAATAGGGTTATATAATGTCCCATATATTACAGGGCTTGCACAAGTACAAAATGTATTTGGTGTTTAGTGTTGTGGAACTATAACAGGATACCAATCCAGTAATACAAACACAAGTTTAAATAACAAGCTCCAGGGCCTTTATGTGTAATTATCCTGAAAAGGTGATAACCTATGAGATACTAAACAATGTAACAAGTTGTGGCTTCTTATAATAAATAAATATTTATTTTATTTTTAAACAAAGTTACAATATCAATTTCTCAAGCTTACTCTAAATCATCCACTAGGTGGAGCTATAGATACAGATATCCTGCAGTGTATTATTGGTTTATAATAAAGTCCTAAAGAAGCTGTTAAAGTACCAGTGCAAGGACAGGAGATTCAATAAATAAAGTGCTGTTTTTGGTATCTGTAACAAAAAATAACATACATAAAACCATATAACTGTGGGTCAATACACACTGTATTCTATACATATCGCACTTGGGACCTGTCATAGGAGAGAGACCAGGTAAGTTAAAGAACGGGAGGTAAGACACAGCTCCTCTACCTCTCGTTCTTCAATAAAAATGAATAGCAAAATAGCAAGATAGTTACCCTTTAACAGCACTTTATTATTAACTGATAATACACTTGATATGTGTGTCTATAGCACCATCTAGTGAATGTTTCAGAGTAAGCTTGAGATATTGATATTGTAACTTTGGGGCATATTTATAAAGGTTCGTTAACTTTTCGCGGCCGTTTTCGCGGACATTAACGCATAAATCGCGTTTACCGCGATTTATAAAAGTCCGAAAACGGCCGCGAAAAGTTAACGAAGCGTTAACCTTTCGTGGCGATACTTACCTGTTACCGCCGCTTCTATTTATAAAGCGGCGGTACTGGTTTCGCTCGGCTAGTATCGGCTGTTTTACTTCGCCACCTTGAAGGTGGCGAAGTCAGCCGATACTAACCTCCCGCGGCGCGATACTAACCTCCCGCGGCGGGGATGGGCAGGCAACCCGCGGCGGGTGGTCGCACCCGCCCCGGGAGACACGCCCACCCCGCCCACACCCCCCACGGCGGCGGCGACCACCTGCCGCCGCTTCCCAGCAGCCCCTCCCAACCCGTTCCCGCTCGCGGCAATCTCGGAACGGGAGGCTAGGAGGGGTGCCGGGAAGGGGCCGCAGCAGGTGGTCGCGACCACCGCCGCGCAGCCCCTCCCCGGCAACCCCTCCAGCCCCCCGCCCCGGCTGCTCCCGGGAGGGGGGGACGGGAGGGAGCCGCTGGGGGGGTGGAGGCTCCCTCCAGCGGGGCCCTGAGAAGGGCCTTTTGGGGCTTAGGGGGCCCCGCAGCTCGAACCGGGACCCCCCCTCCCCGGCCCTTGTAAGGGCCTTTGCGGCACTTACAAGTGCCCTTGCGGCTCTGACAAGAGCCTTTTGGGGCTTAAGGGGTCCCGCAGCTCGAACCGGGACCCCCCTCCCCGGCCCTATCAGGGCCTCGGCGGAGCTGGTGTCGCCGGGACTGGAAGAAAGAAGACGCCGCCCAACGGCTCTTTTAAGAGCCGCACTGGGGGTCCCGGTTTGAGCTGCGGGACCCCCTAAGCCCCAAAAGGCCCTCTCAGGGCCCTGCTGGAGGGAGCCTCCACCCCTCCCAGCGGCTCCCTCCCTTCCCCTCCCCGGGAGCGGCCGGGCGGGGGGCTTGGAGGGGTTGCCGGCGGGGAGGGGGTGCGGGCGTGGGTGGTCGCGACCACCTGCTGCGGCCCTTCCCGGCAGCCCTCCTAGCCTCCCGTTCCGAGATTGCCGCGAGCGGGGAACGGGTTGGGAGGGGCGCTGGGAAGCGGCGGCGGGTGGTCGCCGCCGCGGGGTGTGTGGGCGTATGCCCCGCCCCTTAGGAGCGGCGTCGGGAAGGGATTTTAAGTCTTCGCGGCGATACTATAACGTATCGCCGCGAAGGGGATTAAAATTACCGCAGCACATCGCGGCCGCGATAGGTATCGCGGGAATAGCGCTCGCCGTTATAAATACGGCGATAGCTATATTTTCGCGGCGCGATGTGTGGCGGTAATTTTTTTGCGCTAAATCGTTTCTTTTAAAATATGCCCCTTGTTTCAAAATATACAGGGTTATTCAATAAAAGTTCTTATCGTTTAAATGTGAGCTAATTTAACCCCAACCAATTAGATGTTTGGGGCAAAATTAGCACCATTTTAAACTATAAGAACTTTTATTGAATAACCCTGATGGTTTATTATAAGAAGCCACAACTTGTTACCTTGTTTAGTATTCTCCCTCATAGGTTATCACCTATTCAGGATAATTAACCATAAAGGCCTGGAGCTTGTTATTCAAACCTGTGTTTGTGTTACTGAATTGGTATCCTGTTATAGTTCCACAACACTAAATACATTTTGTGCATAGAGTTTTGTATATATATAAATATGTTTATTTATTATAAGAAGCCATTATTGTGTTACAGTTGTTAGTATCACATATTCGGGATAATTAATCTCTAAAGCAAGAGTAGAAGTGGATCTGTATTTTTAACACGGATCCTGGTTTGATAAGCAATGGACATCATCAGGGGGAGGGGAAGGGGAGGTTACCTGGATGTGTGTTACCTGTATGTTGCACCCGTATCATGTGGCCACCATCTTGAGAATGGGCAAATGTGAGGCGAAACGCGTTGTGATACGTGTTAAACTTGTTTAATAAATGAATGTCTTTTAATCCCAGGAGGGCTCTATTCTCTTTCTTTCTCTTCATTGTATTAGAAGACTGGGCCCCATAATAGTTTTGCTGGGGGGGTCTTAGTTCCTAGTTACACCAAATAGAATAATAAAAATTTTGGTGTGATTAAAGTAAAGGAGGGTAAATGTCTGACCATGACCTCCGGTGAGGTTGCACCCACTCCTCTTCTATTATTGGCTGTGATGTCAGCAGTCACAGTGTTGATTGACTGCAGGGAGGGTGGAGCCAGCTTACTATGCCTAAATAGAGGTAACAATTGTCCTTAAAGGGGAACTTAAGTCTCCAGACAACATTGTCCCAATGGAAAGAGCAAATTCACAAAGATACAATAATCTGTGTTTCACCTCTCCCTTCGCTGTGGGAAGCTGTTTAAAAGACCAAAACCGAACCGGAAGTCCAGGTCCAATCTTTTAAACTGACTGCCTGTATGTTTCCTTCATAAGCGTCATCAGCTGTTTAAAAACAGATGATCGTGTACCGGTGGTTAGGGGTCCGTCCTCCAAGGTCAGGGAGTAATGCCCCTGCTGGGGATACCAGGGGTCAGCTCCCATAATTAGGACACACCCAGCTACTGATGGGCCCCTTGTCCCAGGTTTCCTGTTGGGCCCCAACACCTTATAGTCAGGGCACAGTGATTCAGGTTAAATTGGTAAATCTGTAACATTTTAATTGCACTGTATATAGAGATCCAATGTCATATCAATGTTCCCTCTAATTGTACTGTATATAGAGATCCAATGTCATATCAATGTTCCCTCTAATTGCACTGCCAGGCTGTGTGTGCGCAGCGTAAAGGGAACATTAAGAGACACTAACAACACCTTCTAAAAGTCTGAAACCTGCCAATTCTACAATGTGTCTGTGTATAAATAAATGTAACTGAAATACTGACTTCCTGTTTGCAGGACCCCTAGTAGAGACCGTTATGGTCTTGCCCTTGACCCAGCGCCTGGGTTGATTCAGTTGCTAGTAGAGATCTGAGCATGTTTGACCCATTCAACAGCCAATCAGTAGAATTACTGTTAGGGACATCCAAGGATGTGGTGCATTCTGGGAAAAGAGAAGGACCGTTAGAACTGATTGTCAGCTCACTAATTCAACAGCAGGGAACAGCAAAGGGTATGAAATCAACTGATTTTTCAAAATGGGAGAGAATATGTAGAATAACTAGGTATATGTAATATAAACTAAGAATTTTTAACATAATGATATTTTCCACTGAACTTTCCCTTTAAGATAAAATATTCCATCATCAAAAACCTTGGTAGTTTCATCTGTACACTAGTAGATTTCAGGTGCTTTCCATTATATCATTTAATTATGTAACATATAAACAATAAAGGTTTTGTTCTAGGTTATTTTCGGGGTTAATAAGGTGAAAATCCAGAGTTTTTTTTAAGGGAAACTAAAGTGAAAAAATTACTTGTCTTTATCCATTTCTATATTCTTAGTGCTGTCAGGAACTTGATCCCTTTTTGCTCTCAGTGCTCCCTGTCACTTGATCTCCTCATGCCCTGTTCAGCTCACTCCTTGTTATTATGCAATTCTTCTCTCTCTGTGCACACCCCTTCCAAAATCTTAAGATGGGTACACACCATACAATCATTTGTGCCGATCGACTGACATTTCAGTGTTTCGGATGGTCAGGCCGAATTATTGTATGGTGGCTCCAACTGATCACCGACCGTTCCTTTGTCCGAAATGTCTGTTGGTCGCGGAAATAGTGGCCATGGGGGAACTGCATGATCGATCGTGATTTACCGACACATCATTGGTCGTCAGTACGTCCAATACGGACGATCGAGGTTGTTCACGGCCGGCCGCCCCACACCAGCAGATATTTTCGGCCAACCGAATGTGCTGTGGATCGGTCGGTCAGCTGAAAATATCTGCTGGTGTGTACCCAGCCTTAGATCAGAGGACTGAGTGGTGTGGGTCTGTCCCCTGGAAAGTCTTAAAGGGAGGGGTGGGCTGGAATACTTTGTAGATCACTTTCTTTCTTTTATAAAAGTGCGGTATTAAAAATAAAGATACTGCTTGTCATAGTGATAAGTGTGGTTATTTTATATATTGTATAAAACAATGGGAACAATTGTGTCTTGGTATTGGTACTTACAGACTCTATATCCTGTATAACACCCTGATGTATTGGTAATTTACAACACTTATCTAACACTTATGTTTGTATACTCTGCATTTTATAATGTACAGTGCTGCGTACCCAAGTGGCGCTTTATAAATAAAATTATACAGACATTGAAATCTGTTATTTTAAAAGTAAATAAGTAGAAGAAACTGTCCGTGATTTACTTTCTTCTCAAAAACCTGAATTATTCTTCTGTAGTTTTTACCCACAATGCCATCTGCTTGCTGAGAACAGAGAGCGCGTCCCAATGACCCATAGGAAAGGATCCGCTCTCTCTCTCTCTCTGCATCGCGCAGGTAAAAACTATCAACGATTTACTTTTAAAATGACAGTTTTACTTTTATAAAACCGTTATGAAATGGTGGATAGGCAGTATGGGAGCTGCAGTGATTATTATATAATATTCCACTAGATTGTAAGCTCTACAGGTTAGGGACCTCCTTTCCTCTTGTGGTAAAGCTCTAGCACTTCTATTTATACAATTTATATATTTATGTACTGAACTATCTATGTATTTATCCCCCTTGTATGACTTTATTGTATTTTGTTACTGTACAGCGCTGCGCCCCCAAGTGGTGCTTTATATATAAACCATACATACATACACTGCTACTCCCATTATAATTTGAGCCTCTTGTGTATTATGTATAGATTCTGATCATTTTATTGGATATCTGTCACTTCTACATCACAGTGATGACATTAAACACACAACTTCCCCAATAAAGAGAAGAAATGGCAATTGTAGTTTCCTGGTGTAGTTAGACATTGACCGTACATAACGTAGAGGGGAATTTATTCCCTTTATTTTCCTGGAATTGAAAAGGCAAAACTTTTTATTACAGATCATTTTTGACATTTGGCTTCATGTGCATATTTGAGTTTATGTATTTGAGCGGGTGCTGCCATACTCATTGCCTAAATCTTAGTATTGTGTGTTATCAACAACACTGTTGTATAGCAGCCTGCTTGTTAAGATTAGAAAGTGTATAGTCAGGCGAAGTAGCAATACTATATGGGTTTATTTTAAAAATATTATTCATTTTGTGACACTACATTCTCGGACCGCCCCATTAAGGCTGTGACAGCCCCCTGCATTATCCAGGATCCTCTAGAGCAGTGGTACCCAACCTGGCCCAATCAACCAGGGAGTAAACGGGCCCCTTTTTATCTCTGCCCCCTGATTTACCTGAGCACCAGTAAATATGCTCCCCAGTTCAATCACAAAACAGCCCTGCACCATCCATTTAGTTGTAGTCCACGCTGCTCTGTTCCCCTTGGATTATCATTGGTTTAACATAATCGTAGGCGTCATTGTCGTTGTCAGTGTCAGCTTTAATGGTGGCGTACGCCGTGCCTTCGTCTTGTTTCGCAACTTTTATCGAGTTTGTAAAACCGAAGTCGATTGTGGCGTAATGTAGATCCTTTGTCTTGGTTTCAACAGTTTCTTCACTTTTCTCATCAATTTCTTCTACGGATGTTATCTACAATATTACAATAGGAATTGTTAGGGATTCCGATCCTCTTGGACGTTAACTGCTAGGATACAACCTTGAACTTCTGCACTTAACTTTTAAGGTTGAGATGGCCATTGCACTGTGCTTTACTTCCACCCTCAGTGCTGTGAGCTGACCAATAGAAAGACATAGGAAGCGTGCTTTCCTATTGGTACAGCCCTGGTTCAGCAGCCACTGATAGGTATAGTTCACCAGTCAATGTTGAGTCAGCCCTCCAGTTCACCAGCCAAATGTTAAGTCAGCCTCCAGTTCACCAGCCAATGTTAAGTCAGCCCTCCAGTTCACCAGCCAATGTTAAGTCAGCCCTCCAGTTCACCAGCCAATGTTAAGTCAGCCCTCCAGTTCACCAGCTAGTTCGCCCACTTTTTTACAGCCCAACATTCTACACGTATGATTCGGCAAAACACCCACACTAGGAATGTGAACTTTATTCCACTTCATATTCATAATAAACATGTTTAGTCTTTTTTTATTGTCAATTTCATTTAAAAAGCAGAATAGACCAAATTAGCCCAGAGATCTGTAGCAAGTGTATAAAATACCTGGGGTTCGGATGTATAGATATTCTCATCTTCCGTCTTCTCTACATGGGGAACACAGTACAAAAGGTTTTGTTATAAACAAAGAAATGTTACATGAACAGTGAGAATTCACAGACAGTTTCACGTCCTTAAAATAACATTTTCTATAATAAGAATAATTTCTCTTTACTGCAATCTTATCTGCACTTCATCAGGATGAAAGGAGGCAAAATATTGTGATTGGTTTATAGGGAACCTGCAGTGGGGTAAAGGCCTTACTGGACCGGATGCGATTTGTGCAATTTTGCGTTATTGCGGGGCATGTGATTGACCCAAACTAGTGATCACATGTGCTCCAAAGATGGATTGCAGCGCAGAGCATGTGACAAGACCACCCACATTGACATCCACCGTTGTAGGTTTATCACGCACCAACGGATCACAGAGCGCTATATTAAGCGCATGAGAAGCGCACTAATGTGGCCTAGCTCTATAAAAAGGGAAACTACAAATCAGAAAAACTGGGCTATTGGATTTAATAAAAATAGGTGCAATGGATCTGGTATAAGTGGGTTTTATATTTTAAAATCAAGAAATGGTCTAAAGCATTAAAACAGAACAGAAACCTCCGATTAACGTGATAAACAGATCCACCTGTTTTCAATCAGTAAAATATTAACTAAGCAGCTTTCACTGTAACTCCCCCCTCCTAGCGCACGGGATCGAATTTATCTGATCGTTCAAAATATTGAAAATCGTTTTTCCGAATAACATAGCGAGTAGTTTATCAGGAAAACGATAAACGGGAAAAAACATAGAGCCGTGCAGAAAATGTCTTCAGTCCCCATCTGTTCTCAGATTTCATCCGAACTCGCAGACTTTGATAATTATTGAATTGTTAAATCAGTAAACCTTGAATGTAACATTTGAATTCGGTAACCCTTAAATGTATTCAGGGAGATTCAATAAAAGTTCTTATCGTTTAAAATGGTGCTAATTTTGCCCCACCTCCAGTTCACCAGCCAATGTTAAGTCAGCCCTCCAGTTCACCAGCTAGTTCGCCCACTTTTTTACAGCCCAACATTCTACACGTATGATTCGGCAAAACACCCACACTAGGAATGTGAACTTTATTCCACTTCATATTCATAATAAACATGTTTAGTCTTTTTTTATTGTCAATTTCATTTAAAAAGCAGAATAGACCAAATTAGCCCAGAGATCTGTAGCAAGTGTATAAAATACCTGGGGTTCGGATGTATAGATATTCTCATCTTCCGTCTTCTCTACATGGGGAACACAGTACAAAAGGTTTTGTTATAAACAAAGAAATGTTACATGAACAGTGAGAATTCACAGACAGTTTCACGTCCTTAAAATAACATTTTCTATAATAAGAATAATTTCTCTTTACTGCAATCTTATCTGCACTTCATCAGGATGAAAGGAGGCAAAATATTGTGATTGGTTTATAGGGAACCTGCAGTGGGGTAAAGGCCTTACTGGACCGGATGCGATTTGTGCAATTTTGCGTTATTGCGGGGCATGTGATTGACCCAAACTAGTGATCACATGTGCTCCAAAGATGGATTGCAGCGCAGAGCATGTGACAAGACCACCCACATTGACATCCACCGTTGTAGGTTTATCACGCACCAACGGATCACAGAGCGCTATATTAAGCGCATGAGAAGCGCACTAATGTGGCCTAGCTCTATAAAAAGGGAAACTACAAATCAGAAAAACTGGGCTATTGGATTTAATAAAAATAGGTGCAATGGATCTGGTATAAGTGGGTTTTATATTTTAAAATCAAGAAATGGTCTAAAGCATTAAAACAGAACAGAAACCTCCGATTAACGTGATAAACAGATCCACCTGTTTTCAATCAGTAAAATATTAACTAAGCAGCTTTCACTGTAACTCCCCCCTCCTAGCGCACGGGATCGAATTTATCTGATCGTTCAAAATATTGAAAATCGTTTTTCCGAATAACATAGCGAGTAGTTTATCAGGAAAACGATAAACGGGAAAAAACATAGAGCCGTGCAGAAAATGTCTTCAGTCCCCATCTGTTCTCAGATTTCATCCGAACTCGCAGACTTTGATAATTATTGAATTGTTAAATCAGTAAACCTTGAATGTAACATTTGAATTCGGTAACCCTTAAATGTATTCAGGGAGATTCAATAAAAGTTCTTATCGTTTAAAATGGTGCTAATTTTGCCCCAACCAATCAGAACTTATGTAATATTTGAAAGCTATCATCTGATTGGTTGGGGCAAAATTAGCACCATTTTAAACGATAAGAACTTTTATTGAATAACCCCCATTGTTCGTTGTCTGGAATGTATTCCAAGAGTTCCAGGTGTACTGTGGCACAATGCTGTTGGCTTGGTAGCCAGACAAATCGGTAGGTGCAATTCCTCCCAGCCCCCTACTTCCAGGGCTAGGAATACCAAGCAAGGTGTAATAGAGAGGAGGACCCTACCTGTGATGAATTCATATAATACGTGCAAAACAATTACAACATTTCGAGACTCTAGGTCTTTCAGTAACCCTTAAATGTATTGTTCGTTAACCCTCGAATGTAGCAGTCAATTTCGGTAACCCATAATGCTATCGTTCGGTAACCCACTCTCACTTTAACAGCAACAAAAAAGTAGCTAATTGGACAGATCCTCAGTCTCTTCCTAGATGAAGCAAACTGAGCATGTCTTTCCCACCGGGTGAGGGGTGTAAATATATATTTAATGGACCCCCCAAGGCAAGTTTACAGATAAGAATTATTTAGATATATACAACATTTGGCCTGTGCTGCAACCAATCAGATGTTACCTTGTTACTGGTCTACTACAGTTACAAAATATATGATTGATTGCTGCAGATTAACATCCTAAAGCTGGCCATAGGGGCATATCTATAAAGGGCCGTTGTTACCACCCAATAATTACCGCTGCACATCGCCGCAGCAAAAACATTATTTTCGCCATATTTATAAAGGCAATCCACAATCGCTGCGAAAAGCATTACCACGGTGGTAATCTCTTCCCCCCTCCCAGGCCCTTGTGACAGTGAGAAGTCCCTTTGTTGGGGGTCCAGCAGCTCGCACCGGGACCCCCATCGGCTCTTAAAAGAGCCCTTGGGCGGCATTTTCTTTCTTTCATTTGGTGACACAAGCTCTGCTGAGGCCCCCCGGGGAGTACCCCTGTGGCCGCCAGACAAAGGCGGCTTGATCAGCCGTCTTCGTTCTTCATAGCCAGCGTCACAAACACCGCTGAAAACGCCTATGCCAGGCGGGCTCACTTCTGCCAACAGTGCCACCGCCGGCTTCAAAGGGCCTATGTTGCTGGCCTCTTCTTTTTTCTATCTTCTGCCATCTACTGCAATGACTTCTGAGCTCCGCAGAGGTTTGCAGCTAGTCCTAATCTAATTCTGATTGGTCAATTTTTCAATGCTTGGTATCACATGGTTGTACAGTACCCAATCATATTTCTGAAATATAATTGGGTACTGTATAACCATGTGATACCAAGCATTGAAAAATTGACAGAAATCAGAATTGGATTAGGACTTTCTACAAACCTATATAAAGAGTTACAAACCTCCACGGAGGGCCGTTAACTTTTTGCGCCAGGTTTCAACCTTTTATAAATCTCGTTAATAGCGATTTTGGCGAAAACGTCTGGAAACTTGGCCCCCAAAAGTTAACGTCCGTTTATACATATGCCCCATAGACTAGGTAGACATTAGAGGGATTTGAGATGTTCTTCTCTGACCCATTCATTTTGTGATCTCAAATTGATTGCATGATAGAACGAGCTAGATAGATTGGACATCATCTAGTAGTGTATGGGCACCTTAACAGACTTAGGGTTCAAACACACATGCGATCGTGGGTGTGGATATGGGACACACAATGTGTACGAACGGATGTTTCGGGGATAATTGTGCTGTGTATGGGCACTTTATTGTCAGAAATGGATGCTTGTTTGGAGATCCACCCGGCCGGTCAGAACCCCCCAGCCGATAAAGTGCCCATACATGGCACGATTATGACCCAAAACATTAACAGATTAACAGGGTTATTCAATAAAAGTTCTTATCGTTTAAAATGGTGCTAATTTTGACCCAACCAATCAGATGTTAGCTTTCAAATGTTAAATAAGATCTGATTGGTTGGGGCAAAATTAGCACCATTTTAAACGATAAGAACTTTTATTGAATAACACTGTAACAGACTTAATATCACGCCTTTCATTTAAACGACAACCAAAGTTACGGAATCAGAAGGCAAAGCACCTAGACATAAAATCCGTGTCTCACCCCTCCCTCTATGTGGGTGATGGGAAATCTACCTTACAAACATTCGGCTTGCACTTAATATCCCAGCATTCCACTATCACTGACCATTCAAAGTTACATTGCCATTTACTAGCATGGTATGCTACAGGTAATTGGCATTCTTGGGGAGGGGGAGCTTTTAGAATATGGATTATAAAAATAGGGGTTTATTTCTCATTTAAGCTCTCTATTGTGTCTTTAAAATAATCAGGGAGATGCAATAAATGTTCTTATTGTTTAAAATGGTGCTAATTTTGCCCCAATCAATCAGATCTCATTTAACATTTGAAAGCTAACATCTGATTAGTTGGGGCAAAATTAGCATCATTTTAAACGATAAGAACTTTTATTGAATAACCCTGATTATGTTTTTTATTCTAAATGCATTTAAATGAAATGTTGATCTTTCTCCCCGATTGTTAATTGAATTTGATTATTAAAGGGGAAATCTCACTTTCTTTTTTTTCTGATCTGTTTTAAAGAGACGACAAACGGAAACCACATTATATAAAGTCACATGGAAACATTACTGGTGCATGAAGATTAACCTCTACACTAGCCATGTGATCGCGTGGTTTCCTCCTCGTGTGGTTCCGCACCAACGTCTTTGGGTGTTACCAGAAATAGCAGTAGGGAGATCCTTTATATGCCATATAGTATATAGAAATAAGGTTCCCTTTATTAAAGGGGAAGATCTGCACAAATACATACATATATTCCAATAACCTTAATCTGCCAGAATGTCTGTACATAAATAAATGCTTCTAAATTAAAGGGCAAGTCCACGAGTCAAATGAAAAATTGTATATAGGTTAATCACCCCCAAAGTCCAAAACTCCAATAGTTAGAAAGAGAGAGGTAAGAATAACCTGAAATGAAGCCTGGTATTCTGTTACTGATTTCTGGCTTCCTGTTAACAGCTGTCAGTCATGGATGTAACAAATGACATCACAGCCAATCAATGAATGTTATTCCCCTAGTTGCCTGCTCTGAGCATGCTCAACCTTGTAAAAGAGCTTGGAGAGGAGGCGGAATCTTTGGGGAGGCAGAGAGAAGAACATTTTGCTGCATAACATGTTCGCTCTACATCTGTCAACTTTTAAATTATTGCAGTTTGTGGAGTGAATTACCTATTTACATAATTTTCATTGGAGGAGTAATTAATAACTTCCATTATGTAAGGGCTAGTGTACGTTATGCCATAGATAACTGTTAACCCAGCCATTGCACTAACATTAGTGGATAAACGTCTTTGTCTATGGGATGGGTGCCAGGGGAGAAGCATGAGAGTGGTCATGTTTAAACTGGCCATACACATGCAGCTTTAGTCACAGATTCCATTGGAATCTGAAGGTAAATTTGCAAATTTTTTATACCATACGGTCATTCAATGCGGCCATATACGGATCTGCTGCCACTACTGTAAAAGAGAGCCAGTAACAAATTGCCAAAAAAGTCTTGCCTGATAGGTCCTGAAGCCAACGGTGGAAGTTTATAATTTTCAAGACCTATCCATAAACATTCCTGATATTTTCGAGCACCTTGAGTGAGGGTTAAACATCCTGATTTTTCTTTCTTTCCAGCATTTCCCAGATCTTCAACTGTCCCTTCTCTAAAGACGCACAAAGCCCCAATGGAGGCAAAATATGTAAAATACCCATCATGGCTTGGCTGGGATTTTTACCCTAGTGATGTTTAGTGGGGTAATTAGATTAAGTTGAAACTTTAATTTGGGGGTGAATATGACCTTAAACAATGTATCACTTTCTAAGTAGAGATGTGATTAAAACCTATTAAAACCTATTAAAATTCGAAAATACGAGGATTCTTCGAAAATACGAGGATTCTTCGAAAATAAGAAATCTGCGATTTCTCGTATTTTCCCGTATTTTCGAAAATACGATAAATCCCTGTAATTTCGAAAATTTTCTAAAATGCGGTTCGTAAAAATCCGGAAGGCGTTCGCAAACGAGGTAAATCCGCCGCGGATCCATTCCATACCAATAATACAAAGTAAAATCATTCAGTAAAGAAATCCCTGCAGTTACTGCCCCCTGCGCATTATAAGAGAGAGAGAAGAGACATCTTCCCGTGCTAAAGGGAGGGAGACAAAAATGGAAAATAAAGAAACAAAAGGTTTTTAGTGAAAATGTTATTGATTTGCATAGAAAGAGATGCCATACTTAACTGATAGTGCCTGGATTGTAAATCATTTGAAAACACTCACCATTTTTAATCAAAGTGAATGTCCTATTAAAAAAGAGAATAAAACCAGTATAAATAGATGTATTACATTTACATATATACGTTATACACAAAAAACCTCAGAAAACAATTAATAGGTTACAGATCTGTAACTAGCTTTATAAAAATTTGATTTGAGGGGTGGGGGGCGGGTGGAGCATATCACAGAGACTCAAGGTTCGTACACACGTGCGATCGCGGGTCCCGCATTCGCTGATGTGTACGAACCTTCAGGGAGCCCAGGAAATATAACTTAAAGGGCAAGTCCAGCCTAAAATGAAAACTTACATACAGGTAAATCTCCCCCCAAAACCCTAAACGGTAATAGTTTGAAGTGTGAAATATATAAGTCTAACCTGAAATCCTGCACAATGTCCTGTTTCCCCTGTTTCTGCTTCCTGGTTCTTCCAGTTAGTAACTGTCAGTTATGGATTTGACAGTTGACATCACAACCAATGACTGAATGTTAATCCCCTAGCTGCCTCTTCTGAGCATGCCCAGGCTCAGTACAGGCTCAGTACAGGTTTCTAAATTGCTCAGTTTCCATGAGGCATCCAGAAGCATAGCAGGCATACAGTAATGTAATGTAATATTGAATTCATAGGACCAAGTATGATATATCAACATATTTTAAAGAGGCCATTCTTTCTAAAAGATGTTCTTATGAGGGTGGAGTTGTCCTTTAAATGCCTTTAATTTGTTATTCACAGCAGCTAAAGACAATCATAGTCTTGTTTACCAGTCTGTGTGGGCATCTTTTATTTACCAGTCTGTGTGGGCAACTTATATTACCAGTCTGTGTGGACATGAACATCTTATATTTACCAGTTTGTCTAGGCATCTTTTATTTACCAGTCTGTGTGGGAATCTTATATTTATTAGTATGTGTGGGCCACTTGTATTTATCAGTCTGTGTGGGCAATTTATATTTACCAGTCTGTTGTGGGCATTTACTGTATATTAACCAGTCTGTGTGGGCATTTGTATTTTTCAGTCTGCATAGACTTGGCACTTATATTCAATAGTCTGTGTAGACTGGACATTTATATTTACCAGTCTGTGTGGGAACTTATATTTATCAGTCTCTGGTTGGGGCACTTGTATTTACCAGTGTCTGATTGGGACACTTATACTAACCACCATTTTGCACATATATGTCAGCAATTCAGTCCGCGAGCCACTATTATTATTATTATTATTATTATTATTATTATTATAGTGGATTTATATAGCGCCAACATCTTCCATGGCGCTTTACAGTTGCATTAATATACATAAGGAACACACACTTGTTACATACAAGGGTAGTGTAAGTAATACAAAGTGCAAAAAAGGTTAAGTCAGTCCTCCAGTTCACCAGCCTGTGTCACGTCAGCACAGCACTACCACCCCACTTTTTGAGTGCCACAGGAAGACATAAGTGGTAGCTTCAGGTGCCAAAAGCTCTCTGTTACCAGCCCGCAATAATGATGGCATAGGGGGCACAAGGTCACGTAGCGTACCTGGCTGGTGTAACATCTCCCTGTTTATGTTCTATCCGCATTATTTGATTTTTTACAATGCACTGTCAAGCATTATTTGCTATGTTTTTGCTGCGTTCCAATGCAGATCTGTATTATTAGAAAGCATGCAATCTTACAAAATGTTCTGCACACATCCAATAAAGAATCGGACTGCAGCTCACTTAGTGGGGACACTCCAAATACATTGCATTGGCAACGCAAATCAGAAACATGATCTGATCGCAAAACAAAATCCAAAACAAAAGCCTGGGGACAAAGCGTGAAGAGAGAGAGAGAGAGAGAGAAAGTGAAGCACTGAAAGCGATGCACAAGCACTATGGGGCTGTGCATCATAGGTGGCTGTCTCTCTCCTACCAACACTACTATGCCACACTGAATGTGATGCACAGGCACTATGGGGCTGTGCTTCATGGGTGGCTGACTCTCTCCTACCTACACTACTATGCCACACTGAAAACAGTTACACAAACACACTGACAGACTCACACAGTTATACAAACACTGACATACTCACAGTAACACACTGCTATATACAAAGATAGAAATCAATATAAACATTAATAAATACATATATTTTATTTCACTATTCAATACCAAGTGAGGTGTAAGTTGTCTGTCAGTGATCCCTTCAGTTCAGTAATGAGCTGTGCTGATATCCCCCTCTCTATGTGCCAGCAATCTGGCAAGGAGAGAGGTAAGGTAAGTAATGATCGGGGGACTTTCTTGCTATACTAGTAATGCGGTTGGGGGTGGGGGACCAATAACTATAATATGCCACTAAGTTGTTTTTGAGGGGGGACTTACCCTTTAACTGTTTTTTAAGAAAACTTTATACACGGGATAGTTCTCCTTTAATAGGAGGTGAAACTTACAACATATAGCTAATAGCCATAATAATAGTGTACAAATTGCATGGCATGGGAAATGTGGAGGAATGGCCAAGGAATGGAAGCAGTATGACAGCTTCCACTCATATGTATAAATGTATATAGAGAATATTTGGTTGGCAAGCGGAATGCTGAAATGGCTGGCAGGCTAGCTATTGTAATTCACACACAAGAGCAATATATATCAGTGTATACATACATGACGCTGCCATTGTTCATGTCTAGTTATAGACCCGAAGAGTTTTAGATAAACTTTAGATCACGTAGAATTACCCAGGATTCAACACTCGGTGCAACGAGTTACTTAGTAGCAAATGAAATCTCTCACTTTATCAGAAAATATCAGTTCCAAACCCTACAAGAAACAGGATTGATCAGTTATCGCCCATTAACTGGATCTACACGGAGAGCAGTCTGAATGGGTGGAAATATCTCATCATGTCTGAGAATTTCCCATTTCTCCATCTTTCACCAAGTTAATGCTACAGACTCCATGACAAACACCATCACTGCCCCCGTACCAAACCTTCTGCCAATCACATGATTTCCATCACACGTAAAGGGGAACGACAGCAAAAAGTACACAATAAAATGACACAACGT
Source organism: Hymenochirus boettgeri (assembly GCA_019447015.1). Lineage (NCBI taxonomy): Eukaryota > Metazoa > Chordata > Amphibia > Anura > Pipidae > Hymenochirus > Hymenochirus boettgeri. The sequence goes on from CM033470.1 coordinate 12,688,958, forward strand.
TTTTTCTTCTTTGTAAACGTACCTGGGATTTTTTCCAATGCAGTTTCCCATTCTTTAGTATTTCATGTTTTTTTTCACAGAACAATATGAAATTAAAGAGGAAGTTCACACACTGAGACTTTATATTGCCACTTCCTGAAAATGAACCACACAGCGCGATGAGATGTGCTTGCTACTTAATTCCAATCCCTCAGTATGGTGTCTATTGAAACGGGGCGGGACCGTATGGGGGGATTGACAGGCATGTAGCGGAGGGGTTTATATAAAGATAACGAGCTACTGTGGCTAACCACTAAGTCCCCCCATGTTCTAATTTCAAACAAAAGTGTAATATTTTCATTTCCGATGAACTAAAAAAAGTCCCCCGTAATGTACTGTGTGTACATTGTATGTATTGTACCGCATAGACTGCGTGCTTTGTGTGCCCATTTTATTTAAGCAAAATGGCCGCAGAGCTTGGCACCATGACATCACAGTGATTTTGCATGACAGCGTCGTTGTGATAGCAACCACTCTACTCACCACTAATTAGAAAACCCGTTCTCCAATAACATTTCCAACAACCAGGAACCCTTTTTACTATCCAGCAAGACTTTGCACCAGACAGTAAATATTTTTTTTTATACATTTCAATTTGGTGTAATATTCTTGAAGGTGCAGTTTTAGTTTGGGGGGTCTCCTGTACAGGGAAAGTGGGGTACCTACATGTATCTGTTATCGTTGTACTCGGGAGTATCAGAGCTTTTAGACACAGTAAGAATTTTGTGTGTAACCTTAAGATAACTATAAATCAGCGCTAAGTAACAGACCTACCTCAAAATCTCCTATCTCGCAAGACCGGATATTCCGTCCATTCAGACTATCTTGGACTCCCGATTCTAGCGATATTTGAGGATCTGCCATATTGATTACTGGCAATATAATTGTATATGTATGCCAATGCTTGGCATCGTAAATATTATAAATGGCCATAAGGAAAAGGGAGAATCATACAGCATTGAACCTTCAAATACCTATATAAGGTACAAAATATATATTAAAGGACAATACCCAAAAAAACAACATCTCCCCTATTACATGTCCACACTTCCAGCAGCTGAAATCACTTACTCTCATTTACAACCGTGCTGCCCTCCCTTAGATATCACACAGCAAAGATGAGCGCCAATAGCCCGCCTCCTAGACGGCCCAGGGCCATCGTTAACATATCAATTGTCATTGGCTGGTGGGAATGTCTGTTACAACCTTTCTCCTTCTTCTCTGCCAGTCAAACAAACTTGAAATGTCCTGTTGCTAGAATACAGCCTACATAATCAGGCTGATCTATGGTGGGTGGAAGAGTGTTTTCTCACATGTTAGCTTTGGATGACAGTTTGGAGGCAGAAAGAATCGTTATACCCCCTTCATAGCATGGCTAATTGAAGGCTAATTGAAGGCAGAGAGAGGCTCAAAATTAGGAAAAAAATTGTATAGGGAGGGCTGCATACCTTAACTCTTAACTTAAAGCAGTTTAAAAAAAAATGCATTGAGGCAATACAGTTATCCTTTAAGTACACACAAACACAACTCCAATAGTCCTCCAGAATGAAAATCAAATATTATGCTCCTCAAGGCTTATCATTTTACAAGGGCCAACAAAAAGCTAGAAATGAAGGGTCATCAAATCCATAGGGCCATCATCCTTCAGACCATATCTTCCCCATCGATATGTCTGTATATCCTTCCAAACCAGGAGGTGCATATCAACTGTATATAAGACCTTTGTTCTGTGTTCAAGTGTTGTATCCAAACTGCATACCACTTTCAATGACAGGGTCCTGTTAACAGGGATTAAAGGGTCACTATACTCACTGAAACAACTTTACATTGTCTGAAACTACAATTTGAGAGAAGTAAAATGGTGGTACTCACATGTTTATCTGTACTTGCTTTGTCATTAAATTATTAATGTTTAGTGAGTGCTCCTAATTCCCCCACCCTCCCTTACTCACTGCCTTCTTGTAGTGTCTGCGACACTTATAAGTTCTGCACAGCCTCACCATGGACACTGCTCTGCTTACACATCTCCCCCTCCCTTCCCCTTCTTTTCTATGCTGATTATCCTAAATGTTGCAGAAAGTGTGCCGGCAGGCAGGCTAAGAGGTCAGGGATGGGACATATTATAATTTCTGCTTCTGGAGTGACAGGTCTTTCCCTGTAAATGCTGTGATTAAAATGATGATTTCTCAGAATCTACAGCACAGATTGCGGTATCTAAAGGTACTTTTTGAATAGACGTAAATTCCAACTCCTCATCAAGTCCATGGGGGCTCTGAGTCTGAAGGTTAAAAATCATTCTGGTCTCTGCTCTGAGTAATTTCATGATGATGTCTCCCCCTCTGACACCAAGTGTTATTTTGAGTAATCCGAGACATTTCTTTGGTGTCACTATGATGTTTATCTAGAAAGTGTTGTGCTACACTAGTCAGTGGTGTGGTTCTGTTCCCTGCGCTCTTCTAGCCAATCTGATGGATGACAATTGACCGTCTCTGTTTTAGCATCTGTGATGTGTTACCCACATATACACGGACACAACAGGGCATATACCACATTCACTGATTTGCAGTTAAAGTATTGTCTGATTTTATGCTTCCTGTCTGAACTATTAACCAGTTGTCTAGAGTCCATAGATAGAGTCTATCGACTAAGTCGGTCACTCTCCTTGCTGTGATTGATGGCTTTTCTGTAATTAAAGGTGAAATGTCAGTATCATTTTTGAGAATCTGCCAATTTTTTGACACTGTCTGTTTGACTTATTTCCAATCTGTGCTGTATTGTGTAACCGCAATTTGTCTGATTTGGTACTAGTTCTGTGCAATACATCTTACTGCGTATGTTGTGAAACTGAGTGTTGGGTCCTGCGAAGAAGGGATTCCAGATAAACTCTGTGTTGGAATTTAGTTTCCAGTAGTGCAGCCTCCTTTCCATAATCTGTAGTCGGTGCAATTTCCTCGCACCCGAAGGAATAGTCCCTTAGGAAATATGTAGCAATGAATTAGCAGCTGTCGGTTTCCGATAAAGGGTTGTCAGGGTCCCTTGATATTTCTTTACCCACAAATCCAAAAAAAAAAAAAGATGTTGAGATCATTAGTGTTGACATGGTCCAGGGACCCCATAAATTCCTGTGAGGATCCCTTCCACAGTATAAAGATGTCACCAATGAACACCCATAAATCCAGTAAAATCTGGGGATTTTCCAACTGTCTAAACCATCTTCTGGCACTGAAAGGGTTAAATGAAAATGAAATTAAAATGGGAAGTGACCGTCTGATATAAATACTACAGTATATGGAACCAGAAAATTTCCCATTCTGTTTGGGGATTCTGGTTAAGATGCTTCTCTGGGTATTTATTCTGTTGTGCAGTCTGAGTGTTACAGGTACGTTGTGGTACGTTTCTACCCTTAAACAGGGACTGTGGGATGTATTTATAATATAATTATATAACAGGATTCTACCCTTAAACAGGGACTGTGGGATGTATTTATAATATAATTATATAGCAGGATTCTACCCTTAAACAGGGACTGTGGGTGTATTTATAATATAATTATATAGCAGGATTCTACCCTAAACAGGATGTGGGATGATTTATAATATATTATATCAGCAGGATTCTACCCTTAAACAGGGACTGTGGGATGTATTTATAATATAATTATATAGCAGGATTCTACCCTTAAACAGGGACTGTGGGATGTATTTATAATATATTATATAGCAGGATTCTACCCTTAAACAGGGACTGTGGATGTTATTAATATAATTATATAGCAGGATTCTACCCTTAAACAGGGACTGTGGGATGTATTATAATAATAATATTAGCAGGATTCTACCCTAAACAGGGACTGTGGGATGTATTTATAATATAATATATAGACAGGATTCTACCCTTAAACAGGGACTGTGGGATGTATTTATAATATAATTATATAGCAGGATTCTACCCTTAAACAGGGACTGTGGGATGTATTTGTAATATAATTATATAGCAGGATTCTACCCTTAAACAGGGACTGTGGGATGTATTTATAATATAATAATATACCAGGATTCTACCCTTAAAGGGGAACTGTGGTCTCCAAACAAGTTGAGTTTAAATGAAAGACCAGTTTCCTACCTTTAAAACGAGCCATCAACCACCTCTCTACGTGCTCCACAGCCACAGAAAGTTAATGGGTGGGAGGCTGACATGTGACATTCCTAAGGCTTCTCCTGCACAGTGCTGCCGGCAAGCACAGCCTCAGACTCCCTCAGTGTGTGAGGGAGACAGGAAGTCCCTTCTCCTCTCTGCTGTGTGAAGGACCTGCAGCTGCAGAGAAGGTAAGGAAATCTACAGCCCTTCTCTCTCCCTATGTGAAAACCGCCTTTTCAGGGTTCTCACTCTGCCTGAAAAGGCTGTTTCCAGAGTTTTCGGAGGGGGGTTGGGGGGTGTCAGAGTGGCCCACAGCACCTGTGAGCGAGCGGGGCTTAGGCACCCGCGAGTGGGCGTGGCTTAGGCACCCACGGGTGGGTAGGGCCACATGGGGCTGTAAAGGAATGGACCAAGGGGGGCCTGCAACTGGAAGGACCATGGTCCATGAGTGGGAGGGACCGGGGGGCTGCAAAGGGGAGGAGACACAGGGCAGATTGTCTGACAGGTTTCAGAGCAGGAAGCAGGACCTGGTGATGCTGCTGCCATATCACACACAAAAATGTAAATATCTTCAAAACTATGTAAAATAAACAATGGAAATAAATTGCAAAAACTCTCAGAAGAGCAATTCCTATCAATTTACCTAGTCATTTTTGGACCACAGTTCCTCTTTAAAGGGACTGTGGGCCATATTTATAAAGATGCGGTATCGCCCATTGGACCACATTGCAGTAATTTTTGCCACATAATATATGAATAATGATCTATATAAAATTCAGATGTGGACATAACGATCTTGCGGTATTGGGTGGACTTGCTCTTTAAGGGTGGTCCCTGCCCAGAGAGCTTACAATCCAGTGGGATAATATACAGAGAAGGGAATAGTAGGAGGACAATCATATACTAAGCTGCACATCCGATAGACCAGGGATGTCGCAGCCTTCCAGATGTTTGAGAACTACAACTCCCAGCATTCCCTGGCTGCATATTATTATTATTATGATGATATATTACATCATAATACACATGCAGAATAACAAACTCAATGGCTGCCTACATAATAAAATTAATTTATGTAATTTGTACCTTGGTCTAATCTCTCAGGGGATCCTGGGAAATGTAGATGCAGATGATCTTGAAATTTTTGTCTGTTTTGCCTGCAGGTTCCAGCCAGGTGGTCTGTTCTGTGGATAAGCACATTGCACATATAGGGGGAGACGTTACTTTAAAGTGCAAACTGAACACAGAAAGAGCATCACCAGATGTTCTACAGGTCACTTGGAGCAAGCAGTCTGGCAACTTCACTGGCACCATCGCTACATCCAGCAGGAGCCACGGGCAGAGGTTCCTGGGTCCTTATTCCCAAAGGAAAACTCAATTCACCAAAGCTACACTGGACACATCTGCCATAACTATTAACTCTGTGACTCTGGGGGACCAGGGCTGTTTTCAGTGTATCTTCAATGTGTACCCCCTAGGGGCCAACACTGGGACTGTCTGCGTGGAGGTCATGGGTGAGTAAAGCCAAGGGAACCTTCAGATATTGATAGTCAATGTTCTCTGGTTTGCAACATTGTATCCTTACTGCATGTGACCCTTGTTACAATGTATCCATTGTACAGTAACAACTGGGATTTCCTTCCGGATGTAAGGAACAAAGACTTCTGGGAATTTACCATGTTTCCATGGAAGCTTTTAGGAACGCTATATCTTTAAAAAAAGACTTTTACAGCTTTCCTCAAGCTAAATGCAAAACCAGAGCGCCAGCTGCAGTTGTAATGAGATCACTCACCACACCCGTCCTGGCTGTGTTATGGGAAGAGGAAAGTGAAATTAAACCTTGGATGTAAATACAGTGGGGAATTCATCATGACTACATCTTCCTTCCCTGGGACTTTCCCACAATGAGAAAGACCCAGATGATAAATAGGGAGTTTCAGTATGGCCACTCCAACCAAACAAATCACTTATATCATTAACAACCTGTGACAGTAATTTTGTGTAACATATTCATTAACCATTGTGTTGCCAAGATCGACACATTCAGGTGATTTCCACTACATTTTTAATAGGATGTAAAAAGTTGTAATTTTGCAACACATTTAAAGGGCAAGTCCACCCTTGTAATGAAAAGTTGTAGGGAAGGGGAAGAAAATTTTGGTGTATAACAGGTTAGTTCTACATCTCTCCGCTTTTTAACCAGTGTGGTTTGGGGGCGATTTAGCTATATTTCGTTTTTTTATTTGAGGTGTGAACATGCCCTTTAAAGATTTGCTTGTTAGATGTGAGGGAAAGAGGAAACCAGACAGACGGGGGCTTCAACAGGTTTTATGATGTGTATGAAGAGCTGTGTATGAAGAGGAGAGCTCTGTGTTTTATCATCCTTGATTTTGGCCACGCTATATGCGCTGCACTGTGATCCGGGTTTTTATAAATAGAAATCTAGATGCAAAATGTGTTTAAACTGCAGCTGCCAGCCAATCACTGTGCTTTTACCGGTTATATATAAATCAATAGTTCTAATGTCCTTGGGATGTTATACAGGAAGTCACTGTAGAGATACAGACAGCTATACAGACAAAAATTAGAAGCCTAGTGCACATCCAATTCATTTCTTCTTAGGCTGAGGCCACACTGCAACGCACACAAAATCACGAGCGTTATCGCACGCAATTGTGTGTGTGATCCTTGTGCATATCGCGTTTGCGCGTGCTTTTGCGCATGCGGTTTCGGCGTTTTCCATTATGGAAATGCATGCTTTAACGCACCAAAAATGATCAACGCATGCGTTACTAAAACGCGAACAGACGTGCATCGGAATGCTATTTCTATTTTAGCGAAAATCTCCAGCTTTCAGTACTTGAACACATGACCCACTGTGGGTGGAGTACACATTTCCCAGAGGCTTGGTCAAACCCCAATGCAACAAGCAAAATATATATAGAAAGGTAAAAAAAGGGTTAAAAGTTAGGACCCAGCAGAATAAAGCAAACCGTGAAGTGGTTGTTGGGCTTAAAATAATTTGGCCAAGTTATTGAACTAATGGCTTTAATTTATCCAAAGAGAAGGGCAGGCTTTTTAAGTCACAATACAATGGTAACGTAAAATATAATCCAAATTAATTGGATGTGCACTAGGCTTCTATTTTTTGTATGTATTGAATTAATTTGGTCTCTAGTTGCACTCTGCGTGGATGTATTCTATCACATTTCTATATACAGACAGCTAGGTTGTACTATATTTATTGAAGTGCCTGAGTAGGTTTTGCTGAGACCACTGGGTAAAAAAAGCAGTTAGTGCTCTAGTGATTAGAAAGGCAACTTTATTTCCTTCTGTTTTACTAGTAATGGATTCTCCAGCCAACTAAATCTCCCATATAACAGAGTAACAAACCCGGTCAGTTCCACCCACACTGACCTTCTATTACACAGAGCATGTGCAGACCAGTGACAGTGCCTGCATGGAATCAGATGACACATGCAATTTGTATTGGTCCCACCTCCAACTGCTCCCTACCCTTAAGCCCCTTCTCTGGTACCTGCTAATTGTGAATTTTACTGTCTCCCATAATGCATGTTTAGAAAGTTGATAGACATTCAAATATATATTCTGCAGTACATAGTTATGAAATCAGAGATACGCAACCAGATCTCCATGTGATTGAAACTATAACTCCCAGCATTCCCTGGACTCTGTGCTACTGCTCCTTCTCTACCTATAAACCTTTTGTCATTATATAGAGTCCATCATATTGCATCACAAGCTGGAAATGTATCCGGTTGTCCAGTCGGACAGCGCAGAGAAACGTTACATCATCAGCTGTTCGGCGACAGGAATTCCAGCACCTAATATCACCTGGAACTTTACAGAGAATCTATTGGAGAAACCTCAGGTCTACAGAATCTTTCACCCCAACCAGACAGTGACCGTGATAAGTAACTTTACCCAGAGCACTTTATGGAACATTAAAAAGGCAAATGCTTCCTGTGTGGTCCATCACCCGGCACTAAACACCGTCCTGTTCCTTCCGCTAGATCCCAGTACGTTAATGTGTTTGTTTCTGTATTTACTTTATTTAGTATTTAAATGATTATATGGAAATGGGCGATAAAATTCTCTTACCACGTTTAACCAATTAGAATTTTACTTACTGTTAAAGTGTATCTCAAGCCAAAATCAAACTTTGTAAATATTAAAGTAGGAAATCCTTCCTCTACCTCCCTGGGTAATCTGTAGCATAAGTGGTGAGCTGTCAAGGATATATTATTGTCATGGTTGACAGAAGTTTAATATTGGCTATAGTTGCCCTTTGAATTATTGAAATAGGGGTACAGTACAGCGCCCACATTTGGGTTTAAATTAGGTAAATCGAACCCCAAAACTGCAATAGTAAAGCTAACCAGAAATCCTTCCTTATGTCCTGTTACCCCTCCTTGTACAGCCTGGTTCCTTTGGTTAACAGTTGTCCGTCATGGATTTGACAGTTAATATCCCAGCCAATGACTGAATGCTATTCCCTAGCTGTCTCCTCTGAGCACATGTGAGCTTGTAATAAAACTTGGAGAGGAGGCAGGAACCTTATTAGAGGCAGAGAGAATGGTCTCTAGGGTTTTTGCCACCTGAGCCAAACTTTTGAATGCCGCCCCTATGTACTACTAGGCGCTATGTTTATTTTTGCTCTGCCTGCCACTTTTCTAAAGAAAACTAAATTAAATTGAGCTCTGCCTACCACCTCTCTGATATTTAGCATGGGTCCCGCCCTGAGCATTTTTCTCATATTGCCTCATTAGAGAGACACCCCTGGGAATGGGGAGAGGAAAGTTTGGTATTAAGTGACACACCTGCCAACTTTATAACTATTGTGGTTTTGGGTTACTGAGGTTAATTAACCTATATCTCATTTTTCATTTAAGGGTCAAACATGTCCTTTAAGTCAATATTTTAGCTTTACTTGTACTTTAAATTCCATATGTTACCGGTTTTTATGACCTTTATTAAATTGTATTTCAAGCACCGTGATACTAACTCCCCTTTAACCTTTTCAGAATTAGAAGACGAAGAATTGAAAAAGAATATATTAATTTTTGTGATTATTTCTCCCATTATGGCGGTGATATTTGCTGTTTTTTTTCTCTACATCTACAAAGGACGCAAGAGATGCAGTTTAGTGGGTACGTGTATAGAAATATAATGTTATTAGCGCATTGTTTCTTTAAAAGCACTGGCTAGCTTAAAGGGTAAGGCCAGTGGCGGTGCTACACTGGGGCACAATGGGGCACGTGCCCCAGTTGACAGATGCAGTGCCCCCCTTCCAAGTTCCAAAGAGTACCGGCTTTCTATTGTTTTGATGATCATAACCATCCCAATTTTGCCAGTTTTGGGTGCTTTTCCCGGTATCCCGGCACCCCTACTGTGTTCCGGCATTGTCCCTGTATAATGTCCGGGCAGTGTAAGTCTCAATAAAGTTTTATAAAACCGGAAATTCCTCTATACAAAGACCTGTCAGTGACACTGCCCGGCCGGTAGAGTCAGTGAGGAACTGTGGAAGAATCCTGGGGCACGGGGCGGGAACAACCTCCGCGGCTCCTGTCTGTGTCTGAAGTTACTGAGAGGAAGTTCTCTGCACAGCCAGCTGGTAGGAAAGCAGGGATGAAGGAACAGGGAGAGCGGAGATAATGAAGGGGAGGTCAGTGCCCTTGCATGTGGGAGACACTGCTGCTCTCTGTCTTTAAAGATAACTCTGTGCTGCCTCGGCTGACAGTCTGGTAAATGAGAATATAGCCCCCCCCCCATGCCATGCACATTTACCAGACTGTCAGCCAAGGCAGCACAGAGTTAACTTGATAGAAAAAGTTAGCAGCTAGTCTGTATTGCGAGCAGAGCAATGTGTGTGTGTCTGTGTGTGTGTCTATCTCTCTCTCTCTCTTTAACTGTAAGGTGTGTAATAGCTGTTTCGTACACCTTACATTATACTGACATATATTATTGGTGTTTTTTAATGTGCCCCATTTGTTAGCCTTTGTGCCCATGTTGTGCCCCTGGAAAATTCTGGAGCTGAAGCCGCCACTGGGTAAGGCTAACAACACCTCCAACCGCACAATTAAAACACTTGCTTTTGTATTCCACTAGGCTCGATTAAAGTGCATGTGGCGCGCACTATAAATGGTGATCACGTGTTATAAAAACAGGCTGGAACACAGCAATCACAGTGTGACCTGGAAGATAGAAATACACTGCCATAGATATCGCACATGAATGTGGCCTGAATAAAACAGACCCCATCACATGGCAGTGTGGTCTAACCCTGAGACTTCTTCCCTAAGTTTGTTTCTTGACAAATATACAACAGGGCAAAATAGACTGGATCCGTACACATTAGTGGAAACCTAGTTTTCCTATGTCTTTAAAGGGAAACTATACTCTGAAAAAAAAATACTTTGCCTCATCTTAATCTATAAATAAATACATGCACATACAGTATATATAATCTGAGGTGTGTGTGTTGCTGCATGCCTTAAATACACTTATTTTGCTCAGGCTAAGTATCCCCCTCCCACACTTAACTGACTCCCCTTTTTATCTGACATGACTTTCTGTGAAGTCAAGCATGCACCATAATCACTATGGGCCAGCACTGGGAGACAAAATCATGCAATTCCCACATACCAACTGTCAGGGCCGTTTTTAAGCATAGGCCACCTTGGCAAAGTGCTAGGGCCCCTATGTTAAACCAGGGCACCCAGTGTTCTCCCTAGCATCTCCCTTCCCACTTTTACTTGCTCTGTTAGATCTGCTCTCCTTGTTCTGCTGCTGTAATTTGTAACCTTGTATCTAGTACAGAGCCTGAACTCAGCTCCCTCTACTTGGATACAATGTTCCAAATGAACTGAAGGTGAAGGAAGGAGGGGGGAGGATGAGCTCAGCTAATAGTACTGAGGAGAACAGTTCTAAAATGCCAGGTAAAAGCTGCTGCAGACTTTATAACAGTGACCCTGTGACTAGCAGCCATGAGATCCCTATCCCTGCCACTTTCTTCCTTCCACCCAACTCTCCAATTAGAACGTAGAGTGGGTGAGGAGTGAACAATTCAATGGAGGAGAAATGGAAAGCAGGTACATACTGTATATGATGGCAATGCTGGTACATACTGTATATCCTGTCAATGCTGGCAGCTGAAAGGGTTAAAGGTAATACACTGCTGGCACTGAAAGTGTTAATGTCAATACTCTGGGAAAGTGCTGGCACTGAAAGTGTTAATGTCAATACTCTGGGAAAGTGGTGGCACTGAAGGGTTAATGGCAATACTCTGGGAAAGTGCTGGCACTGAAAGTGCTAATGTCAATACTCTGGGAAAGTGCTGGCACTGAAGGGTTAATGGCAATAATCTGGGAAAGTGCTGGCACTGAAAGTGCTAATGTCAATACTCTGGGAAAGTGCTGGCACTGAAGGGTTAATGGCAATACTCTGGGAAAGTGCTGGCATTGAAGGGTTAATGGCAATACTCTGGGAAAGTGGTGGCACTGAAGGGTTAATGGCAATACTCTGGGAAAGTGCTGGCACTGAAAGTGCTAATGTCAATACTCTGGGAAGTGCTGGCACTGAAGGGTTAATGGCAATACTCTGGGAAAGTGCTGGCATTGAAGGGTTAATGGCATACTCTGGAAAAGTGCTGGCACTGAAGGGTTAATGGCAAATCTGGGAAGTGCTGGCATGAAAGTGTTAATTCATACTCTGGGAAAGTGCTGGCACTGAAGGGTTAATGGCAATACTCTGGGAAAGTGCTGGCATTGAAGGGTTAATGGCAATACTCTGGGAAAGTGCTGGCCCTGAAGGGTAATGGCAATACTCTGGGAAAGTGCTGGCTGAAAGTGAATGGCATACTCTGGAAAGTGTGGCACTGAAGGGTTAATGGCAATACTCTGGGAAAGTGCTGGACTGAAAGTGCTAATGTCAATATCTGAGAAAGTGCTGGCACGAAGGTTAATGGCAATACTCTGGGAAGTGGCTGGCACTGAAAGTGCTAATGTCAATACTCTGGGAAAGTGCTGGCACTGAAGGGTTAATGGCAATACTCTGGGAAAGTGCTGGCACTGAAGGGTTAATGGCAATACTCTGGGAAAGTGCTGGCACTGAAGGGTTAATGGCAATACTCTGGGAAAGTGCTGGCACTGAAAGTGCTAATGTCAATACTCTGGGAAAGTGCTGGCACTGAAGGGTTAATGGCAATACTCTGGGAAAGTGCTGGCATGAGGGTTATGGCAATACTCTGGGAAAGTGCTGGCACTGAAGTGCTAATGTCAATACTCTGGGAAAGTGTGGACTGAAGGGTAATGGCAATACTCTGGGAAAGTGCTGGCACTGAAGTGCTAATGTCAATACTCTGGGAAGTGCTGGCACTGAAGGGTTAATGGCAATACTCTGGGAAAGTGCTGGCATTGAAGGGTTAATGGCAATACTCTGGAAAAGTGCTGGCACTGAAGGGTTAATGGCAATACTCTGGGAAAGTGCTGGCACTGAAAGTGTTAATGTCAATACTCTGGGAAAGTGCTGGCACTGAAGGGTTAATGGCAATACTCTGGGAAAGTGTGGCATGAAGGGTAATGCAATACTCTGGGAAGTGCTGGCACTGAAGGGTTAATGGCAATACTCTGGGAAAGTGCTGGCACTGAAAGTGCTAATGTCAATACTCTGGGAAAGTGCTGGCACTGAAGGGTTAATGGCAATACTCTGGGAAAGTGCTGGCACTGAAAGTGCTAATGTCAATACTCTGAGAAAGTGCTGGCACTGAAGGGTTAATGGCAATACTCTGGAAAGTGCTGGCAATGAAAGTGTAATGTCAATACTCTGGAAAGTGCTGGCACTGAAGGGTTAATGGCAATACTCTGGGAAAGTGCTGGCACTGAAGGGTTAATGGCAATACTCTGGGAAAGTGCTGGCACTGAAGGGTTAATGGCAATACTCTGGGAAAGTGTGGCACTGAAAGTGCTAATGTCAATACTCTGGGAAAGTGCTGGCACTGAAGGGTTAATGGCAATACTCTGGGAAAGTGCTGGCACTGAAGGGTTAATGGCAATACTCTGGGAAAGTGCTGGCACTGAAGGGTTAATGGCAATACTCTGGGAAAGTGCTGGCACTGAAGGGTTAATGGCATACTCTGGGAAAGTGCTGGCATGAAAAGTGTAATGTCAATACTCGGGAAGTGCTGGCACTGAAGGGTAATGGCAATATCTGGGAAAGTGCTGGCACTGAAGGTTAATGGCAATACTCGGAAAGTTGCTGGCACTGAAGGGTTAATGGCAATACTCTGGGAAAGTGCTGGCATTGAAGGGTTAATGTCAATACTCTGAGAAAGTGCTGGCACTGAAGGATTAATGGCAATACTCTGGAAAAGTGCTGGTACTATAATTATTATTAAGAAAGTCTGCTGGCACTAAAGGGTTAATGTTAATACTCTGCTGGCACTAAAAGTGGTAATCACAATATTCTGAGGAAGTCTGCGGGCACCGAAGGGTTAATGTTAATACTCTGGGAAAGCACTGGCAATGAAAGTGTTAAGTCCAATATTTTGGGAAAGTGCTGGCACTGAAAGTGTTGAGTCCAATACTCTTGGAGGGCTAGGCCACACTACTGCGATTTTAAGCGTGGGGAGATTGTGATCTAATTACTCTAGGGCACTAAGATGGCTAGAAATGGCCCTACCAATTGTCACTTTTCCAGTTACAGCTGCACATAGCAGATGAGTTTATGATAATCAGGCACTTGATTGACAGCTGATGGCAGATTAGATATGGAAAGAAATAGGGGACACATCAACATAAAAATTAGACTAAAGCTAGGTACACACCTAGCGGTTTTTCCTCCTGACTGACCGTTCGATACTTTCGAACGGTCGGCCAGGAGGCAGGACTGTCGGTCGCAGCAAAAGCAGCTGTGTCCGATAGTTACCGCGACCGATCGTGCGGTCCATAGAGGACTGCACGATCGGACGAGGTTTTCCACCATGTCCGATCGTCCTTTCGTCCGATTCGGACGAACGGTCGGTCGGACATGGGAGCATTCGGATGCGATAATTTCGGTCCGACTGACCGATACACTGAACTATCGGTCGTTCGGACCGAAATATCTCATCGTGTGTACCCAGCTTAACACCATTTAAAAAGGAGAATATTTCAATTGTTGGTCAGAGCCTGCAGATTTGGTACAGTGGAACAGAAAAGCTACGTTGGCAATTGTGCCGTTTAGAATGTTAAATGAACCTTCTTCTGACATGTGTTGACCAAGGTTTGTATTGTAATATGAAATGGAGATAGACTTGTACTGACTTGTGTATTGTGTATTGGCTCACACTTACTTTGCCTGTTTGACGCTAAACTATCCCAGCAGGTGGCTTGAAAGACAGGACGGAAAAAGAGACAACACAATGTCAAAGTCCTCTAGTAAGTAATCTGTGCCGTCTGTATAACATAGTAGATGGGAGTGAATAAAAACCATGATACTACATACATACATATATCTTAACTATGACACCTACCTGGTATTATACGTTTATTTACTATGTGAATATAGCACAGTATTAGCACAGATCTTATTAGTACCCAGGGTTTATTGGCTTAGTGTTGGGTTTAGTTACTTTACAATTATATCTGATCAATGCACAGAAATGTATTTAGTGTTATCGGACCCCTAAAAGGGATAGAAGATTATTTACTATTTAAATGGGAGTAGGAATTGTCTGTTTTCATTGAAAGAAAAACAAAATGATAATCCGGATCGAAAAAATGTATTGATGTTAAATCTTTAGACTAAAACACATTTCTATAGCCTGGAAACTGCTAATTCTAAGGATGTATTAATTGGTTTATTTACTCCATAAAGCAGATAACCCAGACACTTTAGCTCATAGTTACAATGCAGAAGAAGCCATCAGAAAGCTCCTCCCTCTGCCCCTAGGTGAGGCGCATTGAGCATGTCTGTACCCGGTGGGGGAGGACCAAGACTCCTGGTAAGGGATTAGAAAGTAAAGTTGTGCATGCTTTCTGGGATATGGCTCAAGATTCAATGGGTTTTAACGTTAAGCTTTTTACTGCAATGCTAGAAGACGGTCCACTCCCCCTTTGGCCATGAACATGCAGAAGTTGATTTAGGAGGGTAACCCAGTTTTATCCTAAAGGTGTACATCGAGTAACATAGGGTTATATTGGTTTGTTCTGATATTTCTATCTTTCACTGTTATTTTTCCCTCTGCTTAGGGCTTATGCAGAAATAAAGAAAAAAAGCTGCTGACTCAACAACCCTTTGCCAATGAATTCAAGGATCTAAAATATTCTTCTGTTATAATACAGACCTGATGATCAAGGATTATCTAAGTGCACTAATTGATGTTTACATTATTGAACCCTAAGGGTTCGTTCACACTAGATTGGTTTCTGTCCGTTTCCAGACAGAAATGTGCGTTGCGGTCTATTTTTTAACAGATCCGATTGGCCTGGTCAGTTAAAAAAAAGTACTGCTGAATGCATTTCTGTCCAGACACAGATGCGTTTTGATTAAAAATATAGCAAAACCAGTGCTAAAAACAGACCAAAATGGACAAAAAAACATGGACTGTCTGCTGTGGTTTGTTTTGCTCAGTTTCTAGCATGAACATAAGTGGCGGTCTACGATACACTGGGTACTAACTGCATGACTGGGTGTCAGCTGCCAGTATCTTAATTCTGAATCAATTAGTCATCCTGTGACAGAACAATAGGATTTGTTTTCATAGAATGTATAAAGTTTTTACACATAGTGAGGCCAAGGGGAAGAACTGGGATATGATTGACAGTAAAACTAGAGCTGAAAAGAAGGGAAAGGAGGGTCAAAGAATGGAAAAAAAAGCAAGTAGAATTAAAGGGTATGTCCACCCTTAAAACTATTTTTTAATATAGATTAACCGCCTGTCCCCCCGCCCCCCCCGCTATGTTTTTATTCTTAGAAAGTGCCCCAAACTCTACTTACCTCCCCTTTTTCCTCCGCGCGCTGCGGCTCTCTGCTTGCGAGAAAATGCAAGCAGAGGGGCGGCCGCAGTCGTCTGTGATTGGCTGACGGCAGCCAATCACGACGCGGCTGCCGGTCTCAGTGCAGCGGAGAAAGAGGGGAGGTAAGTATGTTTGGGGCACTTTCTAAAATAAAAATGTAGCGGTGGGGCTGGGGGGCCAGGGGGAATACTATATCAAAGGGGGATTTATGCTAAGGGGAGGAATCCTAATCGGGAGGGAGAGGGAGGGAGAGGGAGGGGGATAAGGGCTGCAGTACACATGCCAAACTTCTCCCGGAGGCCATAGGAGGCAGAGTCCTATATGGACTCTGCTATCCTCCTGGTGGGCAGTTTTTGGGACTTTGGGGGGGGGGACTACAGGAGAACCCTATGGAGCTGGGATGTGAGGTAAGGATTAAACACACTACACGGTGGGGCCAGTAGTTGGGGGGATTATAGTTTTGGGGGGTGGACATGCCCTTTAAGGCTGGTGGCAATAAATCTTTATTCCTTATCCCTATTCCTGTTATTAGCTGGGAAATGATTTAGCACAGATTACATGCATTTATTCCACTAGTTATGGACCAAAAAATATACTTTATTTATTCATTTATTAATTTATTTGATCTTTTTGTCATAAATAAGCAAAAAAATAAATGTATTGTTTGTTATAAGCTACGGTGTTGTTGATTTCTGCTTAGTTACCTCAAATCCAGTATGAAATGTGTAGCTAGTCCTATCAAGGAAACCCGTCAGGTTCCCAACCTGATTTCTATCTATTCTAACTAAGATAGTCATGGCAAGCTTCCAGAACATTCTAGTTCCTTTTCCAAGCTGAATACCCATGACTCTTAGTTAGCCAATGACGGTATCACCTTTATACCACTTTTGTGTTACGGTACACCACCTTTCCCTGGATCTATTCTTGCACATGCATGAGAAGATTTAAGTCCATAATGCAATAAGCCTGGACTACACAGTGGTTTGGGGGATGAGTTATTGTTTTTTTATTTCTGATATCGGGAAAATGTGCAGTCATTACATCAAATCTATTGCATAATAATCAAGTTATTGTGATGATTATTACATCATAGTATTCTGTATGTACTCTGGTCTCCCATTAACAGGTCTGGAATACAAATCACCTACACATTAAGCCTTTGTTACAATACAGGGATTTTAAACATTTCTGGGTCCTTTCCAATATTAGAACAGCAGATGAAACTTAATTGGTGCCCTCATCCTCTAGTTTGGAATGAATGGAAAGATCCACGGAAACTGTTATTTTTAGATCAGCAAGTCACAAATATCTCAAGATTTCCTGAATCCAAAAACCATGTGGCTACTGGCTTTTCACCTTCTTACATGGGCCCAAGCACAGCAGCATTGTGGGTGATGACATCATAGCTCTACTACAAGCCTTATAAGTTATAGATTGGACTTTCGGACTGGATTTGTGTGATTATATTTTTCCCAGCATGCTGTGTGGAACATTTATAGGAAAGAGAGCATTGTTTTTTGTTTACCTAGACTGTATATGAAATGCATACAACATTTCTGGTGGAATTTACAGGTTTACAGAGATGGGGGATTATCATGATGTGAATTTATTGATTTTGATGACCTCGGCCGTCTGTAGCTGCTTAAAATAATTTTCATATGAGAGTAAATGCCACAAATGGAGAGTCTTTAGCTGGAACAGGTAATTCTGGTTATACACTATTATGTTCCATTTGTTCCATCAATCAACTACTGTACGTGGATCAGTAGATGATTAAGATTATGGAGTTAAATACCAATGTAAAGGACACACACCACTTACAATAAATTACCCAGAGAGAAAACCTAAACTGTTAGATCCTCACCCAATTTTTCCATTTGCCAGTTCAGTTTAGCTCCTCCCCTATGGTTAGTTAAGGACCCAACAGGGTGATATGCTTTTGACAGAGTATGGCTTCCCATATCTCAGGCATCAGATACCAGCTTGGGATGGGGTGAATCAGGCTGTGATTGGATATTCTTGGGTATTTTAATTGGGAAGGAAGGGAGTGAGTTTAACTGTTACTGTTATTGCCCTATGTGAATTGCAAACAATGAACCTTCTGGGGAATGTCTTGGGTTAATGATCTAATGTAATGTTAAGCCAGTGATCCTGTCTCTCTCTGACACAGAACACTCCTGACCTTCCCAATGATATATTACCTTGCTTTTCTCAATAGATGATTTTATATTGGTTAGCATGGCTTTAACTTTTCTTGTGCCGGCTGGGCAGATAATGCAAAATACACCTTGCACAGCCAACGCAAGCAATTTAATATCATGTGTGCGCTAGAGATGTAATGTGGTTTCAAATAGAACCCAGTTTCAAATCGAATCTGAGGGTTTCGAAGTCCCAATGAAACTTTCGGAACTCCCGAATTTCACGGAACCCAGATTTTTAGAATTTTCGATTTTTATTGAAAATCGAATGTAGCCGATTTTTGCAAATCGAATGTGGCCGATTTTCGAAAATCAAAAGTAGACAGTTTTCAAAAATCAAAACTCGAACTTTCGAAAAATTCGAAAACCGAACGAAACTCAACACTTTCGAACATCTCGATGCACAAAATTGAATCGCATATGGGAGATATACCCAGAGCAGCTTATCTAGGAACAGTTTGGAAGCAAAAAAAAGTCAATCATCTATTTGGTATTTATTCTTCCTGGTAGGCTGTTCTTAGTGCCACTCATGCTGGCTGGAAAATAAACTGCAGGGACTTCCATATATGGGGAGACATTTGTATAATACTCTGTGTATTGAGACAGTAAACACTGGGATTAGGAGCATGGCCAATAGGTGAGCATGCTTTGAGGTTTAGTTCTCCTTTAAATACAAATAAGTTTGGTTGTTACATTTAGCAACTGTATTTTTTTTTTTTTTTACATTTTCAGAATTCTGAAAATTCTGTTACTTACTAAATGTTTTCAATACCTTTTATATACATTTACTAAGGGCCATATTAAGATTCCTGTCTTAAAGTCACGCTCACCCATTTACAAAGGGTTCCTCTGATTGGCTCATTTTTATTCTTCATAGCATATTAACTCTAGATTCACCATCTTTTGGATTTTTGCTGCTATCTTTCTGGTAATACACATGTATATAAATCTAGATCTGTATTATGCTGATACATTAAGAAGTACAAAAAAAAAAGTTTGCATGTGCAATTAATTTGCAGCAGCCAATCAGATATTAGCTTTTTACTGGGTTTGTTCACATTTGATTGGTTGCTGCAGCTTAAAGGTGTCTGTCAGGGCTCGTTCACACTAAACCCTCCTTAATTGACCTGGTCTGTTACATAGAACACACAGTTGCACATATTTCTTTCTGGAAACTGACGCGTTTTAATATAAAAAATAGGGAAAATGGACTGGACCCCTGATAATGGACCAAAAAGAGGACTGTCCATTGTGGTCCTTGTCCTTGTGAGCCGTTAAATTGATACAATTGTAGAGACCCCCCTACGTGAAAGTCAGTGAATCACAGATGCGGCTATCGGCTATTGAGAGAGCTGAGGGTATGAGGTCAGGTAAGTCTATTTCTGGGCACTTTTTAAAGGTAAAACCATGGAATTTAGGGTTGGAGGGGGGTCCCCTACACACATAAGAGTTGTTTTTTTTAAACAGAATTGCAGCGCAGAGGGATCGGGGGGGGGGGGGGTCCCCTGCACATACTAGAGTAGCAGGCACCAGATGGCACACAGACAGCTCCTACTCTTCACTTCTTGTGACAACGTAGGAGCAGAGGGATCCGGGGGGGAGGGTTCCCCTGCGCATACTAGAGTAGCAGGCACCAATGGCCACAGACAGCTCCTACTCTTCACTTCTTGTGACAACCGTATGGAGCAGAGGGATCCGGAGGGGGGAGGGTTCCCCTGCGCATACTAGAGTAGCAGGCACCAGATGGCACACAGACAGCTCCTACTCTTCACTTCTTGTGACAACCATATGGAGCAGAGGGATCCGGAGGGGGGAGAGTTCCCCTGCGCATACTAGAGTAGCAGGCACCAGATGGCACACAGACAGCTCCTACTCTTCACTTCTTGTGACAACCGTTGAGCCAGAGGGATCCGGAGGGGGAGGGTTCCCCTGCGCATACTAGAGTAGCAGGCACCAGATGGCATACAGACAGCTCCTACTCTTACCTTCTTGTGACAACCGTATGGAGCAGAGGGATCCGGAGGGGGGAGGGTTCCCCTGCGCATACTAGAGTAGCAGGCACCATGGGCATACAGACAGCTCCTACTCTTCACTTCTTGTGACAACCGTATGGAGCAGAGGGATCCGAGGGGGAGGGTTCCCCTGCGCATACTAGAGTACAGGCACCAGATGCATACAGACAGCTCTACTCTTCACTTCTTGTGACAACCGTATGGAGCAGAGGGATCCGGAGGGGGGAGGGTTCCCCTGCGCATACTAGAGTAGCAGGCACCAGATGGCATACAGACAGCTCCTACTCTTCACTTCTTGTGACAACCGTATGGAGCAGAGGGATCCGGAGGGGGAGGGTTCCCCTGCGCATACATAGAGTAGCAGGCACCAGATGGCATACAGACAGCTCCTACTCTTCACTTCTTGTGACAAACCGTATGGAGCAGAGGGATCCGGAGGGGGGAGGGTTCCCCTGCGCATACTAGAGTACAGGCCCAGATGGCACACGGACAGCTCCTACTCTTCACTTCTTGTGACAACCGTATGGAGCAGAGGATCCGGAGGGGGGAGGTTCCCCTGCGCATACTAGAGTAGCAGGCACCAATGGCATACAGACAGCTCCTACTCTTCACTTCTTGTGACAACCTATGGAGCAGAGGGATCCGGAGGGGGAGGGTTCCCCTGCGCATACTAGAGTAGCAGGCACCAGATGGCACACGGACAGCTCCTACTCTTCACTTCTTGTGACAACCGTAGGAGCAGAGGGATCCGGAGGGGGAGGGTTCCCCTGCGCATACTAGAGTAGCAGGCACAGATGGCATACAACACTCCTACTCTTCACTTCTTGTGACAACCTATGGAGCAGGGATCCGGAGGGGGGAGGTTCCCCTGCGCATACTAGAGTAGCAGGCACCAATCACACGACAGCTCCTACTCTTCACTTCTTGTGACAAACCTATGGAGCAAGGGATCCGGAGGGGGGAGGGTTCCCCTGCGCATACTAGAGTAGCAGGCACCAGATGGCAACAACAGCTCCTACTCTTCACTTCTTGTGACAACCATATGGAGCGAGGGATCCGGAGGGGGAGGGTTTCCCCTGCACATACTAGAGTAGCAGGCACCAGATGGCATACAGACAGCTCCTACTCTTCACTTCTTGTGACAACCATATGGAGCAGAGGGATCCGGAGGGGGGAGGGTTCCCCTGCACATACTAGAGTAGCAGGCACCAGATGGCACACGGACAGCTCCTACTCTTCACTTCTTGTGACAACCGTATGGAGCAGAGGGATCCGGAGGGGGGAGGGTTCCCCTGCGCATACTAGAGTAGCAGGCACCAGATGGCATACAGACAGCTCCTACTCTTCACTTCTTGTGACAACCGTAATGGAGGCAGAGGGAATCCGGAGGGGGAGGGTTCCCTGCGCATACTAGAGTAGCAGGCACCAGATGGCATACAGACAGCTCCTACTCTTCACTTCTTGTGACAACCTATGGAGCAGAGGGATCCGGAGGGGGGAGGGTTCCCCTGCGCATACTAGAGTACAGGCACCAGATGGCACACGGACAGCTCCTACTCTTCACTTCTTGTGACAACCTATGGAGCAGAGGGATCCGGAGGGGGGAGGTTCCCCTGCGCATACTAGAGTAGCAGCACCAGATGGCAACAGACAGCTCCTACTCTTCACTTCTTGTGACAACCTATGGAGCAGAGGGATCCGGAGGGGGAGGGTTCCCCTGCGCATACTAGAGTAGCAGGCACCAGATGGCACACGGACAGCTCCTACTCTTCACTTCTTGTGACAACCGTAGGGAGCAGAGGGATCCGGAGGGGGAGGGTTCCCCTGCGCATACAGAGTAGCAGGCCACAGATGGCATACAGACACTCCTACTCTTCACTTCTTGTGACAACCGTATGGAGCAGGGATCCGGAGGGGGGAGGTTCCCCTGCGCATACTAGAGTAGCAGGCACCAGATCACACAGACAGCTCCTACTCTTCACTTCTTGTGACAACCGTATGGAGCAGAGGGATCCGGAGGGGGGAGGGTTCCCCTGCGCATACTAGAGTAGCAGGCACCAGATGGCATACAACAGCTCCTACTCTTCACTTCTTGTGACAACCTATGGAGCGAGGGATCCGGAGGGGGGAGGGTTCCCCTGCCATACTAGAGTAGCAGCACCCAGATGGCAACAGACAGCTCCTACTCTTCACTTCTTGTGACAACCGTATGGAGCAGAGGGATCCGGAGGGGGGAGGGTTCCCCTGCGCATACTAGAGTAGCAGGCACCGATGGCAATACGACAAGCTCCTACTCTTCACTTCTTGTACAACCTATGAGCAGAGGGATCCGGAGGGGGAGGGTTCCCCTGCGCATACTAGAGTAGCAGGCACCAGATGGCAACAGACGCTCCTACTCTTCCACTTCTTGTGACAACCTATGGAGCAGAGGGATCCGGAGGGGGGAGGTTCCCCTGCGCATACTAGAGTAGCAGGCACCAGATGGCATCAGACAGCTCCTACTCTTCACTTCTTGTGACAACCATATGGAGCAGAGGGATCCGGAGGGGGGAGGGTTCCCCTGCGCATACTAGAGTAGCAGGCACCAGATGGCACACGGACAGCTCCTACTCTTCACTTCTTGTGACAACCGTATGGAGCAGAGAAGAAAGGTAAAGGCTCATTCACAATAGACGCATTTTATTGCTTTTTGGTGCGTTTTTAGAATGCGTGAAGAGGGGGAAAAAAGCAAAGACATGTAAATCACCGTTCACACTACTGAGTTTTAGTGCATTGCGCTTTTTGAACGCGCTGCTGCAGCAGTTTAGTGCGATACCTTACTCAATGCAATTCTATGGGGAAGAGGAACAAAGTTCCTGTAAACAACTGACACACTTTCACTTTCTGTTTAAATAGAAACAATCTCTATCTCTAAATCCAAATGGAACTCAGACTGTCCCCAACCCTGCAGGAAATGTCTCATTCTCTCACGCTGCTGGTTATATTGCTATTGTGCCAGGTCCTGGGCTGGGTTACAGGTACGTTTGTTCTGGGGTTGGGGGAGGTTGTGTGTTTGGTGTATGTCGTGTGATGTGGATTGTGTGGCTGTTGCTGACGTTGTATTATTATGACACTGCTGGTGATGGGATAATGGAATGGTAACGTGATAACATTTTGATAGATTGATGATAATTTATGGCACGGTTATATAATACTCTTCTCCAACGGCGCACGTACAGTGGGAGGAGATTGATGACGCTATAGGATTATAACAATATAAATGTCATTGCTGGGTTAGATGGTAATGTAGACACAGTAATATTATATATTATAATAGTAGTAACGCCTACTACTGTTATAATAGGCTATTATATATAATATATACAGTATTACTGCTGGGTAATAAAAATATAATATAAAAAGCCTCTGTATATTAAATGTGTTGGCCAATGTAAAACGCTTAACAACATAATGCAGAGAATTTGCATTTATTTCCAGTGTATGAAGGTTCTATCTATATAATGATCCTGAAACACACAGCTACACCCTGACTGTGCCATGTTTAAATTATAACTATATTTATGTTTTACCAGGATCCAATCAAGTTGTCTGTTCTGCAGATCACCAGACTGCCCCAGTAGGGGGTAATGTTACATTGCTATGCCAATTGGCCTTAGAGAGGGCATCACCAGACGTGCTACAGGTCACCTGGCGCAAGCAGTCTGGCAACTTCACTGGCACCATCGCTACATACAGCGGGAGCCACGGGCAGAGGTTCCTGGGTCCTTATTCCCAAAGGAAAACTCGATTCACCAAAGCTACACTGGACACATCTGCAATTACTATTTACTCTGTGACTCTGGGGGACCAGGGCTGTTTTCAGTGTATCTTCAATGTGTACCCCCTAGGGGCCAACACTGGGACTGTCTGTGTGGAGGTCATGGGTGAGTACCACCTGGTCACTGCAGGTATTGCTAAAAGGAAGCATGTTGCAGGCACTGTACCATCTGTATCATCCACAATAGACTTACACTAATTATATTATTATTTCTCTAAGTACTTGGATTTGGGGGTTGGGGTTTCTATACAGCTCCATTGTCTAGAGTCTAAAGTAAGAATTGTGCCAGGTACACACAGACTCATCACACCTCAATCATGGCTCCCAATTGCTTTACTAGCAAGACCGATCAGTCCACACAACAACATTGTTTCAATCACCCAGGCGATCTACCAGAAATGGGGATAAAGATCAAATAGAATATCAGCCCATCGAAGGGTTAATACACAGGCTGAACATTTAGACCAGGTAGTGATCAGATGTGACTTCCAAACATGACCAGTTATCCTCCTACCTATCCCCATATCCATATACTATACATTGCGTTATAACAGAGACTTCACAATACATGAATGTGATCTGTCTAGATGATTCACCAGATTCCATGATGACATCACTTTTCTGTCTAATTTGGGTTAATTTATTTTTCTCGGTTATTCTGTTGGAAAGAACCATACGGTTATTTCCTTCTTCCTTGTGCAGTAGGGGGTTTCGGTTTAGAGAATAATTGTTACCCAATTTTCCATGATGTACCGTGTTAGCCAATCAAAATGTTTACAAGGTAGCCTAGTATCCTTATCACGGTAATCAGCTGTAAACAGTAATTAGATATTGAGTTACTGCTCGTTCAATTTCTTCTTTTATCCTTCCCACTATTTAAACTGTATCTCCTCCTATAGCTTTTGAGCTGAACACTGAATTCTGTATAGATGTGTGACAATGACTAGAGATGTTCAAAACTGTTGAGTTTCGTTCTGTTTTCGAATTTTTGAAATTTTCGGAAATTTCGAAAGTTCGAAAATTCGAGATTCGATTTTCAAAAATCACTTTCTTTCGATTTTTGATAAAAATGGAAAATTCAAAAAATCTGGGTTCCATGAAATCCGGGACTTCCAAACCTTCAGATTCGATTCGAAACTGGAAACCCACATTACATCTCTAACAATGACAAGTGGGCTATTACCCAGCTAAGGAACCTGTGGATATTTTTTGCCCGTTTACTTTTAATGGGCATGTAATAAAACCCTCAAGTGCCACATTCCCAATTATATGCAGCTGAGACATCAAGCCTGATCTTTCCCGATTAGATTCACCTGGTCTGAGGGTACCCTAGCTTATACCGTGTCTCTTAGACATACAAACACTTTCAAAATACAAGTCCTAAAATGACAAAATAAATGCACAGTTTGCCCTACTTATTGAGCTTTATTTTAAATGTTGTGAGATTTAACCAGTTCATTAAGGGACATGTTCACCCCAAAAAACCTCTTCCCGCCCATTTCACCTTAATACCCTGTTCTTATCTTTTATATTATTGGTGTCTACTGGACAAGGGGAAAGGTATTGAAAGGCCCTAGATCCAGCAAATATGAAATATGTATCAGTGCAGGATTCACTGTGTTATGTATCAGTGCAGGGTTCACGGTGTTATGTATCAGTGCAGGGTTCACGGTGTTATATATCAGTGCAGAATTCACGGTGTTATATATCAGTGCAGGATTCACAGTGTTGTGTATCAGCGCAGGATCAACTGTGTTATGTATCAGTGCAGGATTCACTGTGTTATGTATCAGTGCAGGTTTCACGGTGTTATGTATCAGTGCAGG
The DNA here is from genome assembly GCA_019447015.1 of Hymenochirus boettgeri. Lineage (NCBI taxonomy): Eukaryota > Metazoa > Chordata > Amphibia > Anura > Pipidae > Hymenochirus > Hymenochirus boettgeri. The sequence goes on from CM033470.1 coordinate 12,715,004, forward strand.
ATTCATTGTGTTATGTATCAGTGCAGGATTCACTATGTTATATATCAGTGCAGGATTCACTGTGTTATGTATCAGTGCAGGATTCACTGTGGTCGGTCCTTGCTGGAACATTAAGTTCTTTGCCCTGGAGTGTAAGGCTGAGTACACACCATGCAATTTTTCAGGGGGCAACAACCAATATTTCCGCTCTTTATTAGCTTCTGACGGTTCTTGCAGTCTGCTGCACCACAAAACATTTGTCCAGATTAGACAGATGATCGTACGTGCCGGAATGTTATGGCCGATTGTGTGGTCCCCGTAAATGTAAAATACGATCTCCCTGTATAAAGTATAGGAAGATTACTCGGAACTGACGCACACCCTAGTGATAGTTGCTGACGCCCTATACAGGGTGACGACCGAGGGAAATTTTAGTACCTTAATGACCATTTCTGACGATGCTGCTGAACATTCTTTTGCATTAGAAACTGGCGGGATTGTCCACTTATCGGTAATGTTTGTACCCAGCTTAAGAATAATTCAGTCACCAATGCAAGTAAGATAATGTCATTAAATAGATTGGCGGAAATAATAATGATCTCAATTACATAATATGGGAGAATCCAATTTAACAAAATCCAGTATCTGCTTTACCGTGAAACTCATTGTAATATATTTCACTGTTTCCTCTACCATGACTTCATAGTGAGGTCATGTGATCTGACACACACACACACAAAGTCCTAAAATATATACAATAAAAGCACAATAATAAATATATGTAAAGCACAATGTTGGTTTTATTTATTTAGAATTAAGTACGACATTTAGTTTTCTTACAGGGATGTCTGTACTGTGGTACTGCATGTTTGCAAACTACATCTCCCAGCATTCGCTGTTGCCATCTGCTGTTGGTGAACACTGCGAGTTGTAGTTTCCAAACATCTGCAGGGCCCCAGGAAAGACGTATCTCTTTTATGGTCACAAACACAAAAACATACCCACTAATACCACACAGACACAGGTACGCACCTACATACCTACTAATACACCCACCCACTTTTCTGTTTCCAGGACAAGCATACACACAATTTATCAGGCCTGTCACTTTAATTATGACTATCCATAGGTCAGTAGATCTGTCGGAATATCAAGCAAAGGCCAGCCCATGTATAACAATATGTTGTATGAAAATGTAATTAAACCCCAGTTTATTATTCTATTTATTTCTTAATCTAGAACCAATCATCTCAGACCCCAAACTGGAAATACTCCCAGTCGTCTATCCAGATACTTCCGGAAAGGTTCATGTAATCAGCTGTTCAGCGACAGGAATTCCAGCACCTTATATCACCTGGAACCTCACCGAGAATTTACAGGAGAGACCTCAAGTCTACAGAATCCTCCACCCCAACCAGACAGTGACTGTGATAAGTAACTTCACACACGCAGACATAGGAAGGGGGCAAAGGGTTAACGTGTCCTGTGTTGTATATCATCCGGCCCTGGACCAAGACCTTATCATATCTAAATCAATAGAAGGTAATTCTCAATCATATCCGATCTTACTCTAGATTTCTATCAGTGACTTGTGTATGTGGCTGTTGGATTGCCTGTTCCTACTTATTAATCATTTGTCACATTGTGATACCCCAATAGCGTATGACAACCACAATATGTGCGTAACAATGTACAACGACTTGTACAATTGTTTTTCTTATTGGATATGCAGGAAATCGATTGTATAAAATCAGAATCGTACAATCGGTATTGTTCATTGTTTAGACTACAAACAGATACATACGGCGTCATTCATATGTATGATGATAAATTATTATATCCAATAGTGGTACCTGTAAATGTATGGCCAGTGATAGTATCTGCCGGTGCATCAATGGGAACACTTCAAATTAACGCATCGCATTGCAGTAAAAAAACAACCCACAAACCCGGGCTCTAACAAGTCTTTAATATAAGGGGTTCCCACAGCTGGAAACCCGGGACCACCCCCAGACTGCCCCAGTCCTAAAAGGCACCTTTCCAGGTCTCCGCTGTCGTCTTTTTCTTTTCATCTTCATCGCCACCTTCTTATCTTGATCTCGGCGTCTTTATCCTGGCTTCTTCTGAGCTCCAAGCAGGTTTGCACCTTTCTATACGGTATTGTGGAAATACCCAATCCAAGTATCCATGATTTGGTTAAAATTCCATTCTTTACTAATCATAAAGGGCATGACCACCCCCAAACTAAAATTTAACCCCACACTGGCGCCAATGTGTAGTTTAAAATAATCCTTACCTTACACCTCTGCTCCTTATGGTTCTCCTGCAGTGTCTGTTCAAAGTCCAGGAAAGTGAAGAGTAGGAGCTGTCTGTGAGTCATCCGGTCTCTGCTTCCTTTCCATCCTCTGAGAGGTTTCTGGCATGCGCAGGGGAGCTCCCCCCCCCCCCCTCTCTCCGGGTTCCCTTCTGTCTGCTGCATCCCCTAGCTATATATTTATTCTGTGTGTAGCCCACCTCATCCCACTCCAAACCACCAATCACAGGCGCAGCTGCCGGTCCGGCCCCTCTGCTGTTTTTGGCTACCAGAGAGCCGGGAGATCGAAGGTCTGTAAGTAACTTTCTAGGGATTTCCTTGCAAAAGTAAATTGGCGGTTGGGTGTGGGATGGGGTGAGCTACACAAGGTAAAAAGGTAATTAGGGGTGGAGTTACCCTTTAAGAAAATATTAATAATATAATCGGTCAGTATTACCTGTCAGAACCACAAAGGCCCTTTTTTTGATTTTTTTGCAGCTTTATATGTACAGTTGTCACATTGTCGCAGCGATATCCAGCGTTACGGTTGTAAAGTGCATCAGAAAACCGACCAGTTTATACCGTTACCGTCCCAAATATATATATTTATATACACCCCAAATCCAAATGTTATTATTTATTACAGACAAGCCCTCCATGTGTTCGCTATTAATTACCTGAACTCTAAAGATTTTTCTTTTCTTTTAGACAGCAAAAAAAGTGAATTTCCCATCAAATTGGTTGTTGGCGTCTCGGCGGCCATCTTGTTCCTCGTATGCGCTGGATTGTGCTGCTGTGCCTACAGAATGCGCCAACGTCACAGAAATTATTGGGTGAGCACGTTCACATTAATTTCCCTGTCAATTTGGTTTAACATAGATTATAGAATCAGCTGTTCAGCTCTATCTGCGTCTCTACCCTACCTCATAATTTGTGTATGTGTGCAAATAATGGGACGCCATAGATCAGGGATAGGCAACCATTAGCTACCCAGCTGTTAAAACTACAACTCCCAGCATTCCTCTACAAGCAACGGGGATAGCTGGGACTTTTAGTTTTCAAACATCTGAAGGGCTACTGAATATACTTATTGGTATAGGATCAATACTTAGGGTATAACAATTTATCCTGATCTATAGCTCAGAAAACACAGAGTAAAATGATACATCACTTGACTTTCCAAGCAATTCCTAACCAAAGATACAGCTATATGAAATCGGTAAAATTATTACTTCCTCAACCTCCCTCCTCCCTTCTACCAGTGGTTACAGACACGCTCAGTGGACTTTATCACAGGAAAAAGTGAAAAGCTGCCCAATTCGTTACATGTATTTTCCTGTGCTAAGGTAACAATGGGATTAAGTGAAAGACGCTGTAAAGCTGCTGTAGTGGAAGATTTTATCTAATTCAAACAGATCAGATAAAATAAATCATTTTCACTTGCAGTTTCTGAGCTATTAGTTAAGCTGGGTACACACATCACAGATCTTTAAAAGATGACAGTCAGGATCTGCAAGATGTGGGTACACACAGTCTCCTTATACACAGCATATACACAGTATAGGGAGAACGTTCGGGACTGTTTGTTTCCCATGAGCGCAGGCGACTCCTTTATACTTTATTACAGGGAGACAACCACGCCAGAGGGAAATTTTCGGTCTTTTCTGAACAACTGAAAGGCCGTTAGGAACGTTTTTCTGCCTTGTGATCGTTAGTAAAATGCGCTACACACAGTAACGATACAGCACCGATACTGTCAGATCCGATGGAACCGTCGCTTTATCGTTACTGTGTGTACCGAGCTTAAAGGGGAAGTTCAGTGTAAATACATATGCTTTTCAGAAAAAAGAGCAGTATTTTTTCATCCAAATGACCTTAACCTGCCCATCCAGCATTGTGTCTGTGTATAAATAAATGCAACCGAAATACTGACTTCCTGTTTGCAGGACCCCTAATAGAGACCGTTATGGTTTTGTCCTTGACTCAGCGCCTGGGTTGATTCAGTTGCTCAGTAGAGATCTGAGCATGTTTGACCCATTCAACAGCCAATCAGTAGAAATTACTGTTAGGAACATTCCAAGGTAGTGGTGCATTCTGGGAAGAAGGACCGTTAGAACCTGAAATGTCAGCTCACTAATGTGAACAGCAGGGAACAGCAAAGGGTATAAATTCAACTGATTTATCAAAATGGGAGAGAATATGTAGAATAACTAAGAAGGCATTACACAAACTAACAATTTAATAAATATTAATAATTTCCACTGTCCCTTTAAGACTAAATATATTTTTGACCATAGATCTCACCATGAATAGTCTGCTTTACTACTATCGATCATTTCCACAGGAATGGGCTGTGTTGCTTGTTTATCTAAACTGGGTTGAATTGTTTCCTGGCGTTTGAATCTTAATACACGACCAGATGTTCCTCCAACTGGATTTCTGATCAAGTGCAACAATCAGCCTCCCACTTTGATCTTTTGAGTGGAAATCTGCGGAGAGATGCGGACTGGATTTTCTGCCTGTCCCGATCTTTGTTTTTCCGATTTTCCTCAACCTTGTTGAGTCGGAAAAACAGAAAATGTTATTTGATATTTTGATCGATCCGATCAAATTTATTGGATCACTCAAAATGTCAATCTCATGTTTACAATATATTTTACAACTATAACATTGTAAATGTAAATTATATGTCAGGCTGAACAAATAGGAACTAGCGAATCCTCGTAGTTTGCATCATTCTGCAGCTTATTTCTGTTTGTGTGTGATAAGTTACTTAGATTGTAAGCTTCTTCGGTCAGAAAGAACACAAAGACAAGCACAGCACGGGAGGGAAGTACTGTAATCAGTTCTCAGTGGTAGAATACAGCAGTCATTATGACACATACACCTACTGCATTTGGTTTGTATTTTCCAATGTGTTTTATTCTGATCTGTGGACATTTGGTAATGTACTCTCTGTTCATAGAGACGGAAAACATCCACAGAAAGTGCTGCACTTAGAGACCCAGATAAAAAGTCACCGCACACTATCGTCTGTCTGATTGAAAGCACGTTAAAAATGATTTTCACATTGTGATGATCTGCTTTACAACTCTGTGATCATTTACGAATAAAAGAACCAAGAGGAACAGATCTGATGGGGTTAAAACTGGAATCAAAGGGTTAAGTATACATTTTGAATTCGACTTGAAAGGACACGATTTTCACCATGGTCACCATCTAATTAAAGCACCATCTATATAAAGGATCATCTAATTAAAGGACCATCTAATTAAAGGATCATTTAAAGTGTATCTCCCCTGGAAATAATTTTTCCTGATGGACTCTGTCTTCTATGCGCATCCGCATCGCAATTGTGCATGCGCATAGAAGACAAACAGGGAGATTCAATAAAAGTTCTTATCGTTTAATATGGTGAGGATTTTGCCCCAAATCATATCTTATTTACCATTTGAAAGCTAACATCTGATTGGCTGGGGCAAATTAGCACCATTTTTAACAATAAGAACTTTTATTGAATCTCCCTGAGAGTCTGTTGGGACCTGCCAGACGCGGCGGAGGAGCAAGTGATTGGGTAATTACCTTACCTCCTCTCCCTGCTCCTGCTTTATTTATTTATTGAAGAATGGGAGGTAAGACACAATTATCCAATAAAACTAAATGGCAAAAAAAATTATTTCCAGTGGAGATACTCTTTTCTAATTAAAGGATTATCTAATTAAAGGATTCTCTAATTAAAGCATCATCTAAATAAAGGATTATCTAATTAAAGGGCATCTATAGTGAGAAAATGAACTTTTTTTTTCTTTCTTTCCATGAGTTCTATAATTCCCCACAACCCCCAGAGTGTCATCACTTTTTTCAGATTCCCTCTCAGTCCTGAGATACACCAGTTAGAAGAATACGTGATTGCATTCCTCTACTCCTACTTGTACTGTCAATCAAATCCCTGTGACGTGATCCCCCCTCCCTGCTCTGTAATAAACATAGAGATAAGAGCATTAGCAGGGGGAGAGAGGTAGCTTTGATGTTAGATATAAGGCTGCACTTGACCCCCCTTCTTAATAGCTTTCACTGAATGATGATGGGTCACAAAGTGAGAGATCGTAAACTGTACTGATCTCCTTCTTCCGTGTCTCCAGGACAGCTTGCTTTCTATTGGCCACTGTGCGTGGGTGTGTTTTTCAGGATGTTGAACTTTTCACTCCTACTGCACATAAAAAGCTTGTCGGTTAGCCGGAGCTGAGACATGGAGGAGGTAACAGAGGGGAGGGAGAAGGGGGGAATGCTGCACATAGATCTGACACCGTGGTTAAACAGAGTCAGTGACAGATATAGGATTAAGGCAGCACAGAGTACATGAATTTAACTTTGCAAAGGGGCAATGTGTTTTTTTCACTATAGATGCCCTTTAAAGGACCATCTAATTAAAGGATTATCTAATTAAAGGACCATCTAAATAAAGGATTATCTAATTAAAGCACCATCTAAATAAAGGATTGTCTAATTAAAGGACCATCTAATTAAAGGATTATCTAATTAAAGGACCATCTAATAAAAAGGACAATTATAGTCCTAAAATCTTCCCCCTCCCCCTTACAAGTACCAAGAGTGAGCAGCTGAATCACTAAGTCCTTACCAAAGTTTCCTTCATTCCCCCGGTGTACCAATGGAAAGACATGCTTCCATCGGGAAGGCGGAGCTACACCGGCGGAGCAAAGGAATCTTTGGGTAAGTATTACTTGACTTAGAAAGTGTACCAGGGGTGAGGACCTGAATCTCTACCTCTGGGTAGACTTTCTAAGTCAAGTCATAAGGTTGTAAGAAGAGGAGAGGATAATGGAACGTGAATATAATTGTCCTTTAAATATATATTTTTATTATTGTGCAGTTTATTTTGTAATTTTAGAAGTATTATTTTGAAGTTGTGTATGTGTTTGTGTATTTGTGCAAGATTTATTAGACCTAGGAGGTAAGGATGGCAAGAAATTGTTATTATTAGACACATGCTAATCCCAATAGTGATATGATGTGTACTCGACCTTTCACTCAGAACTAATAATTAAAAGGCAACTGTGTCCAAGCTCCTCCTCACCTAAAGCTTCATACACATGTCAGATAACTTTCACACCATTTGCCCAACGAACTTTGGCTTTTCCTCAAGTCTAAAGGTGGGTACACACAGTACCAATCTGTAAGGTGGGTACACACAGTACCAATCTGTAAGGTGGGTACACACTGTACCAATCTGTAAGGTGGGTACACACTGTACCAATCTGTAAGCTGGTTAGACACTGTACCAATCTGTAAGGTGGGTACACACTGTACCAATCTGTAAGCTGGTTAGACACTGTACCAATCTGTAAGGTGGGTACACACTGTACCAATCTGTAAGCTGTTTAGACACAGTACCAATCTGCAAGGTGGGTACACACTGTACTAATCTGTAAGGTGGGTACACACTGTACCAATCTGTAAGGCGGGTACACACTGTACCAATCTGTAAGGTGGGTACACACTGTACCAATCTGTAAGGTGGGTACACACTGTACCAATCTGTAAGGTGGGTACACACTGTACCAATCTGCAAGGTGGGTACACACTGTACCAATCTGCAAGGTGGGTACACACAGTACCAATCTGTAAGGTGGGTACACACAGTACCAATCAACAAGGTGGGTACACACAGTTCAAATCTGTAAGGTGGGTACACACAGTACCAATCTGTAAGGTGGGTACACACAGTACCAATCGGCAAGGTGGGTATCACACTGTACAAATCTGTAAGGTGGGTACACACAGTACCAATCGGCAGGTGGGTACACACTGTACCAATCTGTAAGGTGGGTACACACAGTACCAATCTGTACACACTCTACCAATCTTGTAAGGTTTGTGACTCCATATTCCCTACGATCGTGACTGACTCCCAATACCTAAGAATAGGGGGCCGACCAATTTCACTTGCTGAACGTTCGTTGACGTGGGAAATTATTATTTTGGCGGTACACAGTTTACCGATAAAGGGCCAATCCCTTCGGTACCATCAGGATTGGCCCTTTACTGGGAATGTGAATACTCAGCTTTAAGGGGTGGCGGTCTAGTCTTTTATCCACCCCTATCAGAGAAAGGATCCCCTGCTAATTGGCTGTCATTCTCTCTATTATTTCTATAGGGTTATCATCAAACGTCTCTTTTCTAGGGAAAACTCCCACTTCATAATCTCTCTTCATAACACAACTCACTGGTTTGGAACATCTCTAAATCATGAATTGGATTGTAAGCTCTTCAGAGCAGGGATTTCATTCCTAATGTGCACACCTCACTTATATCAATTTATTTATAATTTAGATATATGTAGAAATAAAATATGTATCAAACTTTATTTAATATTTATTTATCTGTATAATTGCACTTACTCTCGTTTGTATACTCTGTATTTATAATGTACAGTGATGTGTACCCAAGTGGCACTATATAAATAAATATAAACATACATACTGTATACTCTGTATTTATAATGTACAGTGATGTGTACCCAAGTGGCGCTTTATAAATAAAATGATACACAGATACTATCAGACATTTATAATTGATATTTAATTGATATTTAATCAGCATTGCACAATGGACATTGCTATCTGAGATACAAACCATGCCCTAAACCCTACAAATCCCATTCCAGGACATCCAGTAGCGGTAGTTTTTCCGACCATAATAAACATTAGTTATCAGACTTTACCGATAGTGAATCGTTACAAATACATTCCAAAGCATGGTGTCTGGAATAGTCTCTTTAATCGGGTCTGTGTAGGAGCCTTATGTGCACCATTCCTGGTATTCTATGATCGGTGCCTATTTTACTTTTTCCTATTGGACCAACGAGAACATTTTTATTGGACCAATCCAAATCGTACAATCGGGGTTGGTCAGTGTATGGGCCCCATTATCCAAGCCAGGAACCTTTCCAGATCAGTAAAAAGTCAGAGACCCCTATTAACAGCACATCAGCAGTATGCAATTAAATAAAATGATACATAGAAGGATCTGACATATTTATCTGAGCTGGTCTCTCATTGTTTGGTTCATTATCTTTGGGAAGGTTACTCCCCAAAAAGATGGTTTCTTTCCTACATCTATACATACATAACATACATACATTTTTTGGTGAATGAGAAATGTAAAATGTATCCGCACATAAACAGTTAATATAAAATATACACTTTCAGTTTTATATATATATATATATATATATATATATATATATATATATATATATATATATATATATATATGGGATAATGTATCCGCTACTGTAAATTATAAGGGTATTAGAGGTCACTGAGAGTTCTGTGTCTATATAAAAGGTACAAGGACACAGACTGAGTTATACAGGGAACTCTGGGTACCACTCATGTATTATAGGGATAATGTATCCCCTACTGTAAATTATAAGGATATTAAAGTCACTGAGAAGTTCTGTGTCTATATAAAGGTACAAGGACACAGACTGAGTTATACAGGGAACTCTGGGTACCACTCATGTATTATAAGGGATAATGTATCCCCTACTGTAAATTATAAGGATATTATAAGTCACTGAGGAGTTTTGTGTCTATATATAAAGTTACAAGGACACAGACTGAGTTATACAGGGAACTCTGGGTACCACTCATGTATTATATGGGATAATGTATCCCCTACTGTAAATTATAAGGATATTAGAAGTCACTGAGGAGTTCTGTGTCCATATAAAGGTACAAGGACACAGACTGAGTTATACAGGGAACTCTGGGTACCACTCATGTATTATAAGGGATAATGTATCCCCTACTGTAAATTATAAGGATATTAGAAGTCACTGAGGAGTTCTGTGTCCATATAAAGCTGTGTCCATAGCTGCTGCTACCTAGTGCAACTTGCACTGCCCCTGCTGCTTCCTCCTGTGCCTGCTGCTACCTAGTGCAACTTGTACTGCCACTGCTGCTTCCTCCTGTGCCTGCTGCGACCTAGTGCAACTTGCACTGCCCCTGCTGCTTCCTCCTGTGCCTGCTGCGACCTAGTGCAACTTGCACTGCCACTGCTGCTTCCTCCTGTGCCTGCTGCGACCTAGTGCAACTTGTACTTCCACTGCTGCTTCCTCCTGTGCCTGCTGCGACCTAGTGCAACTTGTACTTCCACTGCTGCTTCCTCCTGTGCCTGCTGCTACCTAGTGCAACTTGCACTGCCACTGCTGCTTCCTCCTGTGCCTGCTGCTACCTTGGCAACTTGTACTGCCACTGCTGCTTCCTTCCTGTGCCTGCTGCACATGAAGATTGTGCACTGATATTGAGCTGCTGTCTGTCATACTGTGCCCTGTGCTCCTCCTCCTCCACACACACTTCTCTTCTCCTGCTGCTTTCCTAGTGCTGTAACTCTGCTTCCCTCTCCTTCCTGCTCCTTAACCCTGTCCTGTGCTACCTAGTGCAACTTGCACTGCCCACTGCTCGCTTCCTCCTGTGCCTGCTGCTACCTAGTGCAACTTGCACTGCCACTGCTGCTTCCTCCCTGTGCCTGCTGCTACCTAGTGCAACTTGCACTGCCACTGCTGCTCTCCTCCTGTGCCTGCTTGCTACCTATTGCAACTTGCAACTGCCACTGCTCCTCGTGCCTCCTGTGCCTGCTGCTACCTAGTGCAACTTGCACTGCCACTGCTGCTTCCTCCTGTGCCTGCTGCTACACCTAGTGCAACTTGCACTGCCACTGCTGCTTCCCCTGTGCCTGCTGCTACCTATGCAACTTGCACTGCCACTGCTGCTTCCTCCTGCGCCTGCTGGCTACCTAGTGCAACTTGCACTGCCACTGCTGGCTTCCTCCCTGTGCCTGCTGCAGCTACCTAGTGCAACTTGCACTGCCCCTGCTGCTTCCTCCTGTGCCTGCGTGCTACCTAGTGTAACTTGCACTGCCACTCTGCTTGGCTTCGTCTCTCTCCCTGTGCCCTTGTCCTGAGGCTACGCTCGGCTTTGCAAGGCCCTAGTGAGCATCTCCTTCCTGGCTTCCCCTGCCTTTGCTTACTCCAGCTTGCTCGCCACAACTGCACTCCCGTCTTGCCTTTGTTGTCGTCTCTCTCCTTCCCCCTGTCGGGGTGCTAGCAGGCTTGCTGCCCACTCCTTCTCCCGGTCTGTGGCACCCGGACCTGCTCACGGCTTAACTATGCTGCATATGCCTTCACTCCTGCGACTTGTAACTGGCACTAACTTGCCTTCCATCGCACCGTCCTGTAGTCTTCTGGCCCCGACTGCTTCCTCCGTGCCTGGTCTACCTAGTGCAATCATGCACTGCTGCTTCCTCCTCCTGTGCTACTGTGCACTGTGCAGCCCCAGGCTTGCGCAGCTGCACTCTGGAACGGCCGACTAGTTCGGCAACTGTCAACTGGCTGGTGGCCCGTCGGGAACCTGAGGGTAATGTCAGGGAATCAGATCCTTTTCTGCTCCTCGGCGCCTCTGTGGCTGCTACACTCGGAGCTGTGTCAGAGACCTCTGCACAGTGCCAACTTGACTTGTTGCGTTCTTGTGCTTTGCCTAAGTGAGATCAGAATGGTCTCCCTCCTGTCCTGCTGCACGTATGCAACTTGCACTGCCACTGCTGCTTCCTCCTGTGCCTGCTGGCTCACCTAGTGCAACTTGCACGCCCACTGCCTGCTTCCCCCCTCCTGTTCGTGCTACTAGTGCACTTGCACTGCCACTGCTGCTTGGCCCTCCTGTGCCTGCTGCTACTAGTGCACTTGCACTGCCCTGCTGCTTCCTCCTGTGCCTGCTGCTACCTATGTCACTTGCATTGCCACTGCTGCTTCCTCCTGTGCCTGCTGCTACCTAGTTGCAACTTGCACTGCCACTGCTGCTTCCTCCTTCCCCTCGGCTGTGCACCTAGTGAACTTGCACTGCCACGCGCTTCCTCCTGTCCTGCTGCTACCAGTGCAACTTGCACGCCCTGCTGCTTTCCTCCTGTTGCCTGCTGCTTACCTAGTTGGCACTTGCACTGCCCTGCTGCTTCCTCCGTGCTCCCGGCTGCTGACCTAGTGCACTTGCACTGTCCACTGTGCTGCTTCCTCCTGTGCCTGCTGCTACCTAGTGCAACTTGCACTGCCACTGCTCTGGTGGGAGTCCTCCTGTGTCCTGCTGGCTACCTAGTGCAACTTGCACTGCCCCTGTGCTTCGCCTTGCTCCTCCTTGCTGCCTGCTGCTCCTCCTGCCACTTGTCAACTGGCCCCTGCTGCTTCCTCCTGTCCTGCTGCTACCTAGTGCAACTTGCACTGCCACTGCTGCCTGTTCCTCCTGTGCCTTGCTGCTACCCTAGTGCAACTTGCACTGCCACTGCTTTGCTGCTTCCTCCTAGTGCCTGCTGCTACCTAGTGCAACTTGCACTCGCCACTGCTTGCTTCCTCCTGGCCTGCTGCTACCTAGTGCAACTTGCACTGCCACTGCTGCTCTCCCCTGTGCCTGCTGCTACCTAGTGCAACTTGCATGCCCACTGCTGCTTCCTCCTGGCCTGCTGCTACCTATGTGCAACTTGCAACTGCCACTGCGCTGCCATCTCCTGTGCCTCTGCTGCTACCTATGCAACTATGCAGCCCTGCTGCTTCTCCTGTGCCTGCTACCTAGGAACTTGCACTGCCTGCTGCGCTTCCGTGTGCCTGGTTGCTACCTAGTGCAACTTGCACTGCCCCTGCGCTCCTCCTGTGCCTGCTGCTACCTATGCAACTTGCACTGCCCTGCTGCTTCCTCCTGTGCCTGGTGCTACCTAGTGCAACTTGCACTGCCCTGCTGCTTCCCCTGTGCCTGTTTGCTACCTAGTGCAACTTTGCACTGCCACTCTGCTGCTTCCTCCTGTGCCTGGCTGCTACCTATCGGCAACTGCACTGCCCACTGCTGACTTTCCCTCTCTGTGCCCTGCTGCTACTAGTCAACTTGCACTGCCACTGCTTGCTCCCCCTCCGTGCCTGCTTCGTACCTAAAAACAAAGTTTGCAACTTTGCACTGCCCCTGCTGCTGTCCTCCTTTGCTGGTGCTTACCTGTGGCAACTTGCACTGCCACTTCTTTTTGCTGCGTCCTCCTTGCCTGGTTGCATACCTAGTGCACTTGCCCTGCCACTGCCTCGCTCTTCCGCTCTCCTCCTGTTTGGCCTGGTGCTACCTAGTGCCACTTGCACTGCCACGGCTGCTCCCTCCTCCTCCTTCCTGCCTGCTACCGACCTAGGTGCAACTTGCACTGCCACTGCTGCTTCCTCCTGTGCCTGGTGCTACCTAGTGCAACTTGCACTGCCACTGCTGCTCTAAGTTCCTCTGCAGCTCCAAACTGTCCCATTTTCACCGGGACTATCACGTTTTTCAGGGCTTTTCCCGGTGTCCCGGACTCCCGGCACCCCCCTCCATGTCCCCGCAATGTCTGCAAACATTTGACAGCTAAAAATCAGAAATGAAGGAGCAGGCTTTAGGACCCTGTCACTACCTCCTTCTCTTTGTAGCGATTTCTTGTTAGTGCAACTTGCACGGCCCCTGCCGCTCAGTGTCTCTCTCTGCTCCAACCGGGGTTCCCATCTTCCTCCCAAAGTGAAGGGGCGAGTCCATTCGGAGAGTCGGCATAATGGGGCGGGGATTCCAGGGGCAATAATTGGATGGGATTTCATCCCTGGCTGTGGGACAACGGGAGCTTGCAGCAGAGACAATCCCATCCAAATACGGACACTGACCTGATGGTCTCTGGAGGTTGGAGCAGACAGAGGGGGGAACTGTACAGCCGACTGCAGAGAGAGACTGCAGAGAGAGACGTGAGACTGCAGAGAGAGACGTGAGACTGCAGAGAGAGATGTGTGACTGCACACACACCGCTCTGGTCTTTCTCCCTCTGTTTAATGAGATAAAATAAACTTTATTAACACTCCTGCATTACTGACAAAGCACATGTTTCAGCTACAGTTTGCAGGTTTATTCAATGATTCCAGCTGATTGGGAAAGTGTGACACGCCCCCATATGACATCACTAGGAGGGAGGGGTCTAGTATGGACACAGGAAATTGTCCCCATAACAGGAAATAGAGGGTATTAACTGTGATCAGGAAGCAGAGCACATACAGAACAACGTGTGTTTGGAGGTAATGGGCGGTGGAAGCCCAGGGATGGGTGGGAGTTTGGTGGAAGATTTGGACCCAGGATTAAGTCACCCACAAGGTGCTGAACAGAGCAACTCAGATGAGAAAGTTCTAGTCCTTAAAGGTAAAACTCTCCTTAAAGTCATTTAGAAAGTCCCTGGTCTCAGCAATATCTCCCAGACAGAGAGACAGGAGGAAGAGAGAGGTCACTAAAATAGTTTTTAAGGGCAACATGATCCCAAAAAGAACAAAACAACATTTTAGAAGCATTACCCACAACCCCCCACTTTCATATTAACCTTACCTTTCTGGAACGCTGAGTTATAGGTACTTACAGTACAACACCTGATCTCCGTGCTGGAATGGTATAGCGAGTGTTCACGTGGATTGTACCCTAGAGCATAGTCTCGCACTGAGCCTGTAGTCGTGTGTATATGTGTATACATTTATAACTGTACACTCCTGTAACATAATTTATTTATAGCTTTAATTGCCTGACTTTTATGTCTACCTGTAAATCCAAGAAATTGCCCTTTACTTCTCTCTCTTGATAAATAAATATTAAGATGGTTTATTTACATTATTAAGCCTATTCAGAACTTGCCTCTCACCCTGCCAGTTAGTAGGATATTCATTGTACATTGGGCATGCCCTTTCATCATTTATGAAATATTATACTAAGTGTATGTTTAATGCAATATTGTTATAAACTTTTTAGAACAAACCAAATTATGATCTTCTTTACAACAGGTGGAATTTTCCTCGGCCTGGTGGCATCAGCGGGGATGCTTGCTGGTTTTGGTACAACATTGTCCCTTGCTAAAAGGAAGAGTCCCAGTTGGTTCAATAAGGTTTGAATAATTTTTGTTCTATTGAATGGCATTAAAGGGTATGTCCAGCCTAAAAATGTTAATCACCCCCCTAACCCCACTATAGCATTATGTATACCTTTCAAAGGTGTTCCTTACGTGACCCGGTCACTCCTCTGCTCTGCGGCTGACAGTCGCTCCACTCCCTGGTTGCGGCTGTCAGTTAAGGCGCAACATGACATCATGCCCTATTGTCTGACAGCTGTGACCAGAAAGTTGTGGGCTGTCAGCGCAGAAGCCCTTTGCTCCTGTTTTTGCTTGAAACAAGAGCAGGGGAGGTGCCTGGGCGGCGATGGACCGGGTCAAGTAAGTCCCTTCAGGGGATTCTTTGAAAGGTATAGATAATGTGAAAGTGGTTTGGGGGGAGTGATTGACATTTCTAAGGTTACTTTTTTAGGCTGGACTTGCCCTTCATTGTCTGGCAATTACCCTTATTGAATATGGAATTGTGTTTTAATAAAGTGTTGCTCTCGTGTGTTAAGAGAAATAAAGGTGTTAAGGGGACCATACATATGAGCGATAATGGGTAAATGCCACCGGGAAACGACGGGATTTACCTTTTATCGTTCGTGTGTAGGGGCTGTTCCCGGCTGATCAGAGTGCCGATGAACGACCATAGACGACACTCCTATCGATCGGGAATGACGGAAAGTTTGTTGGTATCGGCAACCTTTGCTTTAAGTAGAGGGAGCCGATCCGATCATATGGTGTACGGGAGCTGGGAGCAGAGAGCCCATGGAATGAAAGCTGGTTACGGTAATCTGTTTCTGATTTTTTTTTTATTGCAAAACTAACAAGGTGGTTGGGGGTTGGCTACAGAAAAACTTAGTGTACTGTAGTTGTGGAGCCTGGGCAGGGACATAATGATTCCTTTCTTTGGTGATATTGCTTGATAGGTCTGCATTGCAAACAGGTTGCATGAACCACTACTCCGAGTAGACCTCTGCAGAGTTGCTGGTACCCTCTGAGCCCTCCAGTCCCCAGATAAAGCAGAATATGCAGTGCAATTTTGGAATCCTGTGTACAAAAAGGACATCTTGGAAATGGAAAGGGTTCAGAGAAGGGCAACTAAATTAATAAGGGGATTGTGGGAGCTTAAACAGATTGGATAAGTTACAATTATGTACGCTGATGATTACTGTGTATAAATACATTAACGGGCCATACAATAAACTATCTGGGGCATTGTTCACCAATAGAACATGTCAGAGGACACAAGGACATCCCTTAAGACTGGAAGAAAAGAAGTTTAGTCTTCCTCTGGATCAACAGTTATACAGGAAGTGTTACTATTGCTCATTAGGTTAGACTAGATGGATGGATGTCTTTAACCTCAAATTCTATACTATGCATCTGTGTACCTGTGTCTTCTAGGGTAGAGATGTATTTATTCTGTTTTTTAGTGCATTTTTACTTTGGTCTTTGTAGGGCATGTCTGAGTTATGTCCACCATAACCTCCTCAACAATGACTGCTAGCATCTGCTTCTTTTTGATGACCTTTGAACTTTTACAAATCATCCATTATGGAGAGGTCCATTCTGTGTCTCGGATTTGCCATGGGTTCTGTATGGAAGGGAAGGATCTGTATGCAGATTAGATGCAGGCTAGAATTAGCCTCAGTTTCTGTTAAAAGCGATCTCGTCTCCGACACATTGTACTCCATGCACATTCAGGCCATGCCCCAGCAATATGGAATTTTTAACTGATTACATTTATTCCATAGGCACATCCCCTACTGGTTACTTGTAAGAAAAAACATTTCACCTGTCTTACTATTAAATGATTGCAATCAGTCCTCCTGCTGTCTTCAGACTTGTCTTCAGTCCCCTGGTCTATGCATTTATTGTACCCCCTTTGGGTTATTTCACTGGAATAGAAAATAAAGACACAGGGCATTTTATCTATAAAAAATTTTTTTAAAAAAAAGAATTTAAAGGAATAGTTCACTCGAAAAGTTCACTTCGTCCCTGGCTCCTCAATTGATTGAAGAATGGGATCTAATGCATAACCTCCCAGGCTTCTAGCCATACATTAAAGGAACAGTTCACTTTTCGAGTGAACTGTTCCTTTAAATTCTTTTTTTTTTTTTTTATATATATAAAATGTAAGTAAGAGTCACCCGGTAATTTTTACTTTATTTTAATGAAAAATTAAGATGTCCAGTTCACTTTAATATACAATTTCCCAAATAATTAATAGTGTTATGTATTTATGTGTTATTTCTATACAACACTAAATAACTATATTATTATTAAATTGTTGTTATTAATAAATAATAATTTTTTTGTTTTGATAGGGCGTCTCGGTTACTTCAGAAAGTGGTGTCTCGCTTGCTCTCCGAGCTTTAGGATGGGGGTCTCTCTATGCCTGGTGTGGTGTGGGATTAATAAGCCTGGCGGTATGGAAAGCACTTGGCGTACACAGTGTAAGCTGTTAATTATACACAATGCGGATTATGTTACTCTGAGAACTTTTATCCAGGTTATACTGTTTATTTGTTGTGCTTTCCCCCCATTGGCTGCATTTTTATCTATTTTCTTCTGTTTACTGTAATATCATTAAGGTGCATCATATTTTTTGCGGCTTTGGACAATGTGCTACTATGTAAAATGTACCATTTGGATAACTAAAGAAATATGGGACAGATCAACAGAACATGGTAGTGATTAGAGATGGACTAGAACTCGAAACCGAGTTCGAACGGACTCTGATGTCTCAAACTATCCCAGACCAGGATTTTCGATATTTCCGGACTTTCGATAATGTTCGAACATTCCAATCTGCAAGTAAAATGTCTATTATACCAATACGCAAGTAAATATCGAATCCGCAAGTAAAATTTCTATAAATTTCGAATGTTCGAACGTGGGAGCTCGAAAGTAGCGTGAGAGTAAAATCGAGTTTTGGAAAGTCCTGGATATTGGAACATGTTCCCCAGACCATTTCCCAGGTCCCACAGCCATTTACATTAAGTTACCATTCATAGTTTAATTGTATTTAATTAGAACTTTTGGAACTATTTGACTCCCATTGACTTTAATGGGTCCGTTTTATAACTTTCCATATAGTTCGAAAGTTCAAAACCAGACCAAACTTTCGGAAGTTCATCCATCTCTAGTAGTGATAGTTGGGAATAATTATAGATTCCTGTAATGGGCAATTAAAGGAGAACTAAACTAAATTTTTTATACTCCAGAATCTGAAAACAACCCCCCTAAGAAAACCCAATAAGCTATAAAATCCCACTTCTGTAAATTGTATTAAAGTAAATCAAAGCCTGTTAAGAACTGTATGAAGTATCTTTGTGTATGTGCAGTGTCAGACCACACCTCCTGATCTCAGTCACATGCTTCTTTCTTTATCTGACCTGTAAAAGGATTGGCTAGATATTATTAATGGGTGTGACCAAGTTTGTGCCATAGCAAAGGACTGAGCATGTGCAGAACATAATGGTCGTTGACCAAACTGTGTGATACTAGAATGCTGTGAAGTAAAGCACAAACCATATGTTATTTAGGTAAATTTCCCAGCGCTGTATCAAAATGAGAGGTAAGAAACAGATTACTGGTTTTATATCAAGGTGTTCTGACTTCTGGTTCAGTTTTGTTTTGCTGCTTTAGTTGCCCTTTAAAGAAAAATAAATCCAGTAACGATGCCCTTTTTAAAGGGTTATTAAAGGTGAACTATAGTCCATATATAGTATTTTTTATATAGTAAGTTAAATGAAAAGTACCTGGAGCAGGGAGGTAGGGCTGTTAATTCCAACCTCCCAATATGGTTTCTGTGTGGAACACCAGCACAAGGAAAACTGCTTTGCTGGGCTCAACACTATCTTTTAATATAGGGAAGCCCTGGACAATAACCTGGTAGATGGAAACTGTACGTACTGGCGCTCCTCAACGTAATAATATTTGAGTTAGGAATAATCCTACTTCCTTTCCCCAGGTTCATTTTTAAAAGTTTGTATTTTACAGTGCACTTCTCCTTTAAATCCCCAAACCCACCCTTCCCATCTACACTGTGAATACCAAAACATAGAACTTTTTGTTCGCTCTGGCTGGGATCTGGGAATGTTTGTTCCGTGTGATCCAATGTACTTCCTGGGGTAATGTCCGTGGGTAAGCCTGTTTCTTTTTTTTTTAATGGTTACATTAAAATGCAACACGTAACTCTGTTTATTTGTCTGATGGAAGATGGGGAACTTTTATTTCCAGTTTAGTTGAATTACAGCACATAATTCTATTTTCATTATAAACCTACAGTATTTGGCGGATGATTTGATGTAGAACCAAACATTCGCTCTTTTGAGTGTAAAACATCTTTCCATCTGAAATGTCTTTCTTTTGTTTCCTCAGCTCCAAGAATTGCGAGAGATCAATGTATTTCCATCTGTGCCAAAATGCCCACGGCAGCAGTCGGACGCCGATTCTTTCAGCTTTGAAGATATTCTGAAGTCCAAGTGATACTGGAATGTGGAAAATTCTGGATCGTGTTTTTTAAAAATGTATTGTACTGAAAAAAAAATGTGCAGCTTTGTATGATGACATTGTGATATTCAGCATTTGTAAATAGTATAAGTAATGCTCAAATTGAGTCTGAATTGAAGGGATGTACGCGAGGTTTGGTATATTTTAGTGTGAAGAAATTGAGTTGGCATCAACAGAAGAGAAACTCTAAGGAATTACAAAAACAGTATAAAAAGTCTATTTCCATGCTTGTTAATCAAACACCAAACTGATACATGGAGATTCAATAAAAGTTCTTATCGTTTAAAATGGTGCTAATTTTGCCCCAACCAATCAGATCTTATTTAACATTTGAAAGCTAACATCTGATTGGTTGGGGCAAAATTAGCACCATTTTAAATGATAAGAGAACATCGAAAGATACTGGGCACACCAGTCTTAATGGCAAACTATTTATTTATAGTAACGTTTCGGTGCAGTGGTGGCACCTTCCTCAGACAAACATATACAGTGCAACAGTGCTCAATTTATAGTACAATCAATCTAGGATAAGATGGCCATCTAGTGGTCAGTAATGAGAATAGTAAGCAAGTCAATCCATAAGCATAAAAAGCACTAGAGTATGTCAATCACAATAAAGTGCTAGTGCTATAAATATATATATACATACAATAATATGTAAATGTGAATGTAACAAGTTAAAAAATATATTGTCGGTCAACCAGTTATAAATATAAGTAATAAAAATAGATATAGATAAAAATATATGTAAGACATAGATATTAATATAAGTATGAAGGAGATATACGTTATAAATCCTAGTAAGTACAATATAAACACTTGATGCCATCATCTCTTAGGTAAAAAACAGGTTAATCCCAAGTTAGTGTTGAGACCCTTGGGCTGTACCGTATCTAGTCTGTAAATCCATGAAGATTCCCTACGGAGTAATCTATTGTTTCTGTCTCCTCCCCTACTATCTACGGGTATGTGGTCAATGACCATCGCTCGTAACTCGGAGATCTGGTGGTTCATCTTACAAAAATGGGCTGCTACAGGGGGAACCTCTCTATTCGATTGGTCAGGATGTCTGGATAATGCAATGCGTATATCACTCCTGGATGGCATGCACACTTCGATCTTCACAAAACCAACAGACCGCAACTCGCTGATACATGGCAGCAGTTTTCATCCCGAACACCTTTTTAAAGGGGTTCCCAAATCCCAATTTATGAGGGTGAATAGGATTTGCTCACAAGAGAATGATAAACGAGATCAACTTGACCGCATGATGAACAAATTTAAGGTAAGGGGACATCATCCCTGCATTCTTGAGAAGGCGAAATTCGAAGCAGAAAACATGTCACCCAAGGTAACTATGGAAAGGGGGGTTCCCTTTATACAAAGTTAAAATTTAAGGTAAGGGGACATCATCCCTGCATTCTTGAGAGGCGAAATTCGAAGCAGAAAACATGCACCACCAAGGTAACTATGGAAAGGGGGGTTCCCTTTATACAAAGTTACTCTACCTTCTCTGAAAAGGTCAAACGTAATCTCAACAAAATTTTGGCCAGTATATAAGGGGATAATACATTCCAACATCACTAGACGCAAACCATTTTGTGTGTACAGAAAAGGTAGATCACTCTATAATCTACTGATTCAGGCAGATCCCGTAACCAAATATAAAAAAGAACCGTTCCTATTCTCCCACAAAAAGGGTTGCTTTAAGTGTTACAACTGTAATATATGTAACTCTATGATTTTGGGCAACAGATTTACCCATCCATACACGGGCAAGTCTTATAACATCAAGGGCTTTTATAATTGCAACACCGAATTTTGTATCTATATACTGAAATGCCCATGCTCTTTAGTATATGTGGGCAAAACGATCGGACCATTGAAAAAGAGATTTCAACGCCACAGGAGTGATATACGCATTGCATTATCCAGACATCCTGACCAATCGAATAGAGAGGTTCCCTGTAGCAGCCATTTTGTAAGATGAACCACCAGATCTCCGAGTTACGAGCGATGGTCATTGACCACATACCCGTAGATAGTAGGGGAGGAGACAGAAACAATAGATACTCCGTAGGGAATCTTCATGGATTTACAGACTAGATACGGTACAGCAAGGGTTCAACACAACTGGGATTAACCTGTTTTACCTAAGAGATGATGGCTCAAGTGTTTATTGTACTTACTAGGATTTATAACGTATATCCTTCATACTTATATTTAATATCTATGTCTACATATATTTTTATATATCTATTTTTATTACTATATTTATAACTGGGTTGACCGACAATATATTTTTAAATTGTACATTCACATTTACATATATTGTATGTATATATCTATTTATAGCACTAGCACTTTATTGTGATTGACATACTCTAGCGCTTTTTATGCTTATGGATTGACTTGCTTACTATTCTCATTACTGACCACTAGATGGCCATCTTATCCTAGATTGATTGTTCTATAAATTGAGCACTGTTGCACTGTATATGTTTGTCTGAGGAAGGTGCCACCACTGCACCGAAACGTTACTATAAATAAATAGTTTGCTATTAAGACTGGTGTGCCCAGTATCTTTCGATGTTTTCTATTTGACTGTTGGCTACAGCATTGGTGCACCCAGCACGTGTCTAGAACTTAACTTATGGTAAAGGTGTGCAGGAGCTTGTTCTTGATTTAAGAACTTTTATTGAATAACCCTGATAGAGTTTAATACTCTTACTAGGGCAAAAGATGCACAGCTAATTGTGAATCATTATGGAGATCTTACAGCTGTGCCTCTGGGTAAAAGCTACCCATTTGTCTACTACTGGTCATTCAAAATGCAATAATAGAAATATGTTTAATAGAATTTAAATATGACAATTTGCTGTATTTATAACAATAAAATATTTATTGAACACTAAAAAAAACAAATACAAGACTCTTCAAAGGCATGAAAAGGTATAAGAGTGTGCATGCCCTTTAAAGGAATCTCCACCCCAGAAACTAAGGTTTTCCGTAGTGTAGGGTACCCCAGCCAACCCCCAACCACCGTGTTAGTTTTGTAAAGGAAACCCCAGTAACATTACTTACCACCGATCGGTCCCTAGGCTCTCTGTTCCCTGCTTGCTGGAAGTTGCAAACGGGCGGGACCATCAGCCAATCACAGATACATCTGCCGACTACACAGAGAGGCGAGGGAGCACGGTTGGGTAAGTCTGTTTCTGGGGCTACTTTTACAAAACGAACACGGCGGTTGGGGCACTACAATACAGAAAAGCATATTTAAGGTTGGGGATAACGCGGCATTAAAGGTGACCATACACTGCACACTGGGACCCGACTGATTCCCATAAGCGGTATAGGGATCGGTCGGCCGTGCGGTCATACACAAGTACGTTTGGATTGGCTCCCGGACGAATATTTTGTCATTCCCTGCTGATTGTTACGATGACTACAGTCGTTCGTCAGCACTACGATCGGTTGGGAAGAGCCCTGACACTTGATGATAATGGGTAAATCCTGTCGATCCCCCGATGGGATTTACCCAGTATAGTTATAGTGTAGGGCCACATTTAAGGATCCAAAGAGAGGGGGAGAGTTCCCCTGCACATGCCAGAGACCTCAACAAGGAAGCAGCAGGGAACGGATGATGCACAGACAGTTCCTAGCTCATTGGAGGTAATATTTATGTGGCTAAACATTGAAAGTTATTAAGATGTTCCTGTGATGGAGTAAGGGGGTCGTGTGTGGGGGTGTAGGAGCATGTTACTGGTTTGTTAATGTGTTGTGTGCTGATGGTGTGCCATCTGACTAGGGCCCCATTTGGTCTTTATGTAAATATATTAATGGGAATTATAACAAAACTCTCTAGTGCATTGTTCACAAATAGGATACATAGCATAGAGAGAGGGGTGCAATTGTACGGGTCTCTCTTAAAAAAATACAATAAGATTTTTTTCCTCCCTATGCTGATTAGCAACTCCCACAATCCATCCTGATTTTCCTCTACTGGTGGGAGAGTGTATCTGAAAGAATACTAAGGGCATCTTCAATGTGCCAAACTGTGGGCTGGGCAAGAGGAAATCTTATATTTACAAGTCTGTGTGGGCAGAGCATCTTGTATTTACCAGTCTGTGTGGGCTGGGCATCTTACATTAACAAGTTTGTGTGGGCATCTTATATTTACTAGTCTGTGTTGTATTTAACAGGTGACCAGCCAGTGTGTCTGTACCTGTACCAATTATCCCAGTTTGCTGTAACCATACTAATAATCCCAGTATGCTGTACCTGTATCAGTAATCCCAGCATGTTGTACCTGTTTCAATAATCTCAGTATGCTGAACCCATATCATTAATCCCAGTTTGATGTACCTGTATCAATAACCCCACCATACTGTTTCAATAATCCCAGTATGCTGTATCTGTATCAATAATCCCAGTATGCTGTACCTGTATCAATAATACCAGCATGTTGTACCTGTTTCAATAATCTCAATATGCTGAACCCGTATCATTAATCCCAGTTTGATGTACCTGTATCATTAATCCCACCATACTGTTTCAATAATCCAAGTATGCTGTACCTGTATCAATAATCCCACCATACTGTTTCAATAATCCCAGCATGTTTGTACATGTTTCATAATCTCAGTATGCTTAACAACCGTATCATTAATCCCAGTATGCTGTACCTGTATCATTAATCCCACCATACTGTTTTCAATAATCCAAGTATGCTGTACCTGTATCAATAATCCCAGTATGCTGTACCTGTATCAATATCCAGTATGCTGTACCTGTATCAATCCCAGCATGCTGTACCTGTTTCAATAATCTCAGTATGCTGAACCTGTATCATTATCCCAGTATGGTGTACCTGTATCAATAATCCCACTATCTATTTCATAATCCCAGTATGCTTACCTGTATCAATAATCCCAGTATGATGTACCTGTATCAATATCCAGTATGCTGTGCCTGTATCAATAATCCCAGTATGCTGTAGCATGTACACCTCTATGTAGCATAGAGAGAGGTGTGCAATTGTACGGGTCTCTCTTAGAGTACATAGCATAGAGAGGTGTGCAATTGTATGGGGCTCTCTTAGGATACATAGCATAGAGAGAGGGGTGCAATTGTACGGGTCTCTTTTAGGATACATAGCATAGAGAGAGGTGTTCAATTGTATGGGGCTCTCTTAGATACATAGCATAGAGAGAGGGGTGCAATTGTACGGGTCTCTCTTAGGATACATAGCATAGAGAGAGGGGTGCAATTTTACGGGTCTCTCTTAAAAAAATACAATAAGATTTTTTTCCTCCCTATGCTGATTAGCAACTCCCACAATTCATCCTGATTTCCCTCTACTGGTGGGAGAGTGTATCTGAAAGAATACTAAGGGCATCTTCAATGTACCAAACTGTGGGCTGGGCAAGAGGGCATCTTATATTTACAAGTCTGTGTGGGCAGAGCATCTTGTATTTACCAGTCTGTGTGGGCTGGGCATCTTACATTAACAAGTTTGTGTGGGCATCTTATATTTACTAGTCTGTGTTGTATTAAACAGGTGACCAGCCAGTGTGTCTGTACCTGTACCAATTATCCCAGTTTGCTGTAACCATACTAATAATCACAGTATGCTGTACCTGTATCAGTAATCCCAGCATGTTGTACCTGTTTCAATAATCTCAGTATGTTGAACCCATATCATTAATCCCAGTTTGATTGTACCTGTATCAATAACCCCACCATACTGTTTCAATAATCCCAGTATGCTGTATCTGTATCAATAATCCCAGTATGCTGTACCTGTATCAATAATCCCAGCATGTTGTACCTGTTTCAATAATCTCAGTATGCTTAACCCGTATCATTAATCCCAGTTTGATGTACCTGTATCAATAATCCCACCATACTGTTTCAATAATCCCAGTATGCTGTACCTGTATCAATAATCCCAGTATGCTGTACCTGTATCAATAATCCCACCATACTGTTTCAATAATCCAGGTATGCTGTACCTGTATCAATAATCCCAGTATGATGTACCTGTATCAATAATCCCAGTATGCTGTACCTGTATCAATAATCCCAGTTTGATGTACCTGTATCAATAATCCCAGTATGATGTACCTGTATCAATAATCCCAGTATGCTGTACCTCTATCAATAATCCCATGTATACTGTACCTGTATCAATAATCCCAGTATGCTGTACCTGTACCAATACTCCCAGTTTGCTGTAACCATACTAATAATCCCAGTATGCTGTACCTGTATCAGTAATCCCAGCATGTTGTACCTTTTTCAATAATCTCAGTATGCTGAACCCGTATCATTATCCCAGTTTGATGTCCCTGTATCAATAACCCCACCTACTGTTTCTAATCCCAGTATGCTGTACCTGTATCAATAATCCCAGTATGCTGTACCTGTATCAAAATCCACCATACTGTTTCAATAATCCAAGTATGCTGTATCTGTATCAATAATCCCAGTATGCTGTACCTGTATCAATCCCAGAATGTTGTACCTGTTTCAATAATCTCAGTATGCTGAACCCGTATCATTAATCCCAGTTTGATGTACCTGTATCATTAATCCCACCATACTGTTTCAATAATCCCAGTATGATGTACCTGTATCAATATCCCAGTATGCTGTACCTGTATCAATAATCCCACCATACTGTTTCAATAATCCAAGTATGCTGTATCTGTATCAATAATCCCAGTATGCTGGACCTGTATCAAAAACCAGCATGTTGTACCTATTTCAAAATCTCAGTATGCTGAACCCGTATCATTAATCCCAGTTTGATGTACCTGTATCAATAATCCCACCATAGTGTTTCAATAATCCCATATGCTGTCCCTGTATCATATCCCAGTATGCTGTACCTGTATCAATAATCCCACCATACTGTTTCAATAATCCAGGTATGCTGTACCAGTATCAATAGTCCCAGTATGCTGTACCTGTATCAATAATCCCAGTATGCTGTACCTGTATCATTAATCCCACCTACTGTTTCAATAATCCAAGTATGCTGTACCTGTATCAATAATCCCAGTATGCTGTACCTGTATCATAATCCCAGTATTCTGTCCTGTATCAATCCCAGCATGCTGTACCTGTTTCAATAATCTCAGTATGCTGAACCTGTATCATTAATCCCTATGGTGTACCTGTATCAATAATCCCACCATACATTATATCAATAATCCCAGTATGCTGTACCTGTATCAATAATCCCTTGATGTACCTGTATCATAATCCCAGTATGCTGTACCTTATCAATAATCCCAGTATGCTGTCAATGTACACCTCTATGTAGCATAGAGAGAGGTGTGCATTGTACGGGTCTCTCTTAGAGTACATAGCATAAGAGAGGTGTGCAATTGTATTGGGCTCTCTAGGATACATAGCATAGAGAGAGGGTGCAATGTACGGGTCTCTCTTAGGATACTAGCATAGAGAGAGGTGTGCAATTGTATGGGGCTCTCTTAGGATACATAGCATAGAGAGAGGGGTGCAATTGTACGGGTCTCTCTTAGGATACATAGCATAGAGACGGGTCTCTCTTAAAAAAATACATAAGATTTTTTTTCCTCCCTATGCTGATTAGCAACTCCCACAATCCATCCTGATTTTCCTCTACTGGTGGGAGAGTATATCTGAAAGATACTAAGGGCATCTTCAATGTACCAAACTTTGGGCTGGGCAGAGGGCATCTTATATTTACAAGTCTGTGTGGGCAGAGCATCTTGTATTTACCAGTCTGTGTGGGCTGGGCATCTTACATTAACAAGTTTGTGTGGGCATCTTATATTTACTAGTCTGTGTTGTATTAAACAGGTGACCAGCCAGTGTGTCTGTACCTGTACCAATAATCCCAGTTTGCTTTAACCATACTAATAATCACAGTATGCTGTACCTGTATCAGTAATCCCAGCATGTTGTACCTGTTTCAATAATCTCAGTATGCTGAACCCATATCATTAATCCCAGTTTGATGTACCTGTATCAATAACCCCACCATACTGTTTCAATAATCCCAGTATGCTGTATCTGTATCAATAATCCCAGTATGCTGTACCTGTATCAATAATCCCAGCATGTTGTACCTGTATCAATAATCCCAGTATGATGTACCTGTATCAATAATCCCAGTATGCTGTACCTGTATCAATAAACCCAGTATACTGTACCTGTATCAATAATCCCAGTATGCTGTACTGTACCAATACTCCCAGTTTTGCTGTAAACCATACTAATAATCCCAGTATGCTGTACCTGTATCAGTAATCCCAGCATGTTGTACCTTTTTCAATAATCTCAGTATGCGGAACCCTTATCATTAATCCCAGTTTGATGTACCTGTATCAATAACCCCACCATACTGTTTCATAATCCCAGTATGCTGTACCTGTATCAATAATCCCAGTATGCTGTAACCTGTATCAATAATCCCACCATACTTTTTCAATAATCCAAGTATGCTGTATCTGTAGCAATAATCCCAGTATGCTGTACCTGTATCAATAATCCCAGCATGTTGTACCTGTTTCAATATATCTCAGTATGCTGAACCCATATCATTAATCCCAGTTTGATGTACCTGTACATTAATCCCACCATACTGTTTCAATAATCCCAGTATGCTGTACCTGTATCAATAATCCCAGTATGCTGTACCTGTATCAATAATCCCACCATACTGGTTCAATAATCCAAGTGTGCTGTATCTGTATCAATAATCCCAGTATGCTGTACCTGTATCAATAATCCCAGCATGTTGTACCTGTTTCAATAATCTCAGTATGCTGAACCCGTATCATTAATCCCAGTTTGATGTAGCTGTATCATTAATCCCATCATACTGTTTCAATAATCCAAGTATGCTGTACCTGTATCAATAACCCCAGTATGCTGTACCTGTATGAATAATCCCACCATACTGTTTCAATAATCCGAGCATGTTGTACCTGTTTCAATAATCTCTGTATGCTGAACCCGTATCATTAATCCCAGTATGCTGTACCTGTATCATTAATCCCACCATACTGTTTCAATAATCCAAGTATGCTGTACCTGTATCAATAATCCAAGTATGCTGTACCTGTATCAATAATCCCAGTATGCTGTACCTGTATCAATCCCAGCATGCTGTACCTGTTTCAATAATCTCAGTATGCTGAACCTGTATCATTAATCCCCGTATGGTGTACCTGTATCAATAATCCCACCATACTTTTTCAATAATCCCAGTATGCTGTACCTGTATCAATAATCCCAGTATGATGTACCTGTATCAATAATCCCAGTATGCGGTACCTTTATCAGTAATCCCAGTATGCTGTACCTGTATCAATATTACCAGTATGCTTTACCTGTATCAATAATCCCAGTATGATGTATCTGTATCAATAATCCCCAGTATGATGTACCTGTATCAATAATCCCAGTATTCTGTACCTGTATCAATAATCCCAGTATGCTGTACCTGTATCAATAATCCCAGTATGATGTACCTGTATCAATAATCCCAGTATGATGTACCTGTTTCAATAATATCAGTATGATGAACCCGTATCATTAATCCCAGTATGATGTACCTGTATCAATAATTCCACCATACTGTTTCAATAATCCCAGTATGCTGTACCTGTATCAATATTACCAGTATGCTGTACCTGTATCAATAATCCCAGTTTGATGTACCTGTATCAATAATCCTAGTATGCTGTACCTGAATCATAATCCGAGTATACTGTACCTGTATCATCATAATCCCACCATACTGTTTAATCCAAGTATGCTGTACCTGTATCAATAATCCCAGTATGCTGTACCGGTATCAATAATCCCAGTATACTGTACCTGTATCAACCCCAGCATGCTTTATCTGTTTTCAATAATCTCAGTATGCTGAACCCGTATCATTAATCCCAGTATTATGTACCTGTATCAATAATCCCACCATACTGTTTCAATAATCCCAGTATGATGTACCTGTATCAATAAACCCAGTATGATGTACCTGTATCAATAATCCAGTAGCTGTACCTGTATCATAATCCCAGTTTGATGTATCTGATCAATAATCCCACCATACTGTTTCAATAATCCCAGTATGCTGTACCTGTATCAATAATCCCAGTATGCTGTACCTGTATCAATATTACCAGTATGCTGTACTGTATCAATAATCCTAGTATGATGTACCTGTATCAAAAATCCACCATACTGTTTCAATAATCCAAGTATGATGTACTTGTGTCAATAATCCCAGTATGCTGTACCTGTATCAATAATCCCAGTATGCTGGACCTGTATCAATAATTCCAGTATGATGTACCTGTATCAATATTTCCAGTATGATGTACCTGTATCAATAATCCCAGTATGCTGTACCTGTTTCAATAATGTCAGTATGATGAACCCGTATCATTAATCCCAGTATGATGTACCGTATCAATAATTCCACCATACTGTTTCAATAATCCTAGTATGCTGTACATGTATTAATAATCCCAGTATGCTGTACCTGTATCAATATTACCAGTATGCTGTACCTGTATTAATATCCCAGTTTGATGTACCTGTATCAATAATCCCATTTGATGTACCTGTATCAATAATCCCACTATACTGTCTCAATAATCCCAGTATGCTGTACCTGTATCAATAATCGCAGTAATGCTGTACCTGTATCAATAATCCCGGTATGCTGTACCTGTATCAATAATCCCAGTATTGCTGAACCTGTATCAATATTCCAAGTATGCTGTACCTGTATCAATAATCCCAGTATGCTGTATCTTTATCAATAATCACAGTATGCTGAACCTGTATCAATAATCCCAGTAGAGCTGTACCTGTATCAATAATCCCGTATGCTGTCCTGTATCAATATCCAAGTATGCTGTACCTGTATCAATAATCCCAGTATGCTGTATCTGTATCAATAATCCCAGTATGCTGTATCTGTATCATAATCCCCGTATGCTGTACCTGTATCAATAACCCCAGTTTGCTGTACCTGTATCAATAATTCCAGTATGCTGTACCTGTATAATAATCCCAGTTTTGATGTACCTGTATCAATAATCCCACCATACTGCTTCAATAATCCAAGTATGCTGTACCTGATCATAACCCACCATACTTGCTCAATATCCAGTTGCTGTACCTGTAGCAATAATCCTAGTATGCTGTACTCTGTATAAATAATCCCAGTTTTGATGTACCTGTATCAACAATCCCACCATACTGCTTCAATAATCCAAGTATGCTGTACCTGTATCATAATCCCACCATACTGCTTCAATAATCCAAGTATGCTGTACCTGTAGCAATATCCTAGAATGCTGTACTCTGTATAAATAATCCCAGTTTGATGTACCTGTATCAACAACCCACCTACCCTCAATAATCCAAGTATGCTGTATCTGTATCAAT
Organism: Hymenochirus boettgeri; assembly: GCA_019447015.1. NCBI lineage: Eukaryota > Metazoa > Chordata > Amphibia > Anura > Pipidae > Hymenochirus > Hymenochirus boettgeri. The sequence continues at coordinate 12,746,217 of CM033470.1, forward strand.
AATCCCAGTATGCTGTACCTGTATCAATAATCCCAGTATGGTGTGCCTGTATCAATAATCCTAGTTCGATGTACCTGTATCAATAATCCTAGTTCGATGTACCTGTATCAATAATCCCACCATACTGTTTCAATAATCCCAGTATGCTGTCCTGTATCAATAATCCCAGTATGGTGTACCTGTATCAATAATCCTAGTTTGATGTACCTGTATCAATAATCCAGTTCGATGTACCTGTATCAATAATCCCACCATACTGTTTCAATAATCCCAGTATGCTGTACCTGTATTCAATAATCCTAGTTGCTGTACCTGTATCAATAATCCTAGTATGCTGTACCTGTATCAATAATCCTAGTATGCTGTACCTGTATCAATAATCCCAGTATGCTGTACCTGTATCAATATTACCAGTATGCTGTACCTGTATCAATAATCCAGTATGCTGTACTTATCATAATCCTAGTAGTCTGTACCTGTTAATAATCCTAGTATGCTAATACCTGTATCATATCCATTACCAGTATGATGTACCTGTATCATATTACCAGTATGCTATACCTGTATCAATAATCCCAGTAATGCTGTACCTGTATCAATAATCCCAGTTGCTGTACCTGTATCAATAATCCTAGTATGCTATACCTGTATCAATATTACCAGTATGCTGTACCTGTATCAATATTACCAGTATGCTGTACCTGTATCATAATCCTAGTATGCTGTACCTGTATCAATAATCCCAGTATGCTGTACCTGTATCAATAATCCTAGTATGCTATACCTGTATCATATTACCAGTATGCTGTACCGTATCAATAATCCCAGTATGCTGTACCTGTATCAGTAATCCCAGTATGCTGTACCTGTATCAATATTACCAGTATGCTGTACCTGTATCAATAATCCTAGTATGCTATACCTGTATCAATATTACCAGTATGCTGTACCTTATCAATAATCCTAGTATGCTGTACCTGTATCAATATTACCAGTATGCTATACCTGTATCAGTATTACCAGTATGCTGTACCTGTATCAATAATCCTAGTATGCTGTACCTGTATCAATATTACCAGTATGCTGTACCGTATCAGTATTACCAGTATGCTGTACCTGTATCATAACCAGTATGCTGTACCTGTATCATAATCCTAGTAATGCTATACCTGTTCAATATTACCATATTGTACCTGTATCAATAATCCTAGTATGATGTACCTGTATCAATAATCCCAGTATGCTTTAGCTGTATCAATAATCCCTGTATGCTGTACCTGTATCAATAATCCTATTATGCTTGTACCTGTATCAATCTTACCAGTATGCTGTACCTGTATCAATAATCCCAGTATGCTGTACCTGTATCAATAATCCAGTATGCTGTACCTGATCAATCCTAGTATATACCTGTATCAATATACCGTATGCTGTACCTTTTATCAATAATCCCAGTATGCTGTACCTGTATCAATATCCCAGTATGCTTTAGCTGTATCAATAATCCCTGTATGCTGTACCTGTATCAATAATCCCAGTATGCTGTACCTGTATCATAATCCCTGTATGCTGTACCTGTATCAATAATCCCTGTAATGCTGTACCTGTATCAATAATCCTAGTATGCTATACCTGTATCAATATCCCAGTATGCTGTACCTGTATCAATAATCCTAGTATGCTGTACCTGTATCAATAATCCCAGTATGCTGTACCTGTATCAATAATCCCAGTATGCTGTACCTGTATCAATACTCCTAGTATGCGTACCTGTATCAATAATCCTAGTATGCTGTCTGTATCATAATCCTGTATGCTGTACCTGTATCAATAATCCTAGTATGCTGTACCTGTATCAATAATCCCAGTATGCTTTAGCTGTATCAATAATCCCTGTATGCTGTACCTGTATCAATAATCCTAGTATGCTATACCTGTATCAATAATCCCAGTAATGCTGTACCTGTATCAATAATCCCAGTATGCTTTAGCTGTATCAATAATCCCGTATGCTTTAGCTGTATCAATAATCCCTGTATGCTGTACCTGTATCAATAATCCTAGTATGCTATACCTGTATCAATAATCCCAGTATGCTGTACCTGTATCAAATCCCAGTATGCTGTACCTGTATCAATATCCACGTATGCTACACCTGTATCAATACCCAGTATGCTTAACCTGTATCATAATCCCAGTAGCTTTAGCTGTATCCATAATCCCGTATGTTATACCTGTATCAATAATCCTAGTATGCTGTACCTGTCATAATCCTGTATGCTATACCGTATCAATAATCCCAGTATGCTATACCTGTATCAATAATCCCAGTATGCTGTACCTGTATCATAATCCCAGTATGCTGTACCTGTATCAATAATCCTAGTATGCTGTACCTGTATCAATAATCCTAGTATGCTGTACCTGTATCAATAATCCCAGTATGCTTTAGCTGTATCAATAATCCCTGTATGCTGTACCTGTATCAATAATCCTAGTATGCTATACCTGTATCAATAATCCCATTATGCTGTACCTGTATCATAATCCTAGTATGCTATACCTGTATCAATAATCCCAGTATGCTGTACCTGTATCAATAATCCCAGTATGCTTTAGCTGTATCAAATCCCTGTATGCTGTCCTGTTCAATATCAGTATGCTGTACCTGTATCAATAATCCCAGTATGCTGTACCTGTATCAATAATCCCAGTATGCTGTACCTGTATCAATAATCCCCTAGTATGCTATACCTGTATCAATAATCCCTGTATGCTATACCTGTATCAATAATCCTAGTATGATGTACCTGTATCAATATTACCAGTATGCTGTACCTGTATCAGTATTACCAGTATGCTGTACCTGTATCAATATTACCAGTATGCTGTACCTGTATCAATAATCCTAGTATGATGTACCTGTATCAATATTACCAGTATGCTGTACCTGTATCAGTATTACCAGTATGCTGTACCTGTTCAATAATCCCAGTATGCTGTACCTGTATCAATAATCCCTGTATGCTGTACCTGTATCAATAATCCTAGTATGCTGTACCTGTATCAATAATCCTAGTATGCTATACCTGTATCAATAATCCTAGTATGATGTACCTGTATCAATATTACCAGTATGCTGTACCTGTATCAATAATCCTAGTATGATGTACCTGTATCAATATTACCAGTATGCTGTACCTGTATCAGTATTACCAGTATGCTATACCTGTCAATACTCCTATTAAAATGCTGTAACTGTATCAATATACCATATGCTGTACCTGTATCAATAATCCCTGTATGCTGTACCTGTATCAATAATCCTAGTATGCTATACCTGTATCAATATTACCAGTATGCTGTACCTGTATCATATACCAGTATGCTGTACCTGTATCAATAATCCCTGTGAAATACAACAAAGGACAAAAAATGACCCTGCATGATTCTCTTCAGTATCGATCCTATCCATTGTCAATTCCTGTTCCTCCGAATAATCTTCCTGTTCTATTCCGTTGCTACCTGTATCATAATCCTAGATGCTGTACCTGTATCAATAATCCCGTATGCTATACCTGTATCAATATCCCCTGTATCTGTACCTTATCAAGTCCGTATGCTGTACCTGTATCTAATATCCCAGTATGCTATACCTGTATCAATATCCCTGTATCATACATGTATCATTTCCATATGCTGTACCTGTATCAATAAATCCTAGTATGCTGTACCTGTACAATAATCCCAGTATGCTATACCCTGTATCAATAATCCCTGTATGCTATACCTGTATCAATATTACCAGTATGCTGTAACCTTATCAATAATCCTAGTACTGACTGTTCAATAATCCCTGTATGCTATACCTGATCAATAATCCCTGTATGCTGTACCTGTATCATAATCCCAGTAATGCTATACCTGTATCAATATTACCAGTATCTGTACCTGTATCAATATCCCAGTATGCTGTAACCTGTAATCAATAATCCCTAGTATGCTGTACCTGTATCAATAATCCCATTATGCTGTACCTGTATCAATAATCCCTGTATGCTGTACCTGTATCATATACCCGTATGCTGTACCTGTATCAATATCCTGTATCTGTACCTGTATCAATAATCCCTGTAGTAACCTATCAATCCCGTATGCTGTACCTGTATCAATAATCCAGTATGCTATACCTGTATCATATTACCAGTATGCTGTCCTGTATCAATAATCCTAGTATGCTGTACCGTATCAAAATCCCTGTATGCTGTACCTGTATCAATAATCCAGTATGCTATACCTGTATCATATTACCGTATGCTATCCGGTCATAACCCTGTATGCTGTCCTGTATCAATTCCCAAGTATGCTGTACCTGTATCATAACCCAGTATGCTATAACCTGTATCAATAATCCCTGTATGCTGTACCGTGTATCAATAATCCCTGTATGCTGTACCTGTATCATATATCCCAGTATGCTATTACCTGTATCAATATCCCTGTATGCTGTACCTGTATCATAATCCTAGTATGCAATACCTGTATCAATATTACCAGTATGCTGTACCTGTATCAATAACCTAATACTGTACCTGTATCAATATTACCAGTATGCTGTACTGTATCATTTAATCCAGTATGCTTGTACCTGTATCAATAATCCTAGTATGCGTACCTGTATCAATTTACCAGTATGCTGTACCTGTATCAGTATTACCAGTATGCTGTACCTGTTCATATATCCATTTTGCTGTACCTGTATCATATTACCAGTATGCGTACCTGTATCAATAATCCTAGTATGCTGTACCTGTATCAATATTACCATTATGCTGTACCTGTATCAGTATTACCAGTATGCTGTACCTGTTTCAATAATCCAGTTTGCTGTACCTGTATCAATAACCCCCATTTGCTGTACCTGTATCAATATCCCAGTATGCTGTACCTGTATCAATAATCCTAGTATGCTGTACCTGTATCAATATTACCAGTATGCTGTACCTGTATCAATAATCCCTAGTATATTACCTGTATCAATATTACACTCTATGCTGTACCTGTATCAATATCCAGTATGCTGACCTGTATCAATATCCATATGCTGTACCTGTATCAGTATTACCAGTATGCTGTACCTGTATCAATATTACCAGTATGCTGTACCTGTATCAATATTACCTGTATGCGGTACCTGTATCAATAATCCCCTGTATGCTGTACCTGTATCAATAATCCTAGTATGCTGTACCTGTATCAATATTACCAGTATGCTGTACTGTATCATATTACCAGTATGCTTACCTGTATCAATATTCCCATATGCTGTACCTGTTATCATTATTACCAGTATGCTGTATACCTGTATCAATATTACCAGTATGCTGTACCTGTATCAGTATTACCAGTATGCCCGTGTACCTGTATCAATAATCCTAGTATGCTGTACCTGTATCATATTACCTAGTATGCTGTACCTGTATCATACTATCTAGTATGCTATAACCTGTATCAATATTACCAGTATGCTGTACCTGTATCAATAATTCCAGTATGCTTACCTGTATCAATTACCAGTATGCTGTACCTGTATCAATAATCCAGTATGCTATAACCTGTATCAATATTACCAGTATGCTGTACCTGTATCAATATTCCAGTATGTTTACCTGTATCAGATACCTGTATGCTGTACCTGTATCAATAATCCTATGCTATGGTACCTGTATCAATATTACCGTATCTGACTGTATCATATTACCAGTATGCTATACCTGTATCATATTACCAGTATGCCTGTATCCTGTAATCAATATACCAGTATTGCTGTACCTGTATCAGTATTACTGTATGCGTAACCTGTCATCACTATTACCATATCTATCCCTGTTCAATATTACCAGTATGCTATACCTGTATCAATATTACCAGTATGCTATACCTGTATCAATTATTAACCTTAGCTGTACCTGTATCTAATCCTAGTATGCTGTCCTTATCAATATACCAGTATCTATACCTGTATCAGATTTTTACCATATGCTGTACCTTATCAATAATCCTAGTAGCTGTACCTGTATCAGTATTACCTGTATGCTGTATACCTGTACTATCAATACTCCAGTATGCTGTACCTTATCAATATTCCCAGTATCTGTACCTGTATCGTATTACCAGTATGGCTGTAACCTGTATCAATATTACCAGTATGCTGTACCTGTATCAAATAAGCCCTGTATGATGTACCTGTATCATATACCATATCTGTCCTGTATCATAATCCTAGTAGCGTATACCTGTATCAAATACCAGTATCTGTACCTGTATCATATTACCATATGCTGTACCTGTATCAATATTACCAGTATGCTGTAACCTTTATCATATTACCATATGCTACCGTTCAATAATCCCTGTAGCTGTACCGTTCATAATCCAGTATGCTGCCTGTATCATATCGTATCTACCTGTATGTACCATCGTACCTTATCAAATACCATATGGACCTTCGTATTCCTATGCTTACTTATCAATAATCCTAGTATGCTGTACCTGTATCAGTATTACCTGTAGCTGTACCTGTATCCAATAATCCTAGGTATGCTATACCTGTATCAATATTACCAGTAATGCTGTAACCTGTATCAATTTACCATTATGCTGTACCTGTACAATACCCAGTATGCTATACCCTGTATCAGTATTACCTGTATGCTGTACCTGTATCAATAATCCTAGTATGCTTGTACCTGTATCAATATTACCAGTATGCTATACCTGTATCAATATTACCAGTATGCTGTACCTGTATCAATATTACCAGTATGCTGTACCTGTATCAGTATTAACCTGTATGCTGTACCTGTATCAATAATCCTAGTATGCTATACCTGTATCAATATTACCTGTATGCTGTACCTGTATCAATAATCCTAGTATGCTATACCTGTATCACATATTACCGGTATGCTGTACCTGTATCAATAATCCTAGTATGCTATACCTGTATCAATATTACCTGTATGCTGTACACTGGTAACATCAATAATCCTAGTATGCTAGAACCTGTATCAATAACCTCAGTATGCTGTACCCATATCAATAACCTCAGTATGCTGTACCTGTATCAATAATCCCAGTATGCGTACCTGTATCATATACCATATGCTGTACCTGTATCAATAATCCTGTATGCGTAACTGTAATCACAATCCAGTATGCTGTACCTGTATCATATCCCGTATGCGTACCTGTATCAGTATTACCTGTATGCTGTACCTGTATCCATATTACCATATGCTGTACCTGTATCAATAATCCTAGTATGCTGTCCCTGTATCAGTATTACCTCATGCGCTGTCCTGTATCATAATCCCGTATCTGTACCTGTTTCAATATTACCAGTATGCTGTAACCTGTATCAATATTACCCGTTGCTGTACCTGTATCATATTACCAATGTATGCTGTATACCTGTATCATAATCCCTGTATCTGTCCTTTACAATATCCTAGTATGCTGTACCTGTATCAATATTACCAGTATGCTGTACCCTGTATCAGTATTACCAGTATGCTGTACCTGTATCAGTATTACCAGTATGCTGTACCTGTATCAATAATCCTAGTATGCTGTACCTGTATCAATATTACCAGTATGCTGTACCTGTATCATAATTACCTGTATGCATTGTACCTAGTATCAATATTACCAGTATGCTTTACCTTTATCATCCCTATGCTGTACCTGTATCAATAATCCCTATCGTACCTGTATCATATAGTCGTACCTGTATCAATATTACCAGTATGCTGTACCTGTATCAGTATTACCAGTATGCTTGTAACCTTTATCAATATTACCAGTATGCTGTACCTGTATCAGTATTACCAGTATGCTGTACCTGTATCAATATCCTAGTATGCTGTACCTGTATCAGTATTACCTGTATGCTGTACCTGTATCAATAATCCCTATGCTGTACCTGTATCAATATTACCAGTATGCTGTCAACCTGTATCAATATTACCAGTATGCTGTACCTGTATCAATAATCCCAGTATGCTATACCTGTATCAGTATTACCAGTATGCTGTACCTGTATCAATAATCCTAGTATGCTGTACCTGTATCAATATTACCTGTGAGCTATCCTGTAATCAATATACCAGTATGCTGTACCTGTTATCAATTTACCAGTATGTGCTGTACCTGTATTCAGTATCACCTGTATGCTGTACCTGTATCAATAATCCTATATCTATCCTGTATCATAATTACCTTATGCTGTACTGTATCAATAATCCTAGTATGCTATACCTGTATCAATATTACCGGTATGCTGTAAGCCTGTATCAATATCCTAGTGATGCTATACCTGTATCAATATTACCTTACCTCCCCGCTGTACCTACTGTATCAATACCTATCCTAGTATTCTAATATAGCTATCTGTACATCATAATCACCCAGTATGCTGGTACCTGTATCAATATTACCAGTATGCTGTACCTGTATCAATACCCAGTTGCTGTACCTGTATCAATATTCATAATACCTAGTAATGCTGTACCTGTATCAGTATCCTTATGCTGTACTTGTTCAATAATTCACCAGTATGCTGTACCTGTATCAATAATCCTATAGCTGTACCTGAGTATATTAAAGCTGTACCTGTATCAGTAATTAACCAGTAGGGGAATGAGCTGTCCTGTACTCATCAATAATACCAGTATGCTGTCACTTATCAATTACATCCTAGTAATGCTATGTACCTGTATCAATAATCATCCCGTAGCTGTACCTGTATCATGTATTACCACTTACTGCTGTAACCGTATATTCTATGATGCGTACCTTATCAAATTAACCAGTATGCCTGTCCTGTAATTAGTAGCGACCTGTATCGAATATTACCAGTATGCGTACTACATTCTGTAATAGCTCTACTTATCATTAGAAACAAAATAAATCTCCTCCGTATGAGCTGTTACCTGTAATCAATAATCCTAGTATGCTGTCATAATACATGCGACCTGTAATAGTAACATATGCTTCCACAATATTCACATATGTACCGTTAGTACATGCTTGTACCTGGATCAGATAGTATCTAACTTCTATGTATGCTGTACCGTATATAACTGTAGTATCCTTATAATATTAACCAGTATGCTGTACCTGTATCATATATTAGCTCAGTATGCTGTACCTGTATCAATATATCCCAGTATGTCTGTACTCCTGTATCAAGATTCCAGTATGCTGTAACCGTATCAATAACCTAGTACGGCTGTGGTCGACGTATCAGTAATATAACCTGTAAATGCTGTACTGTACACCCCTGAAAATCAAAATCCTAGTATGCGCTATACTGTATCAGATAATTTACTAATTAACCATATGCTGTACCCTGTCTCAATTATCCCAGTAATGCTATAAACCTGTATCAATCAATATTACCAGTATGCTGTACCTGTACAAATACAATCCCAGTATGCTATAAGGTAACTGTATCAATATTACCCGAGTATGCTGTACCTGTATCAATAATTACCAGTATGTTTACCCTACCTGTATCATTATTACCTGTATGTGATGATGCTTAACCGACCTGTAATCAATAAAAAAAAATCCTAGTATGCTAACTACCTGTATTCATATTACCTACCTGTAATGCTGTACCGGTCATCACTAAATTACCATAATGATGCTATACCTGTATCAATATTTAAACCAGTATGCTATACCTGTATCAATATTGTTAACCATATGCTATACCTGTATCAATGATTCCAGTGATGCTGTAACCTGTATCAATATTACCAGTACTAAAATAATACCTGTGTTAAAATCAAGTATTTAACCCGTGACCTGTATGCTGTACCTGTATCAATAATGACCAGTAATGCTATACCCTGTATCATCAATATTAACCAGTATGCTATAAACCACCTGTATCATATATTACCCAGTATGCTAACCGGTATCAATTTTACCTGTATATTCTTTACCTGTATCAATATTACCAGTTGCTATACCTGTATCATTCTTAACCAGTATGCTATACCTGTATCAATAATTACCCAGTAATGCTAATATAAACCTGTAAAATCAATATTACCCTGTATGCTGTACCGGAATCAATAATAATATCCTAGTATAATGGGCTGTACCTGTATCAATAATCCAGTAATGCTGTACCTTAATCAATATTACCAGTATGCTATACCTGTGTATCAGTATTAAACCAGTAGTCTTTAACCTTAAAAAGTAAACGTAAAAAAAACCTGTATAATCAAGAATCCTAGTAATGGCTTGTATGCTGCTGTGGGTCACCTGTATCAGTATTACTGTAGCTGTAACCGTATCAAAATAATCCTAGTAAATGCTGTACCTGTACAATATTACCAGTATGCTGTACCTGTATCAGTAATTACCAGTATGCTGTCTGTACCTGTATCAATTTACCCAGTATTCGGTACCTGTATCATATCCTAGTAGATGTAACCTGTATTCAATATTACCATTATGCTGTAGTAACCCTGTATCAGTATTAAATAACCTAATGCTGTAACCTGTATCAATAATCCTAGTATTGTTACCTGTATCAATATTACCATTATGCTGTACCTGTATCAGTATTACCAGTATTCTGTAACCTGTACAATATTACATATCCTGTACCTGTATCATCTTACCATATGCTGTACAACTGTATCAATAATCCCTGTAGGCTGTACCTGTATCATATCCTAGTAAGGCTGGTAAACCTGTAATCAAATAATTACCAGTATGCTGTACCTTAATCAGTATACCATATGCTGTACCTGTATCATTACCAGTAATGCTGTACCTGTATCATTATTACCAGTATGCTGTAAAACCTGTATCAATAATCCCCGTATGCTGTACCTGTATCAGTATTACCTGTAATGCTGTAACCTGTATCATAATCCTAGTATGCCTATCCTGTATCAATATTACCAGTATGCCTTGGTACCTGTACAATATTACCATTAGCTTACCTGTATCATCATCCCAGTATGCTTACCTTTATCAATAATTCCATATGCTGTACCTGTATCAATACCCCAGTATGCTGTACTGTATCAGAATACCAGTATGCTGTACCTGTATCAATAATTGCTATTGTCCTAGGGGGCAGTAATTTTTTTTTTTTTTTTACCCAGGGGCAGTGTTTTTTTTCTTGTGATTGACTATTTTTCCATGAGCCACCCAAATCCCCGGTGGGTATGTGCTCTCTTGTAATTTATGGACCATTCACTGTGTGCCCCTCTTATTGGTGGAATCGTATTTCTATTAGGGGTGGGGCCTTACCTCACTTAACTGGTGTACCAGTTAAAGGGTTCTCACATGTGGTTGAATTACATGTGAAAAAGGGTTGTACACCCGAAACACGTCTAACTGCACCAATCCTATTACCACATTACCTAGTGAAATTGATATATTGCATTGTTCTGGACAGTGCAATTAGAAGACATGGGACCCCACCTGTCATCAGGGATCATTTATACTTTTGTTGATTGTTTGGTAAAATCCTTGTCTCTATAGATTCCCAGAATTCACTTACAGCTGTAAGAGGATTCTGGGTGTTGTAATTTATTAAAAACGGGAAAGCTACAGTGTGTCGTAGTTTCACTCGTGTTCCTTAAAATCTTCTGGTCATGGTCAATATTAAGTGAACGTGACCAATGAATTGGCTCCTTTTGACTGTTTTTTAATTCTGCTTTATAAAATATCAGATTTTTTTGTTTCCTACATCACTTATTTGGTAATGAGAAAAAATGAAAAATGAATTTGCACATAACATTTTAATATGAAATATACATGTTCTGGTTTGTTATCTCAAGGGTTAAAGTCTTCCAATTTGCACGCATTTTTCATTCTCTACGGATAGAACTATCCACTGTGCAGATTATCTCCGGGTTAGTGTAATAATAATCGTCTAGTATGTCCTATGGGGGAATTCTACCTGGAGACAGACGGGAATTGTGGGATTTTCTGATCCGATTACTGACGGGCCAGTATTGTGCAGGTAAGAGAGTTTCCATGTGTAATAACTTGTAGTTTGGTGGAGTTAATTCAGGATCACGGACTTTATAATAATGAATGTACTGACTGGACTAATATTTTCTGTATGTTGTGGGATCTCTAGTGGATAATGCCCCCCCAACTGTAAATTATAAGGATATTAAAGTCACCGATGAGTCCGTGACCATATAACTTTTTATACAGGGCACGGACTCCAAGGGACTTCCTAATATCCCTATAATTTACAGTTGGGGGTGCATTATTTATTAAACCTACCCCTTTGTGGCTTTTGGTTTTCCTTCTCTTCCTGGAACTGTAAGATTATAAGGCTATAATCTTACAGTTCCTCCCATAGAATCCACTACAGGGTATGTTATAGTGATATTATCACAGATAATACTAGACAGTGAGATACTTAAGATCTTTGTTTAAACCAGACCTGGGCAAGTTGACATCGGGGGCCACATGTGTCCCCTTTGTCTGTCTTTAATTGATTATTGGCACTATACTGACTCGTCCCCACAGAGCTAATAGAAAATATCATTGAAACCGTAGACATTAAAGGGCAACTATAGTGTCCAAATCAAAACTTTTAAAAACCCTACTATTCAACAATAACTTTCATCCCATCCCCCTACGTGTGTTCTGTTTCTTCTCATATCCGTCCACCTTTTGGGAGATATTATATATATATTTTAAAATTCGAGGGAGTATCTTCAATCAAAGTGAATGGCAAGTATAGTCCGCCCGCCTACTGCTTTTGAATTTACCATATCCACTTCTCCATAGAAGTAAATTACCATATCCCCCTCGACCTATAAATAGTACAAACGCGGCCCGCCAAACTATTTGTAAAGGTCGTGCTGACCCAATGCACCCTGTGTAGGAAGATAAGATAAGCACTTTATTGGCCGTCGGTCCATGGATGCATTGCCGAACGGCTGCTGTTTGCGCCCAAATAAATTGCTCATACGGCATGATTATCGCCAACCCGCTAGTGCACGTGTGTGTACCTTAAGAGTACTGGCATCATGGGAGCAAAGTTTCCAGGAGAGTCTCTTCTTTCTAGTCTCACCTTATAATAATTTGGCTTGAATTCTTGCTCTATTTCTTCTTTTTCTTCTTCCATTTTAATTCTTCCGCTTTTTGGCCGTAATCAACTCCCCACAAGTTTTTGAGCTAAGACCATGAAATTTGGTTACAGACGTGCGGGGCCTATAGGAGCGTGTGCAGTCTTCAATCTTTCAAATCTTTTTCTTACAGATGCACTTACACAGAGTGCTTTAATGGTGTAGGTGGCACAGGGATTATTTCACCCCAAATGCATCACCTTACATTTATCAACATTGAATCTCATCTCCATTCTGCCCTGCCCATTTTGATAATCTATCTCGTCCTGCTTGCAGCCCTTGCACTCATTGGAAGTGTTCCAAAGCTCTGATAGTTTATTGTCATCTGCAAACACTGAACCCTTGCTCTCAATGCCCCTTCTAAAGTCATTAAACAGATTCAAACAGAAGCGTCCCCAGACGAACCCTGAGGAACTCCGCTTAGAACTTTAGCCCCACATAGATGTAGCTCCATTAAACCACCACTCTCTGTTTGTGCTCCCCGTACCCATTTTCGCTCTATCCTAACAAATGTTTTTCTTCAAGGCCACAGTCCTCAGTTTATCATTAGAGTCCACCTTACGTGGCTCAGATATCAAGGGCTTTCGCACATCCAAATATACCACATCCACTGCTGTGGCCTGGGGGGGGAATCTAACTTCTTACTCACTCCACTTCTTAAAAATCAGAATTTTGTCTGGCATGGTCTATTTCTTATAAATCCATGCTGAACTACTCTAATAAGATCCAGTTCTGGAGATAAAGTTCCAAGGTATGATCCCGTAACAAAGTTTCCCATCACTTCCTACCCCACTGATTTGGCTGAACAGGTCTATAGTTTTTTTACCAGGCTGTAACGACTACCTTTTTGAATCTTGGTATACATTGGATTTTTTTTCCAATCCAGGCCGGGGCCCACATCCCCAGACAAAGCGAATCTGGAAGATGAGAACTGGTCTAGATAACGAAACTAGCTCTTTTAAGCTCAAATGTAATCTTAATGTATGTATTCAATCCGGTCCGTGCTTATAAATTTAAACATTAACTTAGTCTAATAGTTTCCGTACAATATCCTCTGTCAGCAAGAGTGAATATTTTCCTCATTTATACCCTTCATATTAATTACATGTCCCCGGTATAGAGGACTAGATCCTATAGTTTATACAGAGTGAATATTCCCCATTTATACCCTTCCTATTATTACGTCCTTGCCTATAAGGACTATGATTCTCTCTATATTGGTATACAGAGTGGAATATTCCTCATTTATACCCTTCATATTATTAGCAGTCCCCTGTTATAGGACTAGGATTCTCTATAGTGATACCGATGATTTTCCTTCCTTTATACCTTCATATTATTACAGTCCCTGTTAAGACTAGGATTCCTCTATAAGTGTATACAGAGTGAATATCCTCATTTATACCCTTCATATTATTAACAAGTCCCTGCTATAAGGAACTAGGATTCCTCTATAGGTATACAGAGTGAATATTCCCTCATTTATACGCCTTCATATTATTACAGTTCGCTATAATGACTAGGATTCTCTAAGTGTAGAACAGAGTGAATCTTCCTCATTTTATCTCTCATATTATTACCTGCCCTGCTTATAAGGACTAGGATTCTCTATAGTGAATACAGAGTGAATATCTCCTCCTTCATAACCCTTTCGTATATTAACAGTCCCCGCTATAAGTACTATGATTCTCTATATTTTATACAGAGTTAATATTCCCATTCTAACCCTTCATATTATTTACATCCCTGCTTATAAGGCTAGGATTCTCTATAGCGTATACGAGGGGGGGGGGGGGGGGGGGGGGGGGGGGGTGATATCCCTCATTTATACCCTTCATATTATTACAGTCCCTGCTCTAAGGACTAGATTCTCTATAGTGTATACAGAGTGACTATTCCTCATTTAATACCCTTCATATTATTACAGTCCCTGCATAGGACTGGATTCTCTATAGTGTTACAGGTGAATATTCTCATTTTATTACCCTTCATATTATTACAACAGTCCCTGCTATAAGGACTAGATTCTCTAAGCGTATACAGAGTGAATATCCCTCATTTATACCCTCATATTATTACAGTCCTGTTAAAGGACTAGGATTCTCTATATTGTATAACAGATGAATATTCATCATTTATACCCTCTCGTATTATTACAGTCCCTGCTATAAAGGACTAGGATTCTCTATAGTGTATACAAGTGAATATTCCCATTTTATACCCTTCTATTATTACAGTCCCGTAATAGGACTAGGAATTCTCTATAGTGACTACAGAGTGAATATTCCCCATTTATAACCCTTCAATAGTAGCAGTCCCGCTATAAGGACGAGGATTCTCCTATATTGTATACAGAGTGAATTCCCTCATTTAGGAGTCTCTATAGTGTCTACAGAGTGAATTTCCTCGTGATAATACCCTTCATATATTACAGTCCCTGCTATAAGGACTAGGATTCTCTATAGTGTATACAGATGAAATATGCCTCATTTATAAACCCTTCATATTATTACATTACGTCCCTGCTATAAGTACTAGGATTCTCTATAGTGTACATACAGAGTGAATATTCCTCATTATACCCATCCATATTATTACAGTCCCTGCTAAAGGACTAGGATTCCTCTATAGTTCTATACAGAGTGAATATCCATCATTTATACCCTTCATATATTACGTCCCTGCTATAAGGAACTATGATTCTCTATAGTTATACAGAGTGAATATTCCTCATTTATACCATCATATTTATTACGTCGCCTGCTATAAGGACTACGGATTCTCTATTAGTGTATACAGAGTGAATATTCCCCATTTATACCCTCATATTATTACGTCCCTGCTATTAAGGACTAGGATTCTCTATAGCGTATACAGAGTGAAATATCCCTCATTTATACCCTTCCTATTAGTACATTCCCTGTTATAAATGACTAGGATTCTCATATAGTGTAATACAGATTGAATATCCATCATTTAACCCTTCGTATTATTACAGTCCCTGCTATAAGGACTAGGAATCTCTATAGTTAACAGAGTGAATATTCCTCATTTATACCCTTCTATTATTACAGTCCCCGCTAAAAGGACTAGATTCTCTATAGGTGGAAATACAGAGTGAATATTCCGCATTTATACCCTTTCATATTATTACAGTCCCCGCTATAAGGACTAGGATTCTCTATAGAGAATACAGAGTGAATATTCCTCATTTTCCCTTCATATTTTCAGTCCCGCGTTATAAGGACTAGGCTTCTCTATAGTGTTACAGAGTGATATTCCTCATTTATACCCTTTCGTATTATTACAGTCCTGCTATAAGGACAGGATTCTCTATAGTGAATACAGAGTGAATATTCCTTCCTCAATTTATACCCTTCATATTATTACAGTCCTCTATAAATGACTAGGATTCTCTATAGTGTATACAGAGTGAATATTCCTATTTCTACCCTTCTATATTACAGTCCCTGCTATAAGGACTAGGATTCTCTATAGTGCTACAGAGTGAATCTTCCTCATTTTATCCCTTCATATTATGACAGTCCCTGTTATAAGGGACTAGATTCTCTATAGTGTAATACACAGTGATATTCCTCATTTATACCCTTCGTTATTATTACAAGTCTCCTGCTATAAAGGACTGGATTCTCTATAGTGTATACAGAGTGATAGTCCCTCATTTATACCCTTCGTATTATTACAGTCCCTGCGATAAGGACTAGATTCTCTATAGCGTTATACCGAGTGAATATTCCTCATTTATACCCTTCATATTATTACAGTCCCCGCTATAGGACTAAGGATTCCTATAGCGAATACAGAGTGAATTATTCTCATTTATAACCCTTCATATTATACAAGGTCCCCGCTATAAAATGAACTAGGATTCTCTATAGTGAATACCGAGTTGAATATTCCTCATTTATACCCTTCTATTATTACGTCCCCCGCTATAGGACTAGGATTCTCCATAGTGTATACAGAAGTGAATATTCCTCCATTTATACCCTTCAATTATTACATCCCCGCTATAAGGACTAGGATTTTCTATAGTGAATACAGAGGGAATATTCCTCATTTATTCCCTTCATATTATTACAGTCCCCGCCTATAGAGGACTAGGATTCTCTATATGTGATAGAGAGTGAATATTCCTCCTTATACCCTTTCATATTATTACAGTCCCCGCTATAGGACTAGATTCTCTATAGTGTATACAAGTATATTCCTCATTTTATCCTTCATTATTATACAGTCCCTGCTATGAGGACTAGATTTCTTAGTGTATACAGGTGATATCCCTCTTTATACGCCTTCATATTATTACTGTACGCTTTAAGGCTAGGATTCTCTATAAGTGTATACAGAGTGAATATTCCTCATTTATACCCTTCATATTATTACATTCCTGCTTTACGGACTAGATTCTATATAGTGTAATACATGTGAATAGCCCTCATTTATATACCCTCATAGTATTAACAGCCTGCTATAATGATAGGATTCTCCTATAGTTGTATACAGAGTGAAATATTCCTCATTTATAAACCCTTCGGCCCTGCTATAAGGACTATGATTCTTCTATAGTAAAGTCAGAGTGAATATTCCTCATTATACCCTTCCGTTATTACAGTCCCTGTTTATTAATGACTAGGATTCTCTATAGTGTATACAAGTGAATATTCCTCATTTTATACACTTCATATTAATTACAGTCCCTGGCTAAAAGGACTGATTTTCTCTATCGTGAATACAGACTTAATATTCCTCATTTATACCCTTCATATTAATTACAGTCCCTGCTTAAGAATAGGATTCTCTATAGGTTACAGGGTGAATATTCCTCATTTAACCCTTTATATTATTACGTACCCTGCTATAAGGAATAGGATTCTCTATATCGTGAATACAGAGTGAATATCCTCATTTATTACCCTTCGTATTAGTACAGTCCTGTTAATATAGACTAGGATTCCCTATAGTGATACAGAGTAAATATTTCCGCATTTCATACCCTTCATATTATTATAGTCCTGCTATAATGGACTATGATTCTCTATAGACTGTATACAAGGGATATTCCTCTTTATACCCTTCCTATCTTACAGTCCCTGCTAAAGACTAGGATTCTCTATCGTTAATACAGAGTGAATATCCCATCATTTATACCCTTCATAATTATTTTACATCCCTGTTTATAAGGGACTAGGATTCTCTATAGTGTATACAGAGTGAATATTCCTCATTTATACCCTTCATATTATTACAGTCCCCGCTATAATGACTAAGACTCTCTATAAGTGAATACATAGTGATATTCTCATTTATACCCTTCGTAATATTACAGGTCCTGTTATAAGGACTAGGATTCTCTACAGTGTATACAGAGTGAATATTCTTTCCTCATTTATTACCTTCGTATTTTACAGTCCCCGCTATAAGGCCTAGGATCTCTATAGTGAAGCAGAGTGAATATTTCCTATTTATACCCTTCATATTATTACAGTCCCCGCTAATAAAGGACTAGGATTCTCTATAGTGTATACAGAGTGAATATTCCTCATTCTACCCTCATATTATACCGTCCCTGCCTATAAGGACTAGGATTTCTATAGTGAATACAAGGGAAGATTCCTCATTTATACCCTTCCATATTAATACAGTCCCCGCTATAAAGGACTAGGATTTCTCTATAGTGAATAGAGAGTGAATATCCCTCATTTATAACCTTCAATATATTACAGTCCCCCCGCTATAAGGACTAAAAAGGATTCTCTATAGTGAATAGAGAGTGAATATTCCTCATTTAACCCTTCATATATTACAGTCCCCTCTATAAGGACTAGATCTCTATAGTGTATACAGAGTGGAATATTCCTCATTTATACCCTCCTATTATCAAGGTCCCTGCTATAAGGACTAGGATTCTCTATAGTGTATACAAGTGAATATCCTCCTTTATCCCCTTCATATTATTACTGTAACTGCTTTAAGAGACTAGGACTCTATAGTGGTATACAGAGTGAATTTTTTTCCCCCCTCATTTCCCCTTCTATTATTACAGTCCCTGCTGTAGGACTAGGATTCTATATAGTGTATCCAGAGTGGATAGCCCTCATTTATATCCCTTCATAGTATTACAGGCCCTGCTATAAGGACTAGGCTTCTCTAAGTTTATACAAGTGAATAGCCTCACTTTACCCTTCAGTTATTCCAGTCCCTGCTATAAGGACTATGATTCTCTATAGTAAATCCAGAGTGAATATTCCTCATTCATAACCCTTCCTATTTATTACCGTCCTGTTATAAAGGACAGGATTCTCTATAGTGTATACAGAGTGATATTCCTCCTTTATACCCTTCATTATTACAGTCCCTGCTATAAGGACTAGGAATTCTCTATAGTGTATACAGAGTGAATATCCCTATTTAAATACCTCATACTATTACTGTAACTGCTTTAAGGACAGGTATTCTCTATAGTGTATCAGAGTGATATTCCTCATTTATACCCTTCAATATTATGACGTCCCTGCTGTAAGGACTAGGATTTCTATATATGTATACAGAGTGAATATCCTCATTTATCCCCTTTCATATTATTACAGTCCCTGCATACCGGACTAGGCTTCCTATAGTGTCTCAAGTGAATATCCTCATTTATACCCTTTCATATTATTACAGTCCCTCTATAGGACTAATGATCTCTATATAAATACTGATGAATATTCCTCCTTCATACCCTTCCTATTATTACATTCCACCTGTTTATAAGGACTAGGATTCTCTATAGTGTATACAGCAGTGAATATTCCTCATTTATAACCCTTCATATTATACAGTCCCTGCTACTAAGGATAGATTTCTATAGGTATACAGGGTAATATCCTCATTTATACCCTTCATATTTTCGTCCCTGCTATAAGGATAGGATTCTCTATAGTGAATACAGAGTTAATAGTCCTCTTTATACACTTCCGTATTCGTACCTTCTGTTATAAGGACTAGGAATTCTGCTCTCTATAGTGTAATACAGAGTGAATATCCTCATTTATACCTTCATTATTACATTCCCCGCTATAAGGACTAGGATTCTCTATATGTATAAGAGTTATATTCCCATTTATACCCTTCATATTATTACCATTCCCCGCTATAAGACTAGGAATCCCTATAGTTAATACAGAGGTAATATTCCGCATTTATACCCTTCATATTATTACGTCCTTGCTATAAGGACTATGAATTCTCTATAGTGTATACAGAGTGAATATTCCTCTTTATACCCTTCATTTATTACCTTCCCCTCTAAAGGCCTAGGATTCTCTATAAGTGAATACAGAGTGAATATCCCTCATTTATACCCTTCATATTATTACATTCCCTGTTATAGGCCTAGGATTCTCTATAGTGTATCAGAGTGACTAGCCTCAATTTATACCCGTCAATATTATTACGTCCCCCGCGATAAGGACTGATTCTCTCTAGTGAAATACAGAGTGGAATATTCCCTCATTTTAACCCTTCGTTTATTACAGTCCCCTGTATACAGGACTAGGATTCTCTACAGTTGTCTACGAGTGAAATTCCTCATTTTACCCTTCGATTAATCAGTCCGCTATAAGTACTAGTAATTCTCTATAGTGTATAAGAGTAAATATTCCCCCTTTATACCCTTCGTAATTATTACGTCCCCGCTATAGACGATGATTCTCTATAGTGAAACAGAGTGATATTCCTTATTTATTACCCTTCATATTATTACATCCCCGTATAAAGGACTAAGATTCTCTAGGTTTATACAGAGTGAAATTCCCATTTATTAACCCTTCCTATTATTTTAACAGACCCTGCTATAAGACTAGGATTCTCCTATAGTGTATACAGAGTGAATTCCTCATTTAGTACCCTCGTTTATTACAGTCCCCGCTATAAGGACGAGGATTTCTATAGTGAATAGAGAGTGAATATTTCTCAATTTATATCCCTTCATATTATTACAGTCCCCCGTATAAGGACAGGATTCTTATAGTGTAATACAGAGTGAATAGTCCTCATTTATTAACCTTCATATTAATTACAGTCCCCCGCTATAAGGACTAGATTCCTCTATAAGTTGTGTTAATCAGAGTGAATATTCCTCATTTATACTTTTCATATTATTCAGTCCCGCTATAAAGGACTAGGAATCTCTATAGTGGTAATACAGAGTGAATATTCTCATTTATTACCTTCATATTATTACATCCCCGCTATAAGGACTAGCATTCTCTATAGTGTATACGAGTGAATCTTCCTCATTTATACCTTTCATATTATTACAGTCCCCGCTATAAAGGACTTAGGATTCTCTATAGTGTATACAGAGTGAATATTCCTCCTCATTATAATACTTTCATATTATTACCAGTCCCCGCTATAAGGGAACTACAGGATTCTACCCTTAAACAGGGACTGTGGGATGTATTTATAATATAATTATATAGCAGGATTCTACCCTTAAACAGGGACTGTGGGATGTATTTATAATATAATTATTGTACCTGTACCAATTATCCCAGTTTGCTGTAACCATACTAATAATCCCAGTATGCTGTACCTGTATCAGTAATCCCAGCATGTTGTACCTGTTTCAATAATCTCAGTATGCTGAACCCATATCATTAATCCCAGTTTGATGTACCTGTATCAATAACCCCACCATACTGTTTCAATAATCCCAGTATGCTGTATCTGTATCAATAATCCCAGTATGCTGTACCTGTATCAATAATACCAGCATGTTGTACCTGTTTCAATAATCTCAATATGCTGAACCCGTATCATTAATCCCAGTTTGATGTACCTGTATCATTAATCCCACCATACTGTTTCAATAATCCAAGTATGCTGTACCTGTATCAATAATCCCACCATACTGTTTCAATAATCCCAGCATGTTGTACATGTTTCAATAATCTCAGTATGCTTAACCCGTATCATTAATCCCAGTATGCTGTACCTGTATCATTAATCCCACCATACTGTTTCAATAATCCAAGTATGCTGTACCTGTATCAATAATCCCAGTATGCTGTACCTGTATCAATATCCAGTATCTGTAACCTGTATCAATCCCAGCATGCTGGTACCTGTTTTCAATAATCTCAGTATGCTGAACCTGTATCATTAATCCCAGTATGGTGTACCTGTTCAATAATCCCACTATCTATTTCAATAATCCAGTAGCGTACCTGTATCAATAATCCCAGTATGATGTACCTGTAATCAATATCCCAGTATGCTGTGCCTGTATCAATAATCCCAGTAGGCTGTAGCATGTACACCTCTATGTGCATAGAGAGAGGTGTGCAATTGTACGGGTCTCTCTTAGAGTACATAGCATAGAGGAGGTGTGCAATTGTATGGGCTCTCTTAGGATACATAGCATAGAGAGAGGGGTGCAATTGTACGGGTCTCTTTTAGGATACATAGCATAGAGAGAGGTGTTCAATTGTAGGGCTCTCTTAGATACATAGCATAGAGAGAGGGGTGCATTGTACGGGTCTCTCTTAGGATACATAGCATAGAGAGAGGGGTGCATTTTACGGTGTCTCTCTTAAAAAATACAATAAGATTTTTTTCCTCCTCTGCTGATTAGCAACTCCCACAATTCATCCTGATTTCCCTCTACTGGTGGAGAGTGTATCTGAAAGAATACTAAGGGCATCTTCAATGTACCAAACTGTGGGCTGGCAGAGGGCATCTTTATTTACAAGTCTGTGTGGGCAGAGCATCTGTATTACCAGTCTGTGTGGGCTGGGCATCTTACATTAACAAGTTTGTGTGGGCATCTTATATTTACTAGTCTGTGTTTGAATTAAACAGGTGACCAGCCAGTGTGTCTGTACCTGTACCAATTATCCCAGTTTGCTGTACCAATACTAATAATCACGTATGCTGTACCTGTATCAGTAATCCCAGCATGTTGTACCTGTTTCAATAATCTCAGTATGTTGAACCCATATCATTAATCCCAGTTTGATTTACCTGTATCAATACCCCCACCATACTGTTTCAATAATCCCAGTATGCTGTATCTGTATCAATAATCCCAGTATGCTGTACCTGTATCAATAATCCCAGCATGTTGTACCTGTTTCAATAATCTCAGTATGCTTAACCCGTATCATTAATCCCAGTTTGATTGTACCTGTATCAATAATCCCACCATACTGTTTCAATAATCCCAGTATGCTGTACCTGTATCAATAATCCCGTATGCTGTAACCTGTAATCAATAATCCCACCATACTGTTTCAATAATCCAGTATGCTGTACCTGTATCAATAATCCCAGTATGATGTACCTGTACAATATCCCATATGCGTAACCTGTATCAATAATCCCATTTGATGTACCTGTATCAATAACCCAGTAGATGTCCTGTATCAATAATCCCAGTATAGCTGTACCTCTATCAATAATCCCATTATACTGTACCTGTATCAATAATCCCATTAGCTGTACCTGTACCAATACTCCCAGTTTGCTGTACAACATACTAATAATCCCAGTATGCTGTACCTGTATCAGTAATCCCAGCATGTTGTACCTTTTTCAATAATCTCAGTATGCTGAACCCGTATCATTATCCCAGTTTGATGTCCCTGTATCAATAACCCCCCTACTGTTTCATAATCCCATATGCTGTACCTGTATCAATAATCCCAGTATGCTGTACCTGTATCATAAATCCACCATACTGTTTCAATAATCCAAGTATGCTGTATCTGTATCAATAATCCCAGTATGCTGTACCTGTATCAATCCCAGAATGTTGTACCTGTTTCAATAATCTCAGTATGCTGAACCCGTATCATTAATCCCAGTTTGATGTACCTGTATCATTAATCCCACCATACTGTTTCAATAATCCAGTATGATGTACCTGTATCAATATCCCAGTATGCTGTACCTGTATCAATATCCCACCATACTGTTTCAATAATCCAAGTATGCTGTATCTGTATCAATAATCCCAGTATGCTGGACCTGTATCAAAACCACCAGCATGTTGTACCTATTTCAAAATCTCAGTATGCTGAACCCGTATCATTAATCCCAGTTTGATGTACCTGTATCAATAATCCCACCATAGTGTTTCAATAATCCCTTATGCTGTCCCTGTATCAATATCCCAGTATGCTGTACCTGTATCAATAATCCCACCATACTGTTTCAATAATCCAGGTATGCTGTACCAGTATCAATAGTCCCAGTATGCTGTACCTGTATCAATAATCCCAGTATGCTGTACCTGTATCATTAATCCCACCATACTGTTTCAATAATCCAAGTATGCTGTACCTGTATCAATAATCCCAGTATGCTGTACCTGTATCATAATCCCAGTATTCTGTCCCTGTATCATCCCAGCATGCTGTACCTGTTTCAATAATCTCAGTATGCTGAACCTGTATCATTAATCCGCTTATGGTGTACCTGTATCAATAATCCCACCATACATTTATCAATAATCCCAGTATGCTGTACCTGTATCAATAATCCCATTGATGTACCTGTATCATAATCCCAGTATGCTGTACCTGTATCAATAATCCCAGTATGCTGTCATGTACCACCTCTATTGTAGCATAGAGAGAGGTGTGCATTGTACGGGTCTCTCTTAGAGTACATAGCATAAAGAGGTGTGCAATTGTATGGGCTCTCTTAGGATACATAGCATAGAGAGAGGGTGCAATGTACGGGTCTCTCTTAGGATACTAGCATAGAGAGAGGTGTGCAATTGTATGGGGCTCTCTAGGATACATAGCATAGAGAGAGGGGTGCAATTGTACGGGTCCTCTCTTAGGATACATAGCATAGAGACGGGTCTCTCTTAAAAAAATACATAAGATTTTTTTCCTCCCTATGCTGATTAGCAACTCCCACATCCATCCTGATTTTCCTCTACTGGTGGGAGAGTATATCTGAAAGATACTAAGGGCATCTTCAATGTACCAAACTTGGGCTGGGCAGAGGGCATCTTATATTTACAAGTCTGTGTGGGCAGAGCATCTTGTATTTACCAGTCTGTGTGGGCTGGGCATCTTACATTAACAAGTTTGTGTGGGCATCTTATATTTACTAGTCTGTGTTGTATTAAACAGGTGGACCAGCCAGTGTGTCTGTACCTTACCAATAATCCCAGTTTGCTTTAAAACCATACTAATAATCACAGTATGCTGTACCTGTATCAGTAATCCCCCATGTTGTACCTGTTTCAATAATCTCAGTTGCTGAACCCATATCATTAATCCCATTGTTGATGTACCTGTATCAATAACCCCACCATACTGTTTCAATAATCCCAGTATGCTGTATCTGTATCAATAATCCCAGTATGCTGTCCCTGTATCAATAATCCCAGCATGTTTGTACCTGTATCAATAATCCCAGTATGATGTACCTGTATCAATAATCCCAGTATGCTGTCCTGTATCAATAAACCCAGTATACTGTACCTGTATCAATAATCCCAGTATGCTGTACCTGTACCAATACTCCCAGTTTGCTGTAAACCATACTAATATCCCAGTATGCTGTACCTGTATCAGTAATCCCAGCATGTTGCTTACCTTTTTCAATAATCTCAGTATGCTGGAACCCTTATCATTAATCCCAGTTTGATGTACCTGTATCAATAACCCCACCATAACTGTTTCAATAATCCCAGTATGCTGTACCTGTATCAATAATCCCAGTATGCTGTAACCTGTATCAATAATCCCACCATACTTTTTCAATAATCCAAGTATGCTGTATCTGTAGCAATAATCCCAGTATGCTGTAACCTGTATCAATAATCCCAGCATGTTGTACCTGTTTCAATATATCTCAGTATGCTGACCCATATCATTAATCCCAGTTTGATGTACCTGTACATTAATCCCACCATACTGTTTTCAATAATCCCAGTATGCTGTACCTGTATCAATAATCCCAGTATGCTGTACCTGTATCAATAATCCCACCATACTGGTTCAATAATCCAAGTGTGCTGTATCTGTATCAATAATCCCGTATGCTGTACCTGTATCAATATCCCAGCATGTTGTACCTGTTTCAATAATCTCAGTATGCTGAACCCGTATCATTAATCCCAGTTTGATGTAGCTGTATCATTAATCCCATCATACTGTTTCAAATAATCCAAGTATGCTGTACCTGTATCAATAACCCCAGTATGCTGTACCTTTATGAATAATCCCACCATACTGTTTCAATAATCCGAGCATGTTGTCCCTGTTTCAATAATCTCTGTATGCTGAACCCGTATCATTAATCCAGTATGCTGTACCTGTATCATTATCCCACCATACTGTTTCAATAATCCAAGTATGCTGTACCTGTATCATATCCAAGTATGCTGTACCTGTATCAATAATCCCAGTATGCTGTACCTGTATCATACCCAGCATGCTGTACCTGTTTCAATAATCTCAGTATGCTGAACCTGTATCATTAATCCCCGTATGGTGTACCTGTATCAATATCCCACCATACTTTTCAATAATCCCAGTATGCTGTACCTGTATCAATAATCCCTATGATGTACCTGTATTCAATAATCCCAGTATGCGGTCCTTTATAGTAATCCCAGTATGCTGTACCTGTATCAATATTACCAGTATGCTTTACCTGTATCAATAATCCCAGTATGGTTGGTCATCTGTATCAATAATCCCAGTATGATGTACCTGTATCAATATCCCAGTATTCTGTACCTTATCAATAATCCCAGTATGCTGTACCTGTATCAATAATCCCAGTATGATGTACCTGTATCAATAATCCAGTATGATGTACCTGTTTCAATAATATCAGTATGATGAACCCGTATCATTAATCCCAGTATGATGTACCTGTTTCAATAATCCACCATACTGTTTCAATAATCCAGTATGCTGTACCTGTTATCAATATTACCAGTATGCTGTACCTGTATCAAATAATCCCAGTTTGATGTACCTTATCAATAATCCTAGTATGCTGTACCTGAATCATAATCCGAGTATACTGTACCTGTATCATCATAATCCCACCATACTGTTTAATCAAGTATGCTGTACCTGTATCAATAATCCCAGTATGCTGTACCGGTATCAATAATCCCAGTAATACTGTACCTGTATCACCCCAGCATGCTGTATCTGTTTTCAATAATCTCAGTATGCTGAACCCGTATCTTAAATCCAGATTAATGTACCTGTATCAATAATCCCACCATACTGTTTCATAAATCCCATATGATGTACCTGTATCAATAACCCAGTATGATGTACCGGTATCAATAATCCAGTAGCTGTACCGTATCATAATCCCATTTGATGTATCTGATCAATAATCCCACCATACTGTTTCAATAATCCCAGTATGCTGTACCTGTATCAATAATCCCAGTATGCTGTACCTGTATCAATATTACCAGTATGCTGTACTTATTCAATAATCCTAGTATGATGTACCTGTATCAAAATCCCACCATACTGTTTCAATAATCCAAGTTTGATGTACTTGTGTCAATAACCCAGTATGCTGTACCTGTATCCAATAATCCCAGTATGCTGGACCGTATCAAAATTCCAGTATGATGTACCTGTATCAATATTTCCAGTATGATGTACTGTACAATAATCCCAGTATGCTGTAACCTGTTTCAATAATGTCAGTATGATGAACCCGTATCATTATCCCAGTAGATGTACCGTATCAATAATTCCACCCATACTGTTCAATAATCCTAGTATGCTGTACATGTATTAATAATCCCAGTATGCTTACCTGTATCAATATTACCAGTATGCTGTACCTGTATTAATATCCCAGTTTGATGTACCTGTATCAATAATCCCATTTTTATTACCTGTATCAATATCCCACTTACTGTCCTCAATATCCCAGTATGCTGTACCTGTATCAATAATCGCAGTAATGCTGTACCTGTATCAATATCCCGGTATGCTGTACCTGTATCAATAATCCCAGTATTGCTGAACCTGTATCATATTCCAAGTATGCTGTACCTGTTATCAATATCCCAGTATGGGCTGTATCTTTATCAATAATCACAGTATGCTGAACCTGTATCAATAATCCCAGTAGTGCTGTACCTGTATCAATAATCCCGTATGCTGTCCTGTATCATATCCAAGTATGCTGTACCTGTATCAATAATCCCAGTATGCTGTATCTGTATCAATAATCCCATTATGCTGTATCTGTATCATAATCCCGTATGCTGTAACCTGTATCATAACCCCAGTTTGCTGTACCTGTATCAATAATTCCAGTATGCTGTACCTGTATAATAATCCCAGTTTTGATGTCACCTGTATCAATAATCCACCATACTGCTTCAATAATCCAAGTATGCTGTACCTGATCATACCCACCATACTCTTCAATATCCAATTTGCTGTACCTGTAGCAATAATCCTAGTAGCTGTACTCTGTATAAATAATCCCATTTTGATGTACCTGTATCAACAATCCCACCATACTCTCAATAATCCAAGTATGCTGTACCTGTATCAATAATCCCACCAACTGCTTCAATAATCCAAGTATGCTGTACCTGTAGCAATAATCCTAGAATGCTGTACTCTGTATAAATAATCCCAGTTTGATGTACCTGTATCAACAATCCCACCTACCCTCAATAATCCCAAGTATGCTGTATCTGTATCAATAATCCCAGTATGCTGTACCTGTATCAATAATCCCAGTATGGTGTGCCTGTATCAATAATCCTAGTTCGATGTACCTGTATCAATAATCCTAGTTCGATGTACCTGTATCAATAATCCCACCATACTGTTTCAATAATCCCAGTATGCTGTACCTGTTCAAATAATCCCAGTATGGTAGTACCCTGTATCAATAATCCTAGTTTGATGTACCGTATCAATCATCCAGTTCGATGTACCTGTATCAATAACCCACCATACTGTTTCAATATCCCAGTATGCTGTACCTGTATTCAATAATCCTAGTCTGCTGTACCTGTATCAATAATCCTAGTATGCTGTACCTGTATCAATAATCCTAGTAATGCTGTACCTGTATCAATAATCCCAGTATGCTGTACCGTATCAATATTACCTGTATGCCTGTACCTTTACAATAATCCAATCAATCCGTAGTCTGTACCTGTCTAATAATCCTAGTATGCTGAATACCTTATCATATTCCATTTACCAGTATGATGTCCCTGTATCATATTACCAGTATGCTATACCTGTATCATAATCCCAGTAATGCTGTACCTGTATCAATATCCCAGTGCTGTACCTTAATCATAAATCCTAGTATGCTATACCTGTTCCAATATTACCAGTATGCTGTACCCATATCAATAATCCCAGTATGCTGTACCTGTATCAATAATCCTAGTATGCTGTACCCATATCAATAATCCCAGTATGCTGTACCTGTATCAATAATCCTAGTATGCTGTACCCGTATCATATTACCAGTATGCTGTCCTGTATCTATCCAGTATGCTGTACCTGTATCAGTATCCCAGTATGCTTCTGTAACTGTATCAGTATTACCATAGCCTGCTACCTGTAATCAATAAATCCTAGTATGCTATACCTGTATCAATATTACCAGTATGCTGTACCTGTATCAATAATCCTAGTATGCTGTACCTGTATCAATATTACCAGTATGCTAACCTGTATCAGTATTACCAGTATGCTGTACCTGTATCAATAATCCTAGTATGCTGTACCTGTATCAATATTACCAGTATGCTGTACCTGTATCAATAATCCCAGTATGCTGTACCTGTATCATAATCCAGTATGCTGTACCTGTATCAATAATCCTAGTAATGCTATACCTGTATCAATATTACCATATTGGTGTACCTGTATCAATAATCCTAGTATGATGTACCTGTATCAATAATCCCAGTATGCTTTTAGCTGTATCATAATCCCTGTATGCTGTACCTGTATCAATAATCCTATTATGCTTGTACCTGTATCAATTTACCAGTATGCTGTCCTGTATCAATAATCCCATATGCTGTACCTGTACAATAATCCATTATGCTGTACCTGTTATCAATAATCCTAGTATGCTATACCTGTATCAATATACCAGTATGCTGTACCTGTATCAATAATCCCCGTATGCTGTACCTGTATCAATAATCCCAGTATGCTTTAGCTGTATCAATAATCCCTGTATGCTGTACCTGTATCAATAATCCCAGTATGCTGTACCTGTATCATAATCCCTGTATGCTGTACCTGTATCAATAATCCCTGTAAGCTGTACCTGTATCAATAATCCTAGTATGCTATACCTGTATCAATAATCCCAGTATGCTGTACCTGTATCAATAATCCTAGTATGCTGTACCTGTATCAATAATCCCAGTATGCTGTACCTGTATCAATATCCCAGTATGCTGTACCTGTATCAATATCCTAGTATGCGTACCTGTATCAATAATCCTAGTATGCTGTCCTGTATCATAATCCTAGTATGCTGTACCTGTATAATAATCCTAGTATGCTGTACCTGTATCAATAATCCCAGTATGCTTAGCTGTATCAATATCCCTGTATGCTGTAACCTGTATCAATAATCCTAGTATGCTTATACCTGTATCAATAATCCCAGTTATGCTGTACCTGTATCAATAACCGTTCTTTAGCTGTATCAATAATCCCTATGCTTTAGCTGTATCAATAATCCCTGTATGCTGTACCTGTATCCATCATCCTAGTATGCTATACCTGTTAATATATCCCAGTATGCTGTACCTGGTATCATAATCCCAGTATGCTGTACCTTATCAATAATCCCAGTATGCTATACCTGTATCAATAATCCCAGTATGCTGTACCTGATCATAATCCCAGTATGCTTTAGCTGTATCAATAATCCCAGTATGTTATACCTGTATCAATAATCCTAGTATGCTGTACCTGTATCAATAATCCTAGTATGCTATACCTGTATCAATAATCCCAGTATGCTATACCTGTATCAATAATCCCAGTATGCTGTACCTGTATCAATAATCCCAGTATGCTGTACCTGTATCATAATCCTAGTATGCTGTACCTGTATCAATAATCCTAGTATGCTGTACCTGTATCAATAATCCCAGTATGCTTTAGCTGTATCAATAATCCCTGTATGCTGTACCTGTATCAATAATCCTAGTATGCTATACCTGTATCAATATCCCATTATGCTGTTACCTTACTCATAATCCTAGTATGCTATACCTGTATCAATAATCCCAGTATGCTGTACCTGTATCATAATCCCAGTATGCTTTAGCTGTATCATAATCCCTGTATGCTGTACCTGTATCAATATCCTAGTATGCTGTAACCTGTATCAATACTCCCAGTAGGCTGTACCTGTATCAATAATCCCTGTATGCTGTAACCTGTATCAATAATCCCCTAGTATGCTATACCTGTATCAATATTACCAGTATGCTGTACCTGTATCAATAATCCTAGTATGATGTACCTGTATCAATATTACCAGTATGCTGTACCTGTATCAGTATTACCAGTATGCTGTACCTGTATCAATATTACCAGTATGCTGTACCTGTATCAATAATCCTAGTATGATGTACTGTATCAATATTACCAGTATGCTGTACCTGTAGTCATGTATTACAGTAAATGCTGTACCTGTCTCATAATCCCAGTAATGCTGTACCCTGTATCAATAATCCCTGTATTGCTGTTACCTGTAATCAATAGATCCTAGTATGCTGTACCTGTATCAATAATCCTAGTAATGCTATACCTGTAATCAATAATCCATATGATGCTGTACAATATTACCATCTATGCTGTACCTGTTACCATAATCCAGTTGATGTACCTGTATCAATATTACCAGTAATGCGTACCTGTAATCATATTACCATTATGCTATAACCTGTCAATACTCCTATTAAAATGTCTGGTACTGTACAATATCCATATGCTGTACGTATCATAATCCCGTAATGCTGTACCTGTTATAATCCTAGTATGCTATACCTGTATCAATATTACCAATATGCTGTACCTGTATCAATATACCAGTATGCGTACCTGTATCATCAATAATCCCTGTGAAATAATACATATCAAAGAGAACAAACAAAAATCCCACCCTGCCGACCCTGTCTCGTTATATCCATTTCTTGATCCATTGTAGCACCTCTCCTGTTCTCCCTCCCGACATAATTGTGCTTCCTGGTTCTTTCCAGCTTGTCTGTACCTGTATCATAATCCTAGATGCTGTACCTTATCAATAATCCCAGTATGCTATACCTGTATCAATAATCCCCTGTATCTGTACCTTATCAATATCCCGTATGCTGTACCTGTATACTAATACTCCCAGTATGCTATACCTGTATCAATATCCCTGTATGCATACTGTATCATTTTCCATGATGCCTGGTACCTGTATCAATAATCCATATTGCTGTACCTGTACAATAATCCCAGTATGCTATACCCTGTATCCAATAATCCCTGTATGCTATACCTGTATCAATATTACCAGTATGCTGTAACCTTTATCAATAATCCTGTAGCTGTACTGTATCAATAATCCCTGTATGCTCTACCTGATCAATAATCCCTGTATGCTGTACCTGTATCATAATCCCAGTAATGCTATACCTTATCAATATTACCAGTATCTTGTACCTGTATCAATATCCCAGTATGCTGTAACCTGTAATCAATAATCCCTAGTATGCTGTACCTGTATCAATAATCCCATTATGCTGTACCTGTATCAATAATCCCTGTATGCGTACCTGTATCAATACCCGTATGCTGTAACCTGTATCAATATCCTGTAAATGCTGTACCTGGATGCTAATACCTGTACTAACCACATCCCGTATGCTGTACCTGTAATCAATAATCCAGTATGCTATACCTGTATCATATTAACCAGTATGCTGTCCTGTCTCAATAATCCTAGTATGCGTACCTGTATCAAAATCCTTATGCTGTACCTGTACAATATCCTAGTATTCTATACCTGTATCATATTACCCGTATGCTATCCGTCATAACCCTGTATGCTGTCCTGTATAATTCCCAAGTATGCTGTACCTGTATCAATACCCAGTATGCTACTGTACAATAATCCCTGTATCTGTACCGGTATCAATAATCCCTGTATGCTGTACCTGTTCCATAATCCCAGTATGCTTACCTGTATCAATATCCCTAGTATGCTGTACCTGTAATCATAATCCAGTATGCAATCGGGCCTGTATCAATATTACCAGTATGCTGTACCTGTATCATATAACCTATTATCTGTACCTGTATCAATATTACCACGTATGCGTACCTGTATCAGTATTACCAGTATGCTGTACCTGTATCAATAATCCTAGTATGCGGTACCTGTATCAATATTACCAGTATGCTGTACCTGTATCAGTATTACCAGTATGCTGTACCTGTTTCATAATCCCAGTTTGCTGTACCTGTATCAGTATTACCAGTATGCGTACCTGTATCAATAATCCTAATGTATTTCTGTACCTGTATCAATATTACCATTATGCTGTACCTGTATCAGTATGTGTACCATGTATGCTGTTACCTGGTCAATAATCCAGTTATGCTGTACCTGTATCAATAACCAACCCCATATTGCTTGTACCTGTATCAGTATCCCAGTATGCTGTACCTGTATCAATAATCTAGTAGGGTGCTGTACCTGTATCAATATTACCAGGTATGCTGTACCTGTATCAATAATCCCTAGTATTATTTACCTGTATCAATATTACTATGCTGTACCTGTATCAATACTCCAGTATGCTGACCTGTAATCAATATCCATATGCTGTTACCTGTATCAGTATTACCAGTATGCTGTACCTGTATCAATATTACCAGTATGCTGTACCTGTATCAATATTAACCGTAGGCTGTACCTGTATCATAATCCTACCTGTATCTGTACCTGTATCAATAATCCTAGTATGCTGATACCTGTATCAATATTACCAGTAAGCTGTACTGTATCATATTAACCAGTATGCTTACCTGTATCAATATTCCCATATGCTGTACCTGTTATCATTATTACCAGTATGCTGTAACCTGTATCAATATTACCCGTATGCTGTAACCTGTACAGTAAATTACCAGTATGCGTGTACCTGTATCAATAATCCTAGTATGCTGTACCCTGTATCATATCCTTATGGCTGTAGCCTGTATCATCCTATACTAGTATGCTATAACCTGTAATCAATATTAACCAGTATGCTGGTACCTGTATCAATTATCACCAAGTATGCTATACCTGTATCAATATCCTGTATGCTGTATCCTGTATCAATTAATCTATCGTATCATATAACCTATTATCGCAATATTCCAGTTATGCTTACCTGTATCAATATTCCATGCCTTATAATACTGTCTTACCTGTATCAAATAAATCTCTATGCTATCGGCCTGTATCAATATTACCTTATGCTATGATAATACTGCTATACCTGTATCAGTATTACCAGTATGCCTGTACCTGTTAATCAATATTACCGAGTTCTTACCTGTATCATATTACCTGTATGCGTAACCTGTCATCATATTAATCCATATCTATCCTGTTGCAAATATTACCAGTATCCTAGTACCTGTCAATATTTACCAGTAAATCTTACCTGTATCAATATTACCTTAGATTCTGGACCTGTTCCAATCCTAGTATGTATCATAACCATATTATCGTATCAGATATTTAACCAATATGCGGTTACCATGTAAATCAATAATCCTAGTATGCTGTACCTGTATCAGATATTACCGTATGCTGTAACCTGTATACATACTTCCAGTATGCTGTACTTATCAATATTCCAGTTATTGTACTGTTATCGTCTGTATGCTGAATCATATATTTCAGTATGCTGTACCTGTATCAAAAATCCCTATATAGTGTACCTTATCATAACTGCTTACTATTCTGTAGCTATACCTTATACAATACCGTAACACTATAATTCAGTATGCTGACCTGTATCAATATTACCAGTATGCTGTACCTTTATCATATTCATATCTTACCAGTTCATAACCTGTACTGTCCTATAATCTGTATGCTTCCTGTATCATCGTATCTTACCGTAAGTATAGCTTAATCGTAGTGAACCTGTCATACATAGTGATATCAATAATCCTAGTATGCGTACCTGTACAGTATTACCTGTAACTGTAACCGTATCAATAATCCTAGTATGCTATACCTGTATCAATATTACCAGTAATGCTGTAACCTGTATCATATTACCATTATGCTGTACCTGTAGCAATAGTCCCAGCTATAGGGGCTATACCCTGTATCAAGTATTACCTGTATCTGTACCTGTATCAATAATCCTATGTATGCTTTACCTGTATCATATTACCATTAGCTATACCGGTATCAATATTACCATATGCTGTACCCCCCTGTATCAATATTACCATATTGCTGTAACCGTATCAGTATTACCTGTATGCTGTACCTGTATCAAATCTAGTAATGCTATAACCTGTATCATATTACCTGTATGCTGTACCCTGTATCAATAATCCAGTAATGCTATAACTGTATCACATATACCCGGTATGCTGACCTTATCATACTCCTAGTATGCTATACGCTGATCAATATTACCTGTATGCTGTACCTGTAATCAATAATCCTATTATGCTATAACCTGTCTCATAATCCCAGTATGCTGTACCTGTATCAATATTACCAGATGCTGTACCTGTATCAATAATCCAGTAAGGCTGTACCCTGTAATCATATTACCATTGCTGTACTGTATCAATACTCCTGTATGCTGGTAAACTGTATCATAATCCCAGTATGCTGTTACCTGTATCAATAATCCCGTATGCGTACGTATCAGTATTACCTGTATGCTGTACCTGGTTCCATATTACATGATGCTGTACCTGTATAAAGATCCCTAGTATGCTGTCCCTGTATCAGTATTACCTGATGCCTGTACTGTATCATAATCCCCAGTATCGTATGGTATTTACCTCGTGTCCTGTACAATATTACCAGTATGGCTGTAACCTGTATCAATATTACCGTTGCTGTACCTGTTAATCATATATACCCGTATGCTGTATACCTGTATCAAATCTACTAATTCCTAGTATTGCTGTACCTGTACTCCATATTACCAGTATGCTTGTACCCTGTATCAGTATACCAGTACTACCTGTATCAGTATTAACCAGTATGCTGTACTGTATCCAATAATCCTATATCGTGACTACATTCAGTATGCTGACCTGTCTATTACCAGTAGCTGTACCTGTATCATCTAATTACCGTATGCTTGTACCGTATTCAATATTACCAGTTATGCTACCTGTTATCACATAACCACTAATGCTGTACCGTATCAATAATCCCTGATCGGTACTGTCATATCCAGATGCTCTGTATCAATATTACCAGTATGTGCTGTAACCTGTATAGTATTACCAAGTATGCTTGTACCTTTATCAATATTACCATATGCTGTACCTGTATCAGTATTACAGTATGCTGTATCCTGTATCAATCAATCCTAGTATGCTGTACCTGTATCAGTCATTAGCCTGTATCTGTACCTGTACATAATCCTTATGCTTCTTACAATGTATCAATATTACGCAGTATGCTGTCACTGTATCAATATTACCAGTATGCTGTACCTGTCATCAATAATCCCAGTATGCTATATCTGTAGCAGTATTACCTGTATGCTGTACCTGTATCAATATCCTCGTATGCTGTACCTGTATCAATATTACCGTTGCTTCCTTAATCATATACCAGTAATGTGTACCTGTTATCATATTACCAGTATGCTGTACCTGTATCATATCCTGTATGCTGTACCCTGTATCAATAATCCTATTATGCTAATACCTGTATCACTAATTACCTTATGCTGTACTGTAATCAATAATCCTAGTATCTATACCTGTATCAATATTAACGGTATGCTGTAACCTCCTTGTATCAATAATCCTAGGATGCTTATACCTGTATCAATATTACCTTACCTACCCCTGTATGCCTGACTCATAGCTAGTATGTATACCTGTATCACTATCCCTTGTATTCTCAATAAAATACTGTACTATCATAATAACCCAGTATGCGGTACCTGTTCAATATTAACCACGTATGCTGTACCTGTAATCAATAGCCCAGTTGCTGGTTTGTACCTGTATCAATATTCATAATACCAGTAATGCGTACCTGTATCACAATCATCCCTTTATGCGTACTTGTAATCAATAAACTAAAATCAATCCCAGTATGCTGTACCCCTGTATCAATAATCCAATCCCAGTAGCTGTACCTGATCATATTACCTTAATGCTGTACCTGTATCATAATTAACCAGTAGGGGGGGCGAGATGATGCTGTGCTGCCTGTAAATCACAATAATCCTAGTATGCTGTCCCTGTATCAGTATTACCCTGTAAATGCTTGTAACTGTATCAATAATCCCACAATCCCAGTAGCTGTACCTGTATCAATTATTACCATTAATGCGTACCTGTAATCAATATTAAAATTAACCAGTATGGCTGTAATGTGGAACTGTATCAATATTACCAGTAGCGTAACCTGTAAAGTAGTCACATTATACATCATAGAAAACAAAATAAAATCTTCCTCCCTGTATGATGGGCTGTGTACCTGTAATCAATAATCCTGTATGCTGTAAAAACACCTGTAATGTAAAATGTAAACTAATTTCAATATGTACCAGTAATGCTGTACTGTATCAGTATTTAACCAGTATGCTGTACCGTGTAATCAATATTACCAGTAATGCTGTACCTGTATCAGGTATTTACCAGTATGCTGTACCTGTATCAATATTACCAGTCATGTCTGTCTCCTGTATCAGTATTTACCAGTATGCTGTAACCGTATCAATAACCTAGTACGGCTGTGGTCGACGTATCAGTAATATAACCTGTAAATGCTGTACTGTACACCCCTGAAAATCAAAATCCTAGTATGCGCTATACTGTATCAGATAATTTACTAATTAACCATATGCTGTACCCTGTCTCAATTATCCCAGTAATGCTATAAACCTGTATCAATCAATATTACCAGTATGCTGTACCTGTACAAATACAATCCCAGTATGCTATAAGGTAACTGTATCAATATTACCCGAGTATGCTGTACCTGTATCAATAATTACCAGTATGTTTACCCTACCTGTATCATTATTACCTGTATGTGATGATGCTTAACCGACCTGTAATCAATAAAAAAAAATCCTAGTATGCTAACTACCTGTATTCATATTACCTACCTGTAATGCTGTACCGGTCATCACTAAATTACCATAATGATGCTATACCTGTATCAATATTTAAACCAGTATGCTATACCTGTATCAATATTGTTAACCATATGCTATACCTGTATCAATGATTCCAGTGATGCTGTAACCTGTATCAATATTACCAGTACTAAAATAATACCTGTGTTAAAATCAAGTATTTAACCCGTGACCTGTATGCTGTACCTGTATCAATAATGACCAGTAATGCTATACCCTGTATCATCAATATTAACCAGTATGCTATAAACCACCTGTATCATATATTACCCAGTATGCTAACCGGTATCAATTTTACCTGTATATTCTTTACCTGTATCAATATTACCAGTTGCTATACCTGTATCATTCTTAACCAGTATGCTATACCTGTATCAATAATTACCCAGTAATGCTAATATAAACCTGTAAAATCAATATTACCCTGTATGCTGTACCGGAATCAATAATAATATCCTAGTATAATGGGCTGTACCTGTATCAATAATCCAGTAATGCTGTACCTTAATCAATATTACCAGTATGCTATACCTGTGTATCAGTATTAAACCAGTAGTCTTTAACCTTAAAAAGTAAACGTAAAAAAAACCTGTATAATCAAGAATCCTAGTAATGGCTTGTATGCTGCTGTGGGTCACCTGTATCAGTATTACTGTAGCTGTAACCGTATCAAAATAATCCTAGTAAATGCTGTACCTGTACAATATTACCAGTATGCTGTACCTGTATCAGTAATTACCAGTATGCTGTCTGTACCTGTATCAATTTACCCAGTATTCGGTACCTGTATCATATCCTAGTAGATGTAACCTGTATTCAATATTACCATTATGCTGTAGTAACCCTGTATCAGTATTAAATAACCTAATGCTGTAACCTGTATCAATAATCCTAGTATTGTTACCTGTATCAATATTACCATTATGCTGTACCTGTATCAGTATTACCAGTATTCTGTAACCTGTACAATATTACATATCCTGTACCTGTATCATCTTACCATATGCTGTACAACTGTATCAATAATCCCTGTAGGCTGTACCTGTATCATATCCTAGTAAGGCTGGTAAACCTGTAATCAAATAATTACCAGTATGCTGTACCTTAATCAGTATACCATATGCTGTACCTGTATCATTACCAGTAATGCTGTACCTGTATCATTATTACCAGTATGCTGTAAAACCTGTATCAATAATCCCCGTATGCTGTACCTGTATCAGTATTACCTGTAATGCTGTAACCTGTATCATAATCCTAGTATGCCTATCCTGTATCAATATTACCAGTATGCCTTGGTACCTGTACAATATTACCATTAGCTTACCTGTATCATCATCCCAGTATGCTTACCTTTATCAATAATTCCATATGCTGTACCTGTATCAATACCCCAGTATGCTGTACTGTATCAGAATACCAGTATGCTGTACCTGTATCAATAATTGCTATTGTCCTAGGGGGCAGTAATTTTTTTTTTTTTTTTACCCAGGGGCAGTGTTTTTTTTCTTGTGATTGACTATTTTTCCATGAGCCACCCAAATCCCCGGTGGGTATGTGCTCTCTTGTAATTTATGGACCATTCACTGTGTGCCCCTCTTATTGGTGGAATCGTATTTCTATTAGGGGTGGGGCCTTACCTCACTTAACTGGTGTACCAGTTAAAGGGTTCTCACATGTGGTTGAATTACATGTGAAAAAGGGTTGTACACCCGAAACACGTCTAACTGCACCAATCCTATTACCACATTACCTAGTGAAATTGATATATTGCATTGTTCTGGACAGTGCAATTAGAAGACATGGGACCCCACCTGTCATCAGGGATCATTTATACTTTTGTTGATTGTTTGGTAAAATCCTTGTCTCTATAGATTCCCAGAATTCACTTACAGCTGTAAGAGGATTCTGGGTGTTGTAATTTATTAAAAACGGGAAAGCTACAGTGTGTCGTAGTTTCACTCGTGTTCCTTAAAATCTTCTGGTCATGGTCAATATTAAGTGAACGTGACCAATGAATTGGCTCCTTTTGACTGTTTTTTAATTCTGCTTTATAAAATATCAGATTTTTTTGTTTCCTACATCACTTATTTGGTAATGAGAAAAAATGAAAAATGAATTTGCACATAACATTTTAATATGAAATATACATGTTCTGGTTTGTTATCTCAAGGGTTAAAGTCTTCCAATTTGCACGCATTTTTCATTCTCTACGGATAGAACTATCCACTGTGCAGATTATCTCCGGGTTAGTGTAATAATAATCGTCTAGTATGTCCTATGGGGGAATTCTACCTGGAGACAGACGGGAATTGTGGGATTTTCTGATCCGATTACTGACGGGCCAGTATTGTGCAGGTAAGAGAGTTTCCATGTGTAATAACTTGTAGTTTGGTGGAGTTAATTCAGGATCACGGACTTTATAATAATGAATGTACTGACTGGACTAATATTTTCTGTATGTTGTGGGATCTCTAGTGGATAATGCCCCCCCAACTGTAAATTATAAGGATATTAAAGTCACCGATGAGTCCGTGACCATATAACTTTTTATACAGGGCACGGACTCCAAGGGACTTCCTAATATCCCTATAATTTACAGTTGGGGGTGCATTATTTATTAAACCTACCCCTTTGTGGCTTTTGGTTTTCCTTCTCTTCCTGGAACTGTAAGATTATAAGGCTATAATCTTACAGTTCCTCCCATAGAATCCACTACAGGGTATGTTATAGTGATATTATCACAGATAATACTAGACAGTGAGATACTTAAGATCTTTGTTTAAACCAGACCTGGGCAAGTTGACATCGGGGGCCACATGTGTCCCCTTTGTCTGTCTTTAATTGATTATTGGCACTATACTGACTCGTCCCCACAGAGCTAATAGAAAATATCATTGAAACCGTAGACATTAAAGGGCAACTATAGTGTCCAAATCAAAACTTTTAAAAACCCTACTATTCAACAATAACTTTCATCCCATCCCCCTACGTGTGTTCTGTTTCTTCTCATATCCGTCCACCTTTTGGGAGATATTATATATATATTTTAAAATTCGAGGGAGTATCTTCAATCAAAGTGAATGGCAAGTATAGTCCGCCCGCCTACTGCTTTTGAATTTACCATATCCACTTCTCCATAGAAGTAAATTACCATATCCCCCTCGACCTATAAATAGTACAAACGCGGCCCGCCAAACTATTTGTAAAGGTCGTGCTGACCCAATGCACCCTGTGTAGGAAGATAAGATAAGCACTTTATTGGCCGTCGGTCCATGGATGCATTGCCGAACGGCTGCTGTTTGCGCCCAAATAAATTGCTCATACGGCATGATTATCGCCAACCCGCTAGTGCACGTGTGTGTACCTTAAGAGTACTGGCATCATGGGAGCAAAGTTTCCAGGAGAGTCTCTTCTTTCTAGTCTCACCTTATAATAATTTGGCTTGAATTCTTGCTCTATTTCTTCTTTTTCTTCTTCCATTTTAATTCTTCCGCTTTTTGGCCGTAATCAACTCCCCACAAGTTTTTGAGCTAAGACCATGAAATTTGGTTACAGACGTGCGGGGCCTATAGGAGCGTGTGCAGTCTTCAATCTTTCAAATCTTTTTCTTACAGATGCACTTACACAGAGTGCTTTAATGGTGTAGGTGGCACAGGGATTATTTCACCCCAAATGCATCACCTTACATTTATCAACATTGAATCTCATCTCCATTCTGCCCTGCCCATTTTGATAATCTATCTCGTCCTGCTTGCAGCCCTTGCACTCATTGGAAGTGTTCCAAAGCTCTGATAGTTTATTGTCATCTGCAAACACTGAACCCTTGCTCTCAATGCCCCTTCTAAAGTCATTAAACAGATTCAAACAGAAGCGTCCCCAGACGAACCCTGAGGAACTCCGCTTAGAACTTTAGCCCCACATAGATGTAGCTCCATTAAACCACCACTCTCTGTTTGTGCTCCCCGTACCCATTTTCGCTCTATCCTAACAAATGTTTTTCTTCAAGGCCACAGTCCTCAGTTTATCATTAGAGTCCACCTTACGTGGCTCAGATATCAAGGGCTTTCGCACATCCAAATATACCACATCCACTGCTGTGGCCTGGGGGGGGAATCTAACTTCTTACTCACTCCACTTCTTAAAAATCAGAATTTTGTCTGGCATGGTCTATTTCTTATAAATCCATGCTGAACTACTCTAATAAGATCCAGTTCTGGAGATAAAGTTCCAAGGTATGATCCCGTAACAAAGTTTCCCATCACTTCCTACCCCACTGATTTGGCTGAACAGGTCTATAGTTTTTTTACCAGGCTGTAACGACTACCTTTTTGAATCTTGGTATACATTGGATTTTTTTTCCAATCCAGGCCGGGGCCCACATCCCCAGACAAAGCGAATCTGGAAGATGAGAACTGGTCTAGATAACGAAACTAGCTCTTTTAAGCTCAAATGTAATCTTAATGTATGTATTCAATCCGGTCCGTGCTTATAAATTTAAACATTAACTTAGTCTAATAGTTTCCGTACAATATCCTCTGTCAGCAAGAGTGAATATTTTCCTCATTTATACCCTTCATATTAATTACATGTCCCCGGTATAGAGGACTAGATCCTATAGTTTATACAGAGTGAATATTCCCCATTTATACCCTTCCTATTATTACGTCCTTGCCTATAAGGACTATGATTCTCTCTATATTGGTATACAGAGTGGAATATTCCTCATTTATACCCTTCATATTATTAGCAGTCCCCTGTTATAGGACTAGGATTCTCTATAGTGATACCGATGATTTTCCTTCCTTTATACCTTCATATTATTACAGTCCCTGTTAAGACTAGGATTCCTCTATAAGTGTATACAGAGTGAATATCCTCATTTATACCCTTCATATTATTAACAAGTCCCTGCTATAAGGAACTAGGATTCCTCTATAGGTATACAGAGTGAATATTCCCTCATTTATACGCCTTCATATTATTACAGTTCGCTATAATGACTAGGATTCTCTAAGTGTAGAACAGAGTGAATCTTCCTCAT
Source organism: Hymenochirus boettgeri (assembly GCA_019447015.1). Taxonomy (NCBI): domain Eukaryota; kingdom Metazoa; phylum Chordata; class Amphibia; order Anura; family Pipidae; genus Hymenochirus; species Hymenochirus boettgeri. Next base: position 12,789,880 of record CM033470.1, read on the forward strand.
TTTATCTCTCATATTATTACCTGCCCTGCTTATAAGGACTAGGATTCTCTATAGTGAATACAGAGTGAATATCTCCTCCTTCATAACCCTTTCGTATATTAACAGTCCCCGCTATAAGTACTATGATTCTCTATATTTTATACAGAGTTAATATTCCCATTCTAACCCTTCATATTATTTACATCCCTGCTTATAAGGCTAGGATTCTCTATAGCGTATACGAGGGGGGGGGGGGGGGGGGGGGGGGGGGGGTGATATCCCTCATTTATACCCTTCATATTATTACAGTCCCTGCTCTAAGGACTAGATTCTCTATAGTGTATACAGAGTGACTATTCCTCATTTAATACCCTTCATATTATTACAGTCCCTGCATAGGACTGGATTCTCTATAGTGTTACAGGTGAATATTCTCATTTTATTACCCTTCATATTATTACAACAGTCCCTGCTATAAGGACTAGATTCTCTAAGCGTATACAGAGTGAATATCCCTCATTTATACCCTCATATTATTACAGTCCTGTTAAAGGACTAGGATTCTCTATATTGTATAACAGATGAATATTCATCATTTATACCCTCTCGTATTATTACAGTCCCTGCTATAAAGGACTAGGATTCTCTATAGTGTATACAAGTGAATATTCCCATTTTATACCCTTCTATTATTACAGTCCCGTAATAGGACTAGGAATTCTCTATAGTGACTACAGAGTGAATATTCCCCATTTATAACCCTTCAATAGTAGCAGTCCCGCTATAAGGACGAGGATTCTCCTATATTGTATACAGAGTGAATTCCCTCATTTAGGAGTCTCTATAGTGTCTACAGAGTGAATTTCCTCGTGATAATACCCTTCATATATTACAGTCCCTGCTATAAGGACTAGGATTCTCTATAGTGTATACAGATGAAATATGCCTCATTTATAAACCCTTCATATTATTACATTACGTCCCTGCTATAAGTACTAGGATTCTCTATAGTGTACATACAGAGTGAATATTCCTCATTATACCCATCCATATTATTACAGTCCCTGCTAAAGGACTAGGATTCCTCTATAGTTCTATACAGAGTGAATATCCATCATTTATACCCTTCATATATTACGTCCCTGCTATAAGGAACTATGATTCTCTATAGTTATACAGAGTGAATATTCCTCATTTATACCATCATATTTATTACGTCGCCTGCTATAAGGACTACGGATTCTCTATTAGTGTATACAGAGTGAATATTCCCCATTTATACCCTCATATTATTACGTCCCTGCTATTAAGGACTAGGATTCTCTATAGCGTATACAGAGTGAAATATCCCTCATTTATACCCTTCCTATTAGTACATTCCCTGTTATAAATGACTAGGATTCTCATATAGTGTAATACAGATTGAATATCCATCATTTAACCCTTCGTATTATTACAGTCCCTGCTATAAGGACTAGGAATCTCTATAGTTAACAGAGTGAATATTCCTCATTTATACCCTTCTATTATTACAGTCCCCGCTAAAAGGACTAGATTCTCTATAGGTGGAAATACAGAGTGAATATTCCGCATTTATACCCTTTCATATTATTACAGTCCCCGCTATAAGGACTAGGATTCTCTATAGAGAATACAGAGTGAATATTCCTCATTTTCCCTTCATATTTTCAGTCCCGCGTTATAAGGACTAGGCTTCTCTATAGTGTTACAGAGTGATATTCCTCATTTATACCCTTTCGTATTATTACAGTCCTGCTATAAGGACAGGATTCTCTATAGTGAATACAGAGTGAATATTCCTTCCTCAATTTATACCCTTCATATTATTACAGTCCTCTATAAATGACTAGGATTCTCTATAGTGTATACAGAGTGAATATTCCTATTTCTACCCTTCTATATTACAGTCCCTGCTATAAGGACTAGGATTCTCTATAGTGCTACAGAGTGAATCTTCCTCATTTTATCCCTTCATATTATGACAGTCCCTGTTATAAGGGACTAGATTCTCTATAGTGTAATACACAGTGATATTCCTCATTTATACCCTTCGTTATTATTACAAGTCTCCTGCTATAAAGGACTGGATTCTCTATAGTGTATACAGAGTGATAGTCCCTCATTTATACCCTTCGTATTATTACAGTCCCTGCGATAAGGACTAGATTCTCTATAGCGTTATACCGAGTGAATATTCCTCATTTATACCCTTCATATTATTACAGTCCCCGCTATAGGACTAAGGATTCCTATAGCGAATACAGAGTGAATTATTCTCATTTATAACCCTTCATATTATACAAGGTCCCCGCTATAAAATGAACTAGGATTCTCTATAGTGAATACCGAGTTGAATATTCCTCATTTATACCCTTCTATTATTACGTCCCCCGCTATAGGACTAGGATTCTCCATAGTGTATACAGAAGTGAATATTCCTCCATTTATACCCTTCAATTATTACATCCCCGCTATAAGGACTAGGATTTTCTATAGTGAATACAGAGGGAATATTCCTCATTTATTCCCTTCATATTATTACAGTCCCCGCCTATAGAGGACTAGGATTCTCTATATGTGATAGAGAGTGAATATTCCTCCTTATACCCTTTCATATTATTACAGTCCCCGCTATAGGACTAGATTCTCTATAGTGTATACAAGTATATTCCTCATTTTATCCTTCATTATTATACAGTCCCTGCTATGAGGACTAGATTTCTTAGTGTATACAGGTGATATCCCTCTTTATACGCCTTCATATTATTACTGTACGCTTTAAGGCTAGGATTCTCTATAAGTGTATACAGAGTGAATATTCCTCATTTATACCCTTCATATTATTACATTCCTGCTTTACGGACTAGATTCTATATAGTGTAATACATGTGAATAGCCCTCATTTATATACCCTCATAGTATTAACAGCCTGCTATAATGATAGGATTCTCCTATAGTTGTATACAGAGTGAAATATTCCTCATTTATAAACCCTTCGGCCCTGCTATAAGGACTATGATTCTTCTATAGTAAAGTCAGAGTGAATATTCCTCATTATACCCTTCCGTTATTACAGTCCCTGTTTATTAATGACTAGGATTCTCTATAGTGTATACAAGTGAATATTCCTCATTTTATACACTTCATATTAATTACAGTCCCTGGCTAAAAGGACTGATTTTCTCTATCGTGAATACAGACTTAATATTCCTCATTTATACCCTTCATATTAATTACAGTCCCTGCTTAAGAATAGGATTCTCTATAGGTTACAGGGTGAATATTCCTCATTTAACCCTTTATATTATTACGTACCCTGCTATAAGGAATAGGATTCTCTATATCGTGAATACAGAGTGAATATCCTCATTTATTACCCTTCGTATTAGTACAGTCCTGTTAATATAGACTAGGATTCCCTATAGTGATACAGAGTAAATATTTCCGCATTTCATACCCTTCATATTATTATAGTCCTGCTATAATGGACTATGATTCTCTATAGACTGTATACAAGGGATATTCCTCTTTATACCCTTCCTATCTTACAGTCCCTGCTAAAGACTAGGATTCTCTATCGTTAATACAGAGTGAATATCCCATCATTTATACCCTTCATAATTATTTTACATCCCTGTTTATAAGGGACTAGGATTCTCTATAGTGTATACAGAGTGAATATTCCTCATTTATACCCTTCATATTATTACAGTCCCCGCTATAATGACTAAGACTCTCTATAAGTGAATACATAGTGATATTCTCATTTATACCCTTCGTAATATTACAGGTCCTGTTATAAGGACTAGGATTCTCTACAGTGTATACAGAGTGAATATTCTTTCCTCATTTATTACCTTCGTATTTTACAGTCCCCGCTATAAGGCCTAGGATCTCTATAGTGAAGCAGAGTGAATATTTCCTATTTATACCCTTCATATTATTACAGTCCCCGCTAATAAAGGACTAGGATTCTCTATAGTGTATACAGAGTGAATATTCCTCATTCTACCCTCATATTATACCGTCCCTGCCTATAAGGACTAGGATTTCTATAGTGAATACAAGGGAAGATTCCTCATTTATACCCTTCCATATTAATACAGTCCCCGCTATAAAGGACTAGGATTTCTCTATAGTGAATAGAGAGTGAATATCCCTCATTTATAACCTTCAATATATTACAGTCCCCCCGCTATAAGGACTAAAAAGGATTCTCTATAGTGAATAGAGAGTGAATATTCCTCATTTAACCCTTCATATATTACAGTCCCCTCTATAAGGACTAGATCTCTATAGTGTATACAGAGTGGAATATTCCTCATTTATACCCTCCTATTATCAAGGTCCCTGCTATAAGGACTAGGATTCTCTATAGTGTATACAAGTGAATATCCTCCTTTATCCCCTTCATATTATTACTGTAACTGCTTTAAGAGACTAGGACTCTATAGTGGTATACAGAGTGAATTTTTTTCCCCCCTCATTTCCCCTTCTATTATTACAGTCCCTGCTGTAGGACTAGGATTCTATATAGTGTATCCAGAGTGGATAGCCCTCATTTATATCCCTTCATAGTATTACAGGCCCTGCTATAAGGACTAGGCTTCTCTAAGTTTATACAAGTGAATAGCCTCACTTTACCCTTCAGTTATTCCAGTCCCTGCTATAAGGACTATGATTCTCTATAGTAAATCCAGAGTGAATATTCCTCATTCATAACCCTTCCTATTTATTACCGTCCTGTTATAAAGGACAGGATTCTCTATAGTGTATACAGAGTGATATTCCTCCTTTATACCCTTCATTATTACAGTCCCTGCTATAAGGACTAGGAATTCTCTATAGTGTATACAGAGTGAATATCCCTATTTAAATACCTCATACTATTACTGTAACTGCTTTAAGGACAGGTATTCTCTATAGTGTATCAGAGTGATATTCCTCATTTATACCCTTCAATATTATGACGTCCCTGCTGTAAGGACTAGGATTTCTATATATGTATACAGAGTGAATATCCTCATTTATCCCCTTTCATATTATTACAGTCCCTGCATACCGGACTAGGCTTCCTATAGTGTCTCAAGTGAATATCCTCATTTATACCCTTTCATATTATTACAGTCCCTCTATAGGACTAATGATCTCTATATAAATACTGATGAATATTCCTCCTTCATACCCTTCCTATTATTACATTCCACCTGTTTATAAGGACTAGGATTCTCTATAGTGTATACAGCAGTGAATATTCCTCATTTATAACCCTTCATATTATACAGTCCCTGCTACTAAGGATAGATTTCTATAGGTATACAGGGTAATATCCTCATTTATACCCTTCATATTTTCGTCCCTGCTATAAGGATAGGATTCTCTATAGTGAATACAGAGTTAATAGTCCTCTTTATACACTTCCGTATTCGTACCTTCTGTTATAAGGACTAGGAATTCTGCTCTCTATAGTGTAATACAGAGTGAATATCCTCATTTATACCTTCATTATTACATTCCCCGCTATAAGGACTAGGATTCTCTATATGTATAAGAGTTATATTCCCATTTATACCCTTCATATTATTACCATTCCCCGCTATAAGACTAGGAATCCCTATAGTTAATACAGAGGTAATATTCCGCATTTATACCCTTCATATTATTACGTCCTTGCTATAAGGACTATGAATTCTCTATAGTGTATACAGAGTGAATATTCCTCTTTATACCCTTCATTTATTACCTTCCCCTCTAAAGGCCTAGGATTCTCTATAAGTGAATACAGAGTGAATATCCCTCATTTATACCCTTCATATTATTACATTCCCTGTTATAGGCCTAGGATTCTCTATAGTGTATCAGAGTGACTAGCCTCAATTTATACCCGTCAATATTATTACGTCCCCCGCGATAAGGACTGATTCTCTCTAGTGAAATACAGAGTGGAATATTCCCTCATTTTAACCCTTCGTTTATTACAGTCCCCTGTATACAGGACTAGGATTCTCTACAGTTGTCTACGAGTGAAATTCCTCATTTTACCCTTCGATTAATCAGTCCGCTATAAGTACTAGTAATTCTCTATAGTGTATAAGAGTAAATATTCCCCCTTTATACCCTTCGTAATTATTACGTCCCCGCTATAGACGATGATTCTCTATAGTGAAACAGAGTGATATTCCTTATTTATTACCCTTCATATTATTACATCCCCGTATAAAGGACTAAGATTCTCTAGGTTTATACAGAGTGAAATTCCCATTTATTAACCCTTCCTATTATTTTAACAGACCCTGCTATAAGACTAGGATTCTCCTATAGTGTATACAGAGTGAATTCCTCATTTAGTACCCTCGTTTATTACAGTCCCCGCTATAAGGACGAGGATTTCTATAGTGAATAGAGAGTGAATATTTCTCAATTTATATCCCTTCATATTATTACAGTCCCCCGTATAAGGACAGGATTCTTATAGTGTAATACAGAGTGAATAGTCCTCATTTATTAACCTTCATATTAATTACAGTCCCCCGCTATAAGGACTAGATTCCTCTATAAGTTGTGTTAATCAGAGTGAATATTCCTCATTTATACTTTTCATATTATTCAGTCCCGCTATAAAGGACTAGGAATCTCTATAGTGGTAATACAGAGTGAATATTCTCATTTATTACCTTCATATTATTACATCCCCGCTATAAGGACTAGCATTCTCTATAGTGTATACGAGTGAATCTTCCTCATTTATACCTTTCATATTATTACAGTCCCCGCTATAAAGGACTTAGGATTCTCTATAGTGTATACAGAGTGAATATTCCTCCTCATTATAATACTTTCATATTATTACCAGTCCCCGCTATAAGGGAACTCTGTACCTGTACCAATTATCCCAGTTTGCTGTAACCATACTAATAATCACAGTATGCTGTACCTGTATCAGTAATCCCAGCATGTTGTACCTGTTTCAATAATCTCAGTATGTTGAACCCATATCATTAATCCCAGTTTGATGTACCTGTATCAATAACCCCACCATACTGTTTCAATAATCCCAGTATGCTGTATCTGTATCAATAATCCCAGTATGCTGTACCTGTATCAATAATCCCAGCATGTTGTACCTGTCCCAGTATGCTGTACCTGTATCAATAATCCCAGCATGTTGTACCTGTTTCAATAATCTCAGTATGCTTAACCCGTATCATTAATCCCAGTTTGATGTACCTGTATCAATAATCCCACCATACTGTTTCAATAATCCCAGTATGCTGTACCTGTATCAATAATCCCAGTATGCTGTACCTGTATCAATAATCCCACCATACTGTTTCAATAATCCAGGTATGCTGTACCTGTATCAATAATCCCAGTATGATGTACCTGTATCAATAATCCCAGTATGATGTACCTGTATCAATAATCCCAGTATGCTGTACCTCTATCAATAATCCCAGTATACTGTACCTGTATCAATAATCCCAGTATGCTGTACCTGTACCAATACTCCCAGTTTGCTGTAACCATACTAATAATCCCAGTATGCTGTACCTGTATCAGTAATCCCAGCATGTTGTACCTTTTTCAATAATCTCAGTATGCTGAACCCGTATCATTAATCCCAGTTTGATGTACCTGTATCAATAACCCCACCATACTGTTTCAATAATCCCAGTATGCTGTACCTGTATCAATAATCCCAGTATGCTGTACCTGTATCAATAATCCCACCATACTGTTTCAATAATCCAAGTATGCTGTATCTGTATCAATAATCCCAGTATGCTGTACCTGTATCAATCCCAGAATGTTGTACCTGTTTCAATAATCTCAGTATGCTGAACCCGTATCATTAATCCCAGTTTGATGTACCTGTATCATTAATCCCACCATACTGTTTCAATAATCCCAGTATGATGTACCTGTATCAATAATCCCAGTATGCTGTACCTGTATCAATAATCCCACCATACTGTTTCAATAATCCAAGTATGCTGTATCTGTATCAATAATCCCAGTATGCTGGACCTGTATCAAAAATCCCAGCATGTTGTACCTATTTCAATAATCTCAGTATGCTGAACCCGTATCATTAATCCCAGTTTGATGTACCTGTATCAATAATCCCACCATAGTGTTTCAATAATCCCAGTATGCTGTACCTGTATCAATAATCCCAGTATGCTGTACCTGTATCAATAATCCCAGTATGCTGTACCTGTATCAATAATCCCAGTATGCTGTACCTGTATCAATAATCCCACCATACTGTTTCAATAATCCAGGTATGCTGTACCAGTATCAATAGTCCCAGTATGCTGTACCTGTATCAATAATCCCAGTATGCTGTACCTGTATCATTAATCCCACCATACTGTTTCAATAATCCAAGTATGCTGTACCTGTATCAATAATCCCAGTATGCTGTACCTGTATCAATAATCCCAGTATTCTGTACCTGTATCAATCCCAGCATGCTGTACCTGTTTCAATAATCTCGTAATGGGGGGAATTTTTTTTTTTTTACGGGTTAAGCATACTGAGATTATTGAAACAGGGACAACATGCTGGGATTATTGATACAGGTACAGCATACTGGGATTATTGATACAGATACAGAATAGGGATTATTGAAACAGTATGGTGGGGTTATTGATACAGGTAATCAAACTGGGATTAATGAATGGGTTCAACATACTAGATTATGAAACAGGTACAACATGCTGGGATTACTGATACAGGTACCGCATACTGTGATTATTAGTATGGTTACAGCAAACTGGATAATTGGTACAGGTACAGACACACTGGCTGGTCACCTGTTTAATAAACACAGACTAGTAAATATAAGATGCCCACACAAACTTGTTAATGAAGATGCCCAGCCCACACAGATGGTAATACAAGTGTCTGCCCACACAGACTTGTAAATATAAGATGCCCTCTTGCCCAGCCCACAGTTTGGTACATTGAAGATGCCCTTAGTATTCTTTCAGATACACCTCTCCCACCAGTAGAGGGAAATCAGGATGAATTGTGGGAGTGCTAATCAGCATAGGGAGGAAAAAAATCTTATTGTATTTTTTTAAGAGAGACCCGTAAAATTGCACCCCTCTCTCTATGCTATGTATCCTAAGAGAGACCCGTACAATTGCACCCCTCTCTCTATGCTATGTATCCTAAGAGAGCCCCATACAATTGAACACCTCTCTCTATGCTATGTATCCTAAAAGAGACCCGTACAATTGCACCCCTCTCTCTATGCTATGTATCCTAAGAGAGCCCCATACAATTGCACACCTCTCTCTATGCTATGTACTCTAAGAGAGACCCGTACAATTGCACACCTCTCTCTATGCTACATAGAGGTGTACATGCTACAGCATACTGGGATTATTGATACAGGCACAGCATACTGGGATTATTGATACAGGTACATCATACTGGGATTATTGATACAGGTACAGCATACTGGGATTATTGAAATAGTATAGTGGGATTATTGATACAGGTACACCATACTGGGATTAATGATACAGGTTCAGCATACTGAGATTATTGAAACAGGTACAGCATGCTGGGATTGATACAGGTACAGCATACTGGATATTGATACAGGTACAGCATACTGGGATTATTGATACAGGTACAGCATACTTGGATTATTGAAACAGTAGGTGGGATTAATGATACAGGTACAGCATACTGGGATTAATGATACGGGTTTAAGCATACTGAGATTATTGAAACATGTACAACCATGGGGATTATTGAAACAGTATGGTGGGATATTGATACAGGTACAGCATACTTGGATTATGAAACAGTATGGTGGGATTAATGATACAGGTACATCAAACTGGGATTAATGATAAGGGTTCAGCATATTGAGATTATTGAAACAGGTACAACATGCTGGTATTATTGATACAGGTACAGCTATACTGGGATTATTGATACAGATACAGCATACTGGGATTATTGAAACAGTAGGGGGGTTATTGATACAGGTACATCAAACTGGGATTAATGATATGGGTTCAGCATACTGAGATTATTGAAACAGGTACAACATGCTGGGATACTGATACAGGTACAGCATACTGGGATTATTAGTATGGTTACAGCAAACTGGGATAATTGGTACAGGTACAGACACACTGGCTGGTCACTGTTAATACAACACAGACTAGTAAATAAAGATGCCCACACAAAACTTGTTAATGTAAGATGCCCAGCCCCCACAGACTGGTAAATACAAGATGCTCTGCCCACACAGACTTGTAAATATAAGATTTCCTCTTGCCCAGCCCACAGTTTGGGCACATTGAAGATGCCCTTAGTATTCTTTCAGATACACTCTCCCACCAGTAGAGGAAAATCAGGATGGAGTTGTGGAGTTGCTAATCAGCATAGGGAGGAAAAAAATCTTATTGTATTTTTTTAAGAGAGACCCGTACAATTGCACCCCTCTCTCTATGCTATGTATCCTATTTGTGAAAAAATGCACTAGAGAGTTTTGTTATAATTCCCCTTAATATATTACAAAAGACCAAATGGGGCCCTAGTCAGATGGCACACCATCAGCCACAACACATTAACAAACCAGTAACATGCTCCTACACCCCCACACACGACCCCTTACTCCATCACAGGAACATCTTAATAACTTTCAATGTAGCCACATAAATATTACCTCCAATGAGCTAGGAACTGTCTGTGCTCATCCGTTCCCTGCTGCTTCTTGTTGAGGTCTCTGGCATGTGCAGGGGAACTTCCCCCTCTCTTTGGATCCTTAAATGTGGCCCTACACTATAACTATATATACTGGTAAATCCCATCGGGGGGATCGACAGGATTACCCATTATCATCAAGTGTCAGGGCTCTTCCCAACCGATCGTAGTGCTGACGAACGACTGTAGTCATCGTAACAATCAGCAGGGAATGACAAAATATTCGTCGGGAGCCAATCAAACGTACTTGTGTATGACCGCACGGCCGAACGATCCCTATACCGCTATGGGAATCAGTGGGTCCCAGTGTGCAGTGTATGGTCACCTTTAATGCCGCGTTATCCCCAACCTTAAATATGCTTTTCTGTATTGTAGTGCCCCAACCGCCGTGTTCGTTTTGTAAAAGTAGCCCCAGAAACAGACTTACCCAACCGTGCTCCCTCGCCTCTCTGTGTAGTCGGCAGATGTATCTGTGATTGGCTGATGGTCCCGCCCGTTTGCAACTTCAGCAAGCAGGGAACAGAGAGCCTAGGGACCGATCGGTGGTAAGTAATGTTACTGGGGTTTCCTTTACAAAAAACACGGTGGTTGGGGGTTGGCTGGGGTACCCTACACTACGGAAACCTTAGTTTCTGGGGTGGAGATTCCTTTAAAGGGCATGCACACTATTACCTTTTCATGCCTTTGAGAGTCTTGTATTTGTTTTTTTTGTGTTCAATAAATATTTTATTGTTATAAAACAGCAAATTGTCATATTTAATTCTATTAAAACATTTCTATTATTGCATTTTGAATGACCAGTAGTAGACAAATGGGTAGCTTTTACCCAGAGGCACAGCTGTAAGATCTCCATAATGATTCACAATTAGCTGTGCATCTTTTGCCTAGTAAGAGTATAAACTCTATCAGGGTTATTCAATAAAGTTCTTAAATCAAGAACAAGCTCCTGCACACCTTTACCATAAGTTAAGTTCTAGACACGGGTGGGTGCACCAATGCGTAGCCAACAGTAAATAGAAAACATCGAAGATACTGGGCACACCAGTCTTAATAGCAAACTATTTATTTATAGTAACGTTTCGGTGCAGTGGTGGCACCTTCCTCAGACAAACATATACAGTGCAACAGTGCTCAATTTATAGAACAATCAATCTAGGATAAGATGGCCATCTAGTGGTCAGTAATGAGAATAGTAAGCAAGTCAATCCATAAGCATAAAAAGCGCTAGAGTATGTCAATCACAATAAAGTGCTAGTGCTATAAATATATATATACATACAATAATATGTAAATGTGAATGTAACAAGTTAAAAAATATATTGTCGGTCAACCAGTTATAAATATAAGTAATAAAAATAGATATAGATAAAAATATATGTAAGACATAGATATTAATATAAGTATGAAGGAGATATACGTTATAAATCCTAGTAAGTACAATATAAACACTTGATGCCATCATCTCTTAGGTAAAAAACAGGTTAATCCCAAGTTAGTGTTGAGACCCTTGGGCTGTACCGTATCTAGTCTGTAAATCCATGAAGATTCCCTACGGAGTAATCTATTGTTTTGTCTCCTCCCCTAATCTACAGGTAGTGGTCAATGACCATCGCTCGTAACTCGGAGATTGGTGGTTCATCTTACAAAAATGGGCTGCTACAGGGGGAACCTCTCTATTCGATTGGTCAGGATGTCTGGATAATGCAATGCGTATATCACTCCTGTGGCGTTGAAATCTCTTTTTCAATGGTCCGATCGTTTTGCCCACATATACTAAGAGCATGGGCATTCAGATATAGATACAAAATTCGGTGTTGCAATTAAAAAGCCCTTGATGTTATAAGACTGCCCGTGTATGGATGGGTAAATTGTTGCCCAAAATCATAGAGTTACACATTATTACAGTGTAACACTTAAAGCAAACCTTTTGTGGGAGAATAGGAACGGTTTTTTTAATTGGTTACGGGATCTGCGCTGAATCAGTAGATTATAGAGTGATCTACCTTTTCTGTACACACAAAATGGTTTGGTTATGTGATGGTTAATGTATTATCCCTTATATAAATGGCCAAAATTTGTTGAGATTACGTTTGACCTTTTCAGAGAAGGTAGAGTAACTTTGTATAAAGGGAACCCCCCTTTATAGTTACTTGGGTGACATGTTTTCTGCTTCGAATTTCGCCTTCTCAAGAATGCAGGGATGATGTCCCCTTACCTTAAATTTTAATTTGTATAAAGGGAACCCCCCTTTCATAGTACCTTGGGTGACATGTTTTCTGCTCGAATTTCGCCTTCTCAAGAATGCAGGGATGATGTCCCCTTACCTTAAATTGTTTCATCATGCGGTCAAGTTGATCTCGTTTTACATTTCTTTGTGGAGCAAATCTATTCACCTCATAAATTGGGATTTGGGAACCCCTTTAAAAAGGTGTTCGGGATGAAAAATGCTGCCATGTATCAGCGAGTTGCGGTCTGTTGGTTTTGTGAAGATCGAACGATGTGCATGCCTCCAGGAGTGATATACGATTGCATTATCCAGACATCCTGACCAATCGAATAGAGAGGTTCCCCCTTAGCAGCCCATTTTTGTAAGATGAACCACAGATCTCCGAGTTACGAGCGATGGTCATTGACCACATACCGTAGATAGTAGGGGAGGAGACAAGAAAACAATAGATTAATCCGTAGGGAATCTTCATGGATTTACAGACTAGATTACGGTACAGCCCAAGGGTCTCAAAACTAACTTGGGATTAACCCTGTTTTTACCTAAGAGATGATGGCATCAAGGTTTATATGTACTTACTAGGATTTATAACGTATATCTCCTCATACTTATATTAATATCTATGTCTTACATATATTTTATCTATATCTTATTTTTAATACTATATTATAACTGGTTGACCGACAATATATTTTAACTTGTTACATTCACATTACATATTATGGATGATATATATTTATAGCACTAGCACTTTATTGTGATTGACATACTCTAGTGCTTTTTATGCTTATGGATTGACTTGCTTACTATTCTCATTACTGACCACTAGATGGCCATCTTATCCTAGATTGATTGTACTATAAATTGAGCACTGTTGCACTGTATATGTTTGTCTGAGGAAGGTGCCACCACTGCACCGAAACGTTACTATAAATAAATAGTTTGCCATTAAGACTGGTGTGCCCAGTATTTTCGATGTTCTCTTATCATTTAAAATGGTGCTAATTTTGCCCCAACCAATCAGATGTTAGCTTTCAATGTTAAATAAGATCTGATTGGTTGGGGCAAAATTAGCACCATTTTTAAACGATAAGAACTTTATTGAATCTCCATGTATCAGTTTGGGTTTTGATTAAACAGCATGGAAATAGACCTTTTATACTGTTTTGTAATTCCTTAGAGTTTCTCTTCTGTTGATGCCAACTCAATTTCTTCACACTAAAATATACCAAACCTCGCGTACATCCCTTCAATTCAGACTCAATTTGAGCATTAATTATACTATTACAAATGCTGAATATCACAATGTCATCATACAAAGCTGCACATTTTTTTTCAGTACAATACATTTTTAAAAAAACACGATCCAGAATTTTCCACATTCCAGTATCACTTGGACTTCAGAATATCTTCAAAGCTGAAAGAATCGGCGTCCGACTGCTGCCGTGGGCATTTTGGCACAGATGGAAATACATTGATCTCTCGCAATTCTTGGAGCTGAGGAAACAAAGAAAGACATCAGATGGAAAGATGTTTTTACACTCAAAAGAGCGAATGTTGGTTCTACATCAAATCATCCGCCAAAATACTGGGGTTATAATGAAAATAGAATTAGTGCTGTAATTCAACACTAAACTGGAAAAAAAGTTCCCCATCTTCCATCAGACAAATAAACAGAGTTACGTGTTGCATTTTAATGTAACATTAAAAAAAAAGAAAACAGGCTTACCCCGGACACATACCCCAGGAGTACATTGGATCACACGGAACAAACATTCCCAGATCCCAGCCAGAGCGAACAAAAAGTTCTATGTTTTGGTATTCACAGTGTAGATGGGAAGGGTGGGTTTGGGGATTTAAAGGAGAAGTGCACTGTTAAATACAAACTTTTAAAATGAACCTGGGGAAAGAAGTAGGATATTCCTAACTCAAATATTATTACGTTGAGGAGCGCCAGTACGTACAGTTTCCATCTACCAGGTATTGTCCAGGGCTTCCCTATATTAAAAGATAGTGTTGAGCCCAGCAAAGCAGTTTTCCTTGTGCTGGTGTTCCACACAGAAACCATATTGGGGGTTGGGAATTAACAGCCCTACCTCCCTGCTTCCAGGTACTTTTCATTTAACTTACTATATAAAAAATACTATATATGGACTATAGTTCACCTTTAATAACCCTTTAAAAAGGGCATCGTTACTGGATTTATTTTTCTTTAAAGGGCAACTAAAGCGCAAAACAAAACTGAACAGAAGTCAGAACACCTTGATATAAACCAGTAATCTGTTTCTACCTCTCATTTGATACAGCGCTGGGAAATTTACCTAAATAACATATGGTTTGTGCTTTACTTCACAGCATTCTAGTATCACACAGTTTTGGTCAACGACCATTATGTTTGCAATGCTCAGTCCTTGCTATGGCACAACTTGGTCACAACCCATAATAATATCTAGCCAATCCTTTACAGGTCAGATAAAGAAAGAAGCATGTGACTGAGATCAGGAGGTGTGGTTGACACTGCACATACACAAAGATACTTCATACAGTTCTTAAAGGCTTTGATTTACTTAATACAATTTACAGAAGTGGGATTATAGCTATTGGGTTTTCTTAGGGGGTTGGTGTTTTCAGATTCTGGAGTATAAAAAATTTAGTTTAGTTCTCCTTTAATTGCCCATTTACAGGAATCTATAATTATTCCCAACTATCACTACTAGAGATGGATGAACTTCCGAAAGTTTGGTCTGGTTTGAACTTTCGAACTATATGGAAAGTTATAAAACGGACCCATTAAAGTCAATGGGAGTCAAATAGTTCCAAAAGTTCTAATAAATACAAATTAAACTATGAATGGTAATTAATGTAAATGGCTGTGGGACCTGGGAAATGGCTGGGGAACATGTTCCATATCCAGGACTTTCCAAAACTCGATTTACTCTCACGTACTTTCGAGCTCCCACGTCGAACATTCGAAATTTATAGAAATTTTACTTGCGGATTCGATATTTACTTGCGTATTGGTATAATAGACATTTTACTTGCAGATTGGAATGTTCGAACATTATCGAAAGTCCGGAAATATCGAAAATCCTGGTCTGGGATAGTTTGAGACATCAGAGTCCGTTCGAACTCGGTTTCGAGTTCTAGTCCATCTCTAATCACTACCATGTTCTGTTGATCTGTCCCATATTCTTTAGTTATCCAAATGGTACATTTTACATAGTAGCACATGTCCAAAGCCGCAAAAAATATGATGCACCTTATGATATTACAGTAAACAGAAGAAAAGAAAATAGATAAAAATGCAGCCAATGGGGGGAAAGCACAACAAATAAACAGTATAACCGGATAAAAGTTCTCAGAGTAACATAATCCGCATTGTGTATAATTAACAGCTTACATGTGTACGCCAAGTGCTTTCCATACCGCCAGGCTTATTAATCCCACACCACACCAGGCATAGAGAGACCCCCATCCTAAAGCTCGGAGAGAAGCAAGCGAGACACCACTTTCTAGAAGTAACCGAGACGCCCTATCAAAACAAAAAAAATTAATTTATTAATAACAACAATTAATAATAATATAGTTATTTTGTGTTGTATAGAAATAAAACATAAAATACTAACACTATTAATTATTTGGGAAATTGTATATTAAGTGAACTGGACATCTTAATTTTTCATTAAAATAAAGTAAAAAATTACCGGTGACTTTACTTACATTTTATATAATAAAAAAAAAAAAAAGAATTTAAAGGAACAGTTCACTCGAAAAGTGAACTGTTCCTTTAATGATGGCTAGAAGCCTGGAGGTATGCATTAGATCCCATTCTCAATCAATTGAGGAGCCAGGGACGAAGTGAATTTTCAGTGAACTATTCCTTTAAATTCTTTTTTTAAAAAAATTTTTATAGATAAATGCCCTGTGTCTTTATTTTTATTCCAGTGAAATCCCAAAGGGGGTACAATAAATGCATAGACCAGGGGACGAAGACAAGTCTGAAGACAGCAGGAGGGAATGATTGCAATCATTTAATAAGTAAGACAGGTGAAATGTTTTTTCTTACAAGTAACCAGTAGGGATGTGCCTATGGAATAAATGTAATCAGTTAAAAATTCCATATTGCTGGGGCATGGCCTGAATGGCATGGAGTACAATGTGTCGGAGAACGAGATCGCTTTTAACAGAAACTGAGGCTAATTCTAGCCTGCATCTAATCTGCATACAGATCCTTTCCTTCCATACAGAACCCATGGCAAATCCGAGGACACAGAATGGACCTCTCCACCATAATGATATTTGTAAAGTTCAAAGGTCATCAAAAAGAAAGCAGATGCTAGCAGTCATTGTTGAGGAGGTTATGGTGGACATAACTCAGACATGCCCTACAAAGACCAAAGTAAAAATGCACTAAAAAACAGAATAAATACATCTCTACCCTAGAAGACACAGGTACACAGATGCATAGTATAGATTTGAGGTTAAAGACATCCATCCATTAGTCTAACTAATGAGCAATAGTAACACTTCCTGTATAACTGTGATCCAGAGGAAGACTAAACTTCTTTTTTTCCAGTCTTAAGGGATGTCCTTGTGTCCTCTGACATGTTCTATGGTGAACAATGCCCCAGATAGTTTATTGTATGGCCCGTTAATGTATTTATACACAGGTAATCATCAGCGTACATAATTGTAACTTATCCAATCTGTTTAAGCTCCCACAATCCCCTATTATTAGTAGTGCCTTCTCTGAACCTTCCATTTCCAAGATGTCCTTTTTGTACACAGGATTCCAAAATTGCACTGCATATTCTGCCTTATCTGGGGACTGGAGGGCTCAGAGGGTACCCAAATCTGCAGAGGTCTACTCGGAGTAGTGGTTCATGCAACTGTTTGCAATGCAGACTATCAAGCAATATCACCAAAGAAAGGAATCATTATGTCCCTGCCAGGCTCCACAACTACAGTACACTAAGTTTTTCTGTAGCCAACCCCAAACCACATGTTAGTTTTGCAATAAAAAAAAATCAGAAACAGATTACCGTAACCAGCTTCATTCCATGGGCTCTCTGCTCCAGCTCCCGTACACCATATGATCGGATCGGCTCCCTCTACTAAGCAAAGGTTGCCGATACCAACAAACTTTCCGTCATTCCGATCGATAGGAGTGTCGTCTATGGTCGTTCATCGGCACTCTGTCAGCCGGGAACAAGCCCCTACACACGAACGATAAAGGTAAATCCCGTCGTTTCCCGGTGGCATTTACCCATTATCGCTCATATGTATGGTCCCCTTAACACCTTTATTTCTCTTAACACACGAGAGCAACACTTTATTAAAACACAATTCCATATTCAATAAGGGTAATTGCCAGACAATGAAGGGCAAGTCCAGCCTAAAAAAGTAACCTTAGAAATGTCAATCACTCCCCCCAAACCACTTTCACATTATCTATACCTTTCAAAGAATCCCCTGAAGGGGACTTAATTGACCGGTCCATCGCCGCCCAGGCACCTCCCCTGCCTTGTTTCAAGCAAAAAACAGGAGCAAAGGGCTTCTGCGCTGACAGCCCACAACTTTCTGGTCACAGCTGTCAGACAATAGGGCATGATGTCATGTTGCGCCTTAACTGACAGCCGCAACCAGGGAGTGGAGCGACTGTCAGCCGCAGAGCAGAGGAGTGACCGGGTCACGTAAGGAACACCTTTGAAAGGTATACATAATGCTATGTGGGGTTAGGGGGGGTGATTAACATTTTTAGGCTGGACATACCCTTTAATGCCATTCAATAGAACAAAAATTATTCAAACCTATTGAACCAACTGGGACTCTTCCTTTTTAGCAAGGGACAATGTTGTACCAAAACCAGCAAGCATCCCCGCTGATGCCACCAGGCCGAGGAAAATTCCACCTGTTGTAAAGAAGATCATAATTTGGTTTGTTCTAAAAAGTTTATAACAATATTGCATTAAACATACACTTAGTATAATATTTCATAAATAGATGAAAGGGCATGCCCAATGTACAATGAATATCCTACTAAATGGCAGGGTGAGAGGCAAGTTCTGAATAGGCTTAATAATGTAAATAAACCATCTTAATATTTATTTATCAAGAGAGAGAAGTAAAGGGCAATTTCTTGGATTTACAGGTAGACATAAAATCAGGCAATAAAGCTATAAATAAATTATGTTACAGGAGTGTACAGTTATAAATGATAACACATATACACACGACTACAGGCTCAGTGCGAGACTATGCTCTAGGGTACAACCACGTGAACACTCGCTATACCATTCCAGCACGGAGATCAGGGTTGTACTGTAAGTACCTATAACTCAGCGTTCCAGAAAGGTAAGGTTAATATGAAAGTGGGGGGGTTGTGGGTAATGCTTCTAAAATGTTGTTTGTTCTTTTTGGGATCAATGTTGCCCTTAAAAACTATTTTAGTGACCTCTCTTCCTCCTGTCTCTCTGTCTGGGAGATATTGCTGAGACCGGACTTTCTAAATGACTTTAAGGAGAGTTTTACCTTAAGGACTAGAACTTTCTCATCTGAGTTGCTTGTTCAGCACCTTGTGGGTGACTTATCCTGGGTCCAAATCTTCCACCAAACTCCCACCCATCCTGGGCTTCACGCCCATTACCTCCAAACACACGTTGTTCTGTATGTGCTCTGCTTCTGATCACAGTTAATACCCTCTATTCCTGTTATGGGGACAATTCCTGTGTCCATATAGACCCCTCCTCCTAGTTGATGTCATATGGGGGCGTGTCACACTTTCCCAATCAGCTGGAATCATTGAATAAACTGCAAACGTAGCTGAAACATGTGCTTTGTCAGTAATGCAGGAGTGTTAATAAAGGTATTTTATCTCATTAAACAGAGGGAGAAAGACCAGAGCGGTGTGTGTGCAGTCACACATCCTCTCTGCAGTCTCACGTCTCTCTTGCAGTCACGTCTCTCTCTGCAGTCTCACGTCTCTCTCTGCAGTCTTCTCTGCAGTCGGCTGTACAGTTCCCCCCTTGTCTGCATCCCAACCTCCAGAGACCATAGGTCAGTGTCCGTATTTGGAGTGGATGTCTCTGCTGCAAGCTCCCGTTGTTCCACCGCAAGGGATGAAATCCCATCCAATATTGCCCCTGGAATCCCCGCCCATTATGCCGACTCTCCGAATGGACTGCGCCCTTCACTTTGGGAGGAAGATGGGAACCCCGGTTGGAGCAGAGAGAGACACTGAGCGGCAGGGGCCGTGCAAGTTGCACTACACAAGAAATCGCTACAAGAGAAGGTAGGTAGTGACAGGGTCCTAAAAGCCTGCTCCTTCATTTTGATTTTAGCTGTCAATGTTTGCAGACATTGCAGGGGACATGGAGGGGGGTGCGGGAGTCGGGACAACGGGGAGAAAAGCCCTGAAAACGTGATTAGTCCCGGTGAAAATGGGACAGTTTGGGAGCTGAGAGGAACTTAGAGCAGCAGTGGCAGTGCAAGTTGCACTAGGTAGCACCAGGCACAGGAGAGGACAGCAGCAGTGGCAGTGCAAGTTGCACTAGGGGTCAGCACAGGCACAGGAGGAAGCAGCAGGGGCAGTGCAAGTTGACTAGGTTGCAGCAGGCACAGGAGGAAGCAGCAGGGCAGGCAGTTGCAGGTAGCAGCAGGCACAGGAGGAAGCAGCAGGGCAGTGCAAGTTGCACTAGGTGCAGCAGGCACAGGAGGAGGAGAGCAGCAGTGGCAGTGCAAGTTGTGAGCTAGGTCGACCAGGCACAGGAGGAAGCAGCAGTGGCAGTGCAAGTTGCACTAGGTAGCACCGGCACAGGAGGAAGCAGCAGTGGCAGTGCAAGTTGCACTAGGTAGCAACCAGGCACAGGAGGAAGCAGCAGGGGGCAGTGCAAGTTGCACTAGGTAGCAGCAGGAACAGGAGGAGAGCCGCAGTGGCAGTGCAAGTTGCATAGGTAGCAGGCAGGCACAGAGGAGGAAGCAGCAGTGGCAGTTGCAAAGTTGCACTAGGTAGCAGCAGGACAGGAGGAAGCAGCAGTGGCAGTGCAAGTTGCACTAGGTAGCAGACCAGGCACAGGAGGAGGAAGCAGCAGGGGCAGTGCAAGTTGCACTAGGTAGCACCAGGCACAGGAGGGAAGCAGCAGCAGGGCGTGCAAGTTGCACTAGGTAGCAGCAGGCACAGGAGGAAGCAGCAGGGGCAGTGCAAGTTGCACTAGGTAGCCAGGCAAGGAGAGGAGGACAGCACAGTGGCAGTGCAAGTTGCACTAGGTAGCAGCAGGCACAGGAGGAAGCAGCAGGGGCAGTGCAAGTTGCACTAGGTAGCAGCAGGCACAGGAGGAAGCAGCAGTGGCAGTGCAAGTTACACTAGGTAGCAGCAGGCACAGGAGGAAGCAGCAGTGGCAGTGCAAGTTGCACTAGGTAGCAGCAGGCACAGGAGGAAAGCAGCAGTGGCAGTGCAAGTTGCACTAGGTAGCAGCAGGCACAGGAGGAAGCAGCAGTGGCAGTGCAAGTTGCACTAGGTAGCAGCAGGCACAGGAGGAAGCAGCAGTGGCAGTGCAGTTGCACTAGGTAGACAGCAGGCACCGGAGGAAGCAGCAGTGGCAGTGCAAGTTGCACTAGGTAGCAGCAGCAGGCACAGGAGGAAGCAGCAGGGGCAGTCAAGTTGCAACTAGGTAGCAGCAGGCACAGGAGGAAGCAGCAGGGGCAGTGCAAGTTGCACTAGGTAGCAGCAGGCACAGGAGGAAGCAGCAGTGGCAGTGCAAGTTGCACTAGGTAGCAGCAGGCACAGGAGGAAGCAGCAGTGGCAGTGCAAGTTGCACTAGGTAGCAGCAGGTACAGGAGGAAGCAGCAGTGGCAGTGCAAGTTGCACTAGGTAGCAGCAGGTAAGGAGGGAAGCAGCAGGGCAGTGCAAGTTACACTAGGTAGCACCAGGCACAGGAGGAAGGCAGCAGTGGCAGTGCAAGTCACTAGGTAGCACAGGCCAGGAGGGAAGCGCAGCAGGGGCAGTGCAAGTAGCACTAACGTAGCAGGAGGCACAGGAGGAAGCAGCACAGTGGCAGTGCAAGTATGCACTAGGTAGCACCAGGCACAGGGGAGCAGCAGGGGCAGTGCAAGTTGCATAGTAGCAGCAGGACAGGAGGAAGCAGCAAGCAGGAAACTGGCAGTGCAAGAAAGGGACTTGCACTAGGTAGCAGCCAGGCACAGGAGGGGAAGCAGCAGTGGGCAGTGCAAGTTGCACATAGGTAACCAGGCACAGGGGAAGCAGCATGGGCAGTGCAAGTTGCACTAGTAGGACGCAGGCACACAGGAGGACAGCAGCAGGGGCAGTGCAGTTGCACTAGGTAGCAGCAGGGGCACAGGAGGGAAGCAGAAGTGGCAGTGCAAGTTACACTAGGTAGCAGACAGGACAGAGAGGAAGCAGCAGTGGGCAGTGCAAGTTGCACTAGGTAGCAGCAGGACAGGAGGAAGCAGCATGGCAGTGCAAGTTACACTAGGTAGCACAGGCACAGGAGGAAGCAGCAGTGGGCAGTGCCAAGTTGCACTAGGTAGCAGCAGGCACAGGAGGACAGCAGGCCAGCAGACTAGTTGGCAGTGCAAGTTGCACTAGGTAGCAGCAGGCACAGGTAGGATGTACCTGTATCAATAATCCCAGTATGCTGTACCTGTATCAATAATCCCAGTTTGATGTACCTGTATCAATAATCCCAGTATGATGTACCTGTATCAATAATCCCAGTATGCTGTACCTGTATCAATAATCCCAGTATTATTGAAACAGTATGGTGGGTTGTGTGTTTCTTGCTACAGGTATACATTGTATACTGCGTGATTAATGAATGGTTCAGGCATAACTAGATTATTTGAAACGGGTAACAACATGCTGGGATTCGATACAGGTCCATCATACTGTGAGATTAGTATGGTTTACAAGCAACATGGGATATATGGTACACGGTACAGACCACATGGCTGGTCACCTGTTAATACGCAACACAGGGACTATAAATATAAGAATGCCCACACTACACTTGTTAATGTAAGATGCCCAGCCCACCCCAGACTGGTAAATACCAGTGCTCTGCCACACAGATTGTAAATATAAGATGCCCCTCTTGCCCAGCCCAAGTTTGGTACAATTGAAGATGCCCGTTCAGGTATTCGTTCATCTACTCTCCCAACCATAGAGGAAAATCAGATGGATTGTGGGGTTGCTCATCGCATGGAGGAAAAAAAATCTGTATTTGTATTTTTTAAAGAGGACCAAAAGAAAAGAGAGAAACAAAAAAGAAAAAGGAGAGAAAAATAAAAAAACACAAAAAAGAATCCCACCCCTCCTCCCCCACACCCCCTCCCTAACCACAACCCCCCGCCCCTACCTCATCCCTCCCCAAAAGAAAACCCGTCTCTATGCTATGTATCCTAAGAGAGACCCGTACAATTGCACCCCTCTCTCTATGCTATGTATCCTAAGAGAGCCCCATACAATTGCACACCTCTCTCTATGCTATGTATCCTAAGAGAGACCCGTACAATTGCACCCCTCTCTCTATGCTATGTATCCTAAGAGAGCCCATACAATTGCACACCTCTCTCTATGCTATGTACTCTAAGAGAGACCCGTACAATTGCACACCTCTCTCTATGCTACATAGAGGTGTACATGCTACAGCATACTGGGATTATTGATACAGGTACAGCATACTGGGATTATTGATACAGGTACATCATACTGGGATTATTGATACAGGTACAGCATACTGGGATTTATGAATAGTATTGGGGATTATTGATACAGGTACACATACTGGTTAATGATACAGGTTCAGCATACTGAGATTATTGAAACAGGTACAGCATCTGGGATTGAACAGGTACAGAATACTGGGATTATGATACGGTACAGCATACTGGGATTATTGATACAGGTACAGCATACTTGGATTATTGAAACAGTATGTGGGATTAATGATACAGGTACAGCATACTGGGATTATTGATACAGGTACAGCATACTGGGACTATTGATACTGGTACAGCATACCTGGATTATTGAAACAGTATGGTGGGATTATTGATACAGGTACAGCATACTGGGATTATTGATACAGGTACAGCATACTGGGATTATTGAAACACTATGGTGGGATTATTGATACAGGTACATCAAACTGGGATTAATGATACGGGTTCAGCATACTGAGATTATTGAAATAGGTACAACATGCTGGGATTTTTGATACAGGTCCAGCATACTGGGATTATTGATACAGATACAGCATACTTGGATTATTGAAACAGTATGGTGGGATATTGATCAGGTACAGCATGAGGATTATTGATCAGGTACATCATACTGGGATTATTGAAACAGTATGGTGGGATAATGATACAGGTACATCAAATGGGATTAATGTATACGGGTTCGCATACTGAGATTATTGAAACAGGTACAACTTCTGGGATTGATACAGGTACAGCATACTGGGATTATTGATAAGATACAGCATACTTGGATATATTGAAACAGTATGGTGGGATTTGATACGTACAGCATACTGGGATTATTGATACAGGTACAGCATACTGGGATTATTGAAACAGTATGGTGGGGTTATTGATACAGGTACATCAAACTGGGATAATGATACGGGTTCAGCATACTGAGATTATTGAAAAAGGTACAACATGCTGGGATTACTGATACAGGTACAGCATACTGGGATTTTAGTATGGTTACAGCAAACTGGGAGTATTGGTACAGGTACAGCATACTGGGATTATTGATACAGGTACAGTATACTGGGATTATTGATAGAGGTACAGCATCTGGGATTATTGATACAGGTACATCATACTGGGATTATTGATACAGGTACTCAAACTGGGATATTGATACATGACAGCAATACTGGGATTATTGTACAGGTACATCATACTGGGATTATTGATCAGGTCCAGCTACTGGATTATATGAAACATATGGGGATTATTGATACAGTACAGAGATGGGATTATTGATACAGGTACGCATACTGGGATTATTGAAACAGTATGTGGGATTATTGATACAGGTAATCAAACTGGGATTAATGATACGGGTTAAGCATACTGAGATTATTGAAACAGGTACAACATGCTGGGATTATTGATACAGGTACAGCATACTGGGATTATTGATACAGATACAGCATACTGGATTATTGAAACAGTATGGTGGGGTTATTGATACAGGTACATCAAACTGGGATTAATGGATATGGGTTCAACATACTGAGATTATTGAAACAGGTACAACATGCTGGGATTACTGATACAGGTACAGCATACTGTGATTATTAGTATGGTACAGCAACTGGGATAATTGGTACAGGTACAGACACACTGGCTGGTCACCTGTTTAATACAACACAGACTAGTAAATAATAAGATGCCCACACAAACTTGTTAATGAAGATCCCAGCCCACACATACTGGTAATACAAGATGCTCTGCCCACAGACTTGTAAATATAAGATGCCCTTGCCCAGCCCACAGTTTGGTACATTGAAGATGCCCTTAGTATTCTTTCAGATACCCTCTCCACCAGTAGAGGAAATCAGGATGAATTGTGGGAGTTGCTAATCAGCATAGGAGGAAAAAAATCTTATGTATTTTTAAGAGAGACCCGTAAAATGCACCCCTCTCTCTATGCTATGTATCCTAAAGAGACCCGTACAATTGCACCCCTCTCTCTTGCTAATGTATCCTAAGAGACCCATACAATTGAACACCTCTCTCTATGCTATGTATCCTAAGAGAGACCCGTACAATTGCACCCCTCTCTCTATGCTATGTATCCTAAGAGAGCCCCATACAATTGCACACCTCTCTCTATGCTATGTACTCTAAGAGAGACCCGTACAATTGCACACCTCTCTCTATGCTACATAGAGGTGTACATGCTACAGCATACTGGGATTATTGATACAGGACAGCATACTGGGATTATTGATACAGGTACATCTACTGGGATTATGATACAGGTACAGCATACTGGGATTATTGAAATGTATAGTGGATTATTGATACAGGTACACCATACTGGGATTAATGATACAGGTTCACATACTGAGATTATTGAAACAGGTACAGCATCTGGGATTGATACAGGTACAGCATACTGGGATATTGATACAGGTACAGCATACTGGGATTATTGATACAGGTACAGCATACTTGGATTATTGAAACAATGGTGGATTAATGATACAGGTACAGCATACTGGGATTAATGATACGGGTTAAGCATACTGAGATTATGAAACATGTACAACATGCTGGGATTATGAAACAGTATGGGGATTATTGATTCAGTGCTACATTGTATATTGAAAGTAGTGGGATTAATGATACAGGTACATCAAACTGGATTTGATACGTTCAGCTATTGAGATTATTGAAACAGGTACAACATGCTGGTATTATTGATACAGGTACAGCATACTGGGATTATGATACAGATACAGCATACTGGGATTATTGAAACAGTATGGTGGGGTTATTGATACAGGTAATCAAACTGGGATTAATGATATGGGTTCAGCATACTGAGATTATTGAAACAGGTACAACATGCTGGGATTACTGATACAGGTACAGCATACTGGGATTATTAGTGGTTACAGCAAAACTGGGATAATTGGTACAGGTACAGACACACTGGCTGGTCACCTGTTAAATACACCAGACTAGTAATATAAGATGCCCACACAAACTTGTTAATGTAGATGCCAGCCCACACGACTGGTAATACATGCTCTGCCCACCGACTTGTAAATATAAGATTTCTCTTGCTGCCCAGCCCCAGTTTGGCACATTGAAGATGCCCTTAGTATTCTTTCAGATACACTCTCCCACCAGTAGAGGAAAATCAGGATGGATTGTGGAGTTGCTAATCAGCATGAGGGAGGAAAAAAATCTTATTGTATTTTTTTAAGAGAGACCCGTACAATTGCACCCCTCTCTCTATGCTATGTATCCTATTTGTGAACAATGCACTAGAGAGTTTTGTTATATCCCAAATATATTTACATAAAGACCAAATGGGCCCTAGTCAGATGGCACACCATCAGCACAACACATTAACAAACCAGTAACATGCTCCTACACCCCCACACACGACCCCCTTACTCCATCACAGGAACATCTTAATAACTTTCAATGTTTAGCCACATAAATATTACCTCCAATGAGCTAGGAACTGTCTGTGCATCATCCGTTCCCTGCTGCTTCCTTGTTGAGGTCTCTGGCATTGCAGGGGAACTCTCCCCCTCTCTTTGGATCCTTAAATGTGGCCCTACACTATACTATACTGGGTAATCCCACTCGGGGGATCGACAGGATTTACCCATTATCATCAAGTGTCAGGGCTCTTCCCCGATCGTAGTGCTGACGAACGACTGTAGTCATCGTAACAATCAGCAGGGAATGACAAAATATTCGTCCGGGAGCCAATCCAACGTACTTGTGTATGACCGCACGGCCGACCGATCCCTATACCGCTTATGGGAATCAGTCGGTCCCAGTGTGCAGTGTATGGTCACCTTTAATGCCGCGTTATCCCCAACCTTAAATATGCTTTTCTGTATTGTAGTGCCCCAACCGCCGTGTTCGTTTTGTAAAAGTAGCCCCAGAAACAGACTTACCCAACCGTGCTCCCTCGCCTCTCTGTGTAGTCGGCAGATGTATCTGTGATGGCTGATGGTCCCCCGTTTGCAACTTCCAGCAAGCAGGGAACAGAGAGCCTAGGGACCGATCGGTGGTAAGTAATGTTACTGGGGTTTCCTTTACAAAACTAACACGGTGGTTGGGGGTTGGCTGGGGTACCCTACACTACGGAAACCTTAGTTTCTGGGGTGGAGATTCCTTTAAAGGGCATGCACACTCTTAACCTTTTCATGCCTTTGAGAGTCTGTTATTGTTTTTTTTAGTGTTCAATAAAATTTTATTGTTATAAATACAGCAAATTGTCATATTTAATTCTATTAAACATATTTCTTTATTGCATTTTGAATGACCAGTAGTAGACAAATGGGTAGCTTTTACCCAGAGGGCACAGCTGTAAGATCTCCATAATGATCACAATTAGCTGTGCATCTTTTGCCCTAGTAAGAGTATTAACTCTATCAGGGTTTTCAATAAAGTTCTAAATCAAGAACAAGCTCCTGCACACCTTTACCATAAGTTAAGTTCTAGACACGTGCTGGGTGCACCAATGCTGTAGCCAACAGTCAATAGAAACATCGAAAGATACTGGGCACACCAGTCTTAATAGCAAACTATTTATTTATAGTA
This sequence comes from Hymenochirus boettgeri, assembly GCA_019447015.1. Classification (NCBI taxonomy): domain Eukaryota; kingdom Metazoa; phylum Chordata; class Amphibia; order Anura; family Pipidae; genus Hymenochirus; species Hymenochirus boettgeri. The sequence continues at coordinate 12,818,171 of CM033470.1, forward strand.
ACGTTTCGGTGCAGTGGTGGCACTTCCTCAGACAAACATATACAGTGCAACAGTGCTCAATTTATAGAACAATCAATCTAGGATAAGATGGCCATCTAGTGGTCAGTAATGAGAATAGTAAGCAAGTCAATCCATAAGCATAAAAAAGCGCTAGAGTATGTCAATCACAATAAAGTGCTAGTGCTATAATATATATATACATACAATAATATGTAAATGTGAATGTAACAAGTTAAAAATATATTGTCGGTCAACCAGTTATAAATATAAGTATAAAAATAGATATAGATAAAAATATATGTAAGACATAGATATAATAAGTTGAAGGAGATATACGTTATAAATCCTAGTAAGTACATATAAAACACTTGATGCCATCATCTCTTAGGTAAAAAACAGGTTAATCCCAAGTTAGTGTTGAGACCCTTGGGCTGTACCGTATCTAGTCTGTAAATCCATGAAGATTCCTACGGAGTAATCTATTGTTTCTGTCTCCTCCCCTACTATCTACGGGTATGTGGTCAATGACCATCGCTCGTAACTCGGAGATCTGGTGGTTCATCTTACAAAAATGGGCTGCTACAGGGGGAACCTCTCTATTCGATTGGTCAGGATGTCTGGATAATGCAATGCGTATATCACTCCTGTGGCGTTGAAATCTCTTTTTCAATGGTCCGATCGTTTTGCCCACATATACTAAAGAGCATGGGCATTTCAGTATATAGATACAAAATTCGGTGTTGCAATTATAAAAGCCCTTGATGTTATAAGACTTGCCCGTGTATGGATGGGTAAATCTGTTGCCCAAAATCATAGAGTTACATATATTACAGTTGTAACACTTAAAGCAACCCTTTTTGTGGGAGAATAGGAACGGTTCTTTTTTATATTTGGTTACGGGATCTGCCTGAATCAGTAGATTATAGAGTGATCTACCTTTTCTGTACACACAAAATGGTTTGCGTCTAGTGATGTTGGTTAATGTATTATCCCCTTATATAACTGGCCAAAATTTGTGAGATTACGTTTGACCTTTCAGAGAAGGTAGAGTAACTTTGTATAAAGGGAACCCCCCTTTCCATAGTTACCTTGGGTGACATGTTTTCTGCTTCGAATTTCGCCTTCTCAAGAATGCAGGGATGATGTCCCCTTACCTTAAATTTTAACTTTGTATAAAGGGAACCCCCCTTTCCATAGTTACCTTGGGTGACATGTTTTCTGCTTCGAATTTCGCCTTCTCAAGAATGCAGGGATGATGTCCCCTTACCTTAAATTTGTTCATCATGCGGTCAAGTTGATCTCGTTTATCATTCTCTTGTGAGCAAATCCTATTCACCCTCATAAATTGGGATTTGGGAACCCCTTTAAAAAGGTGTTCGGGATGAAAACTGCTGCCATGTATCAGCGAGTTGCGGTCTGTTGGTTTTGTGAAGATCGAAGTGTGCATGCCATCCAGGAGTGATATACGCATTGCATTATCCAGACATCCTGACCAATCGAATAGAGAGGTTCCCCCTGTAGCAGCCATTTTTGTAAGATAACCACAGATCCGAGTTACGAGCGATGGTCATTGACCACATAACCGTAGATAGTAGGGGAGGAGACAGAAAACAATAGATTACCGTAGGGAATCTTCATGGATTTACAGACTAGATACGGTACAGCCCAAGGGTCTCAACACTAACTTGGGATTAACCTGTTTTTTACCTAAGAGATGATGGCATCAAGTGTTTATATTGTACTTACTAGGATTTATAACGTATATCTCCTTCATACTTATATTAATATCTATGTCTTACATATATTTTTTTCTATATCTATTTTTATTACTTATTTTATAACTGGTTGACCGACAATATATTTTTAACTTGTTACATTCACATTTATATATTGTATGTATAATATATATTTATAGCACTAGCACTTTATTGTGATTGACATACTCTAGTGCTTTTTATGCTTATGGATTACTTGCTTACTATTCTCATTACTGACCACTAGATGGCCATCTTATCCTAGATTGATTGTACTATAAATTGAGCACTGTTGCACTGTATATGTTTGTCTGAGGAAGGTGCCACCACTGCACCGAAACGTTACTATAAATAAATAGTTTGCCATTAAGACTGGTGTGCCCAGTATCTTCGATGTTCTCTTATCATTTAAAATGGTGCTAATTTTGCCCCAACCAATCAGATGTTAGCTTTCAAATGTTAAATAAGTCTGATGATGGTTGGGGCAAATTAGCACCATTTTAAAACGATAAGAACTTTTTTGAATCTCCATGTATCAGTTTGGTGTTTGATTAACAGCATGGAAATAGACTTTTTATACTGTTTTTGTAATTCCTTAGAGTTTCTCTTCTGTTGATGCCAACTCAATTTCTTCACACTAAAATATACCAACCTCGCGTACATCCCTTCAATTCAGACTCAATTTGAGCATTACTTATACTATTACAAATGCTGAATTCACAATGTCATCATACAAAGCTGCACATTTTTTTTCAGTACAATACATTTTTAAAAAACACGATCCAGAATTTTCCACATTCCAGTATCACTTGGACTTCAGAATATCTTCAAAGCTGAAAGAATCGGCGTCCGACTGCTGCCGTGGGCATTTTGGCACAGATGGAAATACATTGATCTCTCGCAATTCTTGGAGCTGAGAAACAAAAGAAAGACATTTCAGATGGAAAGATGTTTTACACTCAAAAGAGCGAATGTTTGGTTCTACATCAAATCATCCGCCAAATACTGTAGGTTTATAATGAAAATAGAATTATGTGCTGTAATTCAACTAAACTGGAAATAAAAGTTCCCCATCTTCCATCAGACAAATAAACAGAGTTACGTGTTGCATTTTAATGTAACCATTAAAAAAAAAAAGAAACAGGCTTCCCACGGACATTACCCCAGGAAGTACATTGGATCACACGGAACAAACATTCCCAGATCCCAGCCAGAGCGAACAAAAAGTTCTATGTTTTGGTATTCACAGTGTAGATGGGAAGGGTGGGTTTGGGGATTTAAGGAGAAGTGCACTGTAAAATACAAACTTTTAAAAGAACCTGGGGAAAGGAGTAGATGATTTCCTAACTCAAATATTATTACGTTGAGGAGCGCCAGTACGTACAGTTTCCATCTACCAGGTTATTGTCCAGGGCTTCCCTATATTAAAAGATAGTGTTGAGCCCAGCAAAGCAGTTTTCCTTGTGCTGGTGTTCCACACAGAAACCATATTGGGAGGTTGAAATTAACAGCCCTACCTCCCTCTCCAGGTACTTTTCATTTAACTTACTATATAAAAAATACTATATATGGACTATAGTTCACCTTTAATAACCCTTAAAAAGGGCATCGTTACTGGATTTATTTTTCTTTAAAGGCAACTAAAGCAGCAAAACAAAACTGAACAGAAGTCAGAACACCTTGATATAAAACCATAATCTGTTTCTACCTCTCATTTGATACAGCGCTGGGAAATTTACCTAAATAACATATGGTTTGGCTTTACTTCACAGCATTCTAGTACACACAGTTTTGGTCAACGACCATTAGTTGCTGCCTCTCAGCCATCCTTGCTATGGCACAAACTTGGTCACACACACATTAATAATATCTAGCCAATCCTTTACAGGTCGATGAAAGAAAGAAGCATGTGACTGAGATCAGGAGGTGTGGTCTGACACTGCACATACACAAAGATACTTCATATTCTTAAACGGCTTTGATTTACTTAATCAATTTACAGAAGTGGGATTTTAGCTATTGGGTTTTCTTAGGGGGGTTGTTTTCAGATTCTGGAGTAATAAAAAATTTAGTTTAGTTCTCCTTTAATTGCCCATTACAGGAATCTATAATTATTCCCAACTACACTACTAGAGATGGATGAACTTCCGAAAGTTTGGTCTGTTTTGAACTTTCGAACTATATGGAAAGTTATAAAACGGACCCATTAAGTCAATGGGAGTCAAATAGTTCCAAAAGTTCTAATAATATACAATTAAACTATGAATGGTAACTTAATGTAAATGGCTGTGGGACCTGGGAAATGGTCTGGGGAACATGTTCCAATATCCAGGACTTTCCAAAACCGATTTTACCTCACGCTACTTTCGAGCTCCCACGTTCGAACATTCGAAATTTATAGAAATTTTACTTGCGGATTCGATATTTACTTGCGTATTGGTATAATAGACATTTTACTTGCAGATTGGAATGTTCGAACATTATCGAAAGTCCGGAAATATCGAAAATCCTGGTCTGGGATAGTTTGAGACATCAGAGTCCGTTCGAACTCGGTTTCGAGTTCTAGTCCATCTCTAATCACTACCATGTTCTTGATCTGTCCCATATTTCTTTAGTTATCCAAATGGTACATTTTACATAGTAGCACATTGTCCAAAGCCGCAAAAAATGATGCACCTTAATGATATTCAGTAAACAGAAGAAAATAGATAAAAATGCAGCCAATGGGGGGAAAGCACAACAAAAATACAGTATAACCGGATAAAAGTTCTCAGAGTAACATAATCCGCATTGTGTATAATTAACAGCTTACCCTGTGTACGCCAAGTGCTTTCATACCGCCAGGCTTATTAATCCCACACCACACCAGGCATAGAGAGACCCCCATCCTAAAGCTCGGAGAGCAAGCGAGACACCACTTTCTGAAGTAACCGAGACGCCCTATCAAAACAAAAAAAATTATTATTTATTATAACAAAATTAATAATAATATAGTTATTTAGTGTTGTATAGAAATAACACTAAATACATAACACTATTAATTATTTGGGAAATTGTATATTAAGTGAACTGGACATCTTAATTTTTCATTAAAATAAAGTAAAAAATTACCGGGTGACTTTACTTACATTTGATATATATAAAAAAAAAAAAAGAATTAAAGGAACAGTTCACTCGAAAAGTGAACTGTTCCTTTAATGATGGCTAGAAGCCTGGGAGGTATGCATTAGATCCCATTCTTCAATCAATTGAGGAGCCAGGGACGAAGTGAACTTTCGATGAACTATTCCTTTAAATTCTTTTTTTTAAAAAATTTTTATAGATAAATGCCCTGTGTCTTTATTTTTATTCCAGTGAAATAACCCAAAGGGGGTACAATAAATGCATAGACCAGGGGACTGAAGACAAGTCTGAAACAGCAGGAGGAACTGATTGCAATCATTTAATAGTAAGACAGGTGAAATGTTTTTTCTTACAAGTAACCATAGGGATGTGCCTATGAATAAATGTAATCAGTTAAAAATCATATTGCTGGGGCATGGCCGAAGTGCATGGAGTACAATGTGTCGGAGACGAGATCGCTTTTAACAGAAACTGAGGCTAATTCTAGCCTGCATCTAATCTGCATACAGACTCCTTCCTTCCATACAGAACCCATGGCAATCCGAGACACAGAATGGACCTCTCCATAATGGATGATTTGTAAAGTTCAAAGGTCATCAAAAAAGAAGCAGATGCTAGCAGTCATTGTTGAGGAGGTTATGGTGGACATAACTCAGACATGCCCTAAAGACCAAAGTAAAAATGCACTAAAAAACAGAATAATACATCTCTACCCTAGAAGACACAGGTACACAGATGCATAGTATAGATTTGAGGTTAAAGACATCCATCCATCTAGTCTAACCAATGAGCAATAGTAACACTTCCTGTATAACTGTTGATCCAGAGGAAACTAAACTTCTTTTTTCCAGTCTTAAGGGATGTCCTTGTGTCCTCTGACATGTTCTATTGGTGAACAATGCCCCAGATAGTTTATGTATGGCCCGTTAATGTATTTATACACAGTAATCATCAGCGTACATAATTGTAACTTATCCAATCTGTTTAAGCTCCCACAATCCCCTTATTAATTTAGTTGCCCTTCTCTGAACCTTTCCATTTCCAAGATGTCCTTTTTGTACACAGGATTCCAAAATTGCACTGCATATTCTGCTTTATCTGGGGACTGGAGGGCTCAGAGGGTACCAGCAACTGCAGAGGTCTACTCGGAGTAGTGGTTCATGCAACCTGTTGCAATGCAGACCTATCAAGCATATCACCCAAAGAAAGGAATCATTATGTCCCTGCCCAGGCTCCAACTACAGTACACTAAGTTTTTCTGTAGCCAACCCCCAACCACACCTGTTAGTTTTGCAATAAAAAAAAATCAGAAACAGATTACCGTAACACAGCTTCATTCCATGGGCTCTCTGCTCCAGCTCCCGTACACCATATGATCGGATCGGCTCCCTCTACTTAAGCAAAGGTTGCCGATACCAACAAACTTTCCGTCATTCCGATCGATAGGAGTGTCGTCTATGGTGTTCATCGGCACTCTGATCAGCCGGGAACAGCCCCTACACACGAACGATAAAAGGTAAATCCCGTCGTTTCCCGGGGGCATTTACCCATTATCGCTCATATAGTATGTCCCCTTAACACCTTTATTTCTCTTAAACACACGAGAGCAACACTTTATTTAAAACACAATTCCATATTCAATAAGGGTAATTGCCAGACAATGAAGGGCAAGTCCAGCCTAAAAAGTAACCTTGAAATGTCAATCACTCCCCCCAAACCACTTTCACATTATCTATACCTTTCAAAGAATCCCCTGAAGGGACTTACTTGACCGGTCCATCGCCGCCCAGGCACCTCCCCTGCTCTTGTTTCAAGCAAAAAACAGGACAAGGGCTTCTGCGCTGACAGCCCACAACTTTCTGGTCACAGCTGTCAGACAATAGGGCATGATGTCATGTTGCGCCTTAACTGACAGCCGCAACCAGGGAGTGGAGCGACTGTCAGCCGCAGAGCAGAGGAGTGACCGGGTCACGTAAGGAACACCTTTGAAAGGTATACATAATGCTATAGTGGGGTTAGGGGGGGTGATTAACATTTTTAGGCTGGACATACCCTTTAATGCCATTCAATAGAACAAAATTATTCAAACCTTATGAACCAACTGGGACTCTTCCTTTAGCAAGGGACAATGTTGTACCAAAACCAGCAAGCTCCCCGCTGATGCCACCAGGCCGAGGAAAATTCCACCTGTTGTAAAGAAGATCATAATTTGGTTTGTTCTAAAAAGTTTATAACAATATTGCATTAAACATACACTTAGTATAATATTTCATAAATGTGAAAGGGCATGCCCAATGACAATGAATATCCTACTAACTGGCAGGGTGAGAGGCAAGTTCTGAATAGGCTTAATAATGTAAATAAACCATCTTAATATTTATTTATCAAGAGAGAGAAGTAAAGGGCAATTTCTTGGATTTACAGGGCTAAACATAAAGTCAGGAATAAGCTATAAATAAATTATGTTACAGGAGTGTACAGTTATAAATGTATACACATATACACACGACTACAGGCTCAGTGCGAGACTATGCTCTAGGGTACAATCCACGTGAACACTCGCTATACCATTCCAGACGGAGATCAGGTGTTGTACTGTAAGTACCTATAACTCAGCGTTCCAGAAAGGTAAGGTTAATATGAAAGTGGGGGGTTGTGGGTAATGCTTCTAAAATGTTGTTTGTTCTTTTTGGGATCATGTTGCCTTAAAAACTATTTTAGTGACCTCTCTCTTCCTCCTGTTCTCTGTCTGGGAGATATTGCTGGAGACCAGGGACTTTCTAAATGACTTTAAGGAGAGTTTTACCTTAAGGACTAGAACTTTCTCATCTGAGTTGCTCTGTTCAGCACCTTGTGGTGACTTATCCTGGGTCCAAATCTTCCACCAAACTCCCACCCATCCCTGGGCTTCCACCGCCCATTACCTCCAAACACACGTTGTTCTGTATGTGCTCTGCTTCCTGATCACAGTTAATACCCTCTATTCCTGTTATGGGGACAATTTCCTGTGTCCATACTAGACCCCCTCCTCCTAGTGATGTCATATGGGGGCGTGTCACACTTTCCCAATCAGCTGGAATCATTGAATAAACTGCAAACTGTAGCTGAAACAGTGCTTTGTCAGTAATGCAGGAGTGTTTAATAGTTTATTTTATCTCATTAAACAGGGAGAAAGACCAGAGCGGTGTGTGTGCAGTCACACATCTCTCCTGCAGTCTCACGTCTCCTCTCAGTCACGTCTCTCTCTGCAGTCTCACGCTCCTCTGCAGTCTCTCTCTGCAGTCGGCTGTACAGTTCCCCCCTCTGTCTGCTCCCAACCTCCAGAGACCATCAGGTCAGTGTCCGTATTTGGATGGATTGTCTTGCTGCAAGCTCCCGTTTGTCCCACACCAGCAGGATGAAATCCCATCCATTATGCCCCTGGAATCCCCGCCCCATTATGCCGACTCTCCGAATGGACTCGCCCCTTCACTTGGGAGGAAGATGGGAACCCCGGTTGGAGCAGAGAGAGACACTGAGCGGCAGGGGCGTGCAAGTTGCACTAACAAGAAATCGCTACAAAGAGAAGGAGGTAGTGACAGGGTCCTAAAGCCTGCTCCTCATTCTGATTTTTAGCTGTCAATGTTTGCAGACATTGCGGGGACATGGAGGGGGGTGCCGGAGTCCGGGACACCGGGAAAAGCCCTGAAAACACGTGATAGTCCCGTGAAAATGGGACAGTTTGGAGCTGCAGAGGAAACTTAGAGCAGCAGTGGCAGTGCAAGTTGCACAGATAGCACCAGGCACAGGGAAGCAGCAGTGGCAGTCATTGCACTAGGTAGCAACCAAGGCACAGGAGGAAGCAGCAGGGGCAGGCAGGCACAGGCACAGTCTGCAAGTGCAATAGGTAGCAGCAGCACAGGAGGAAGCAGCAGGCAGTGCAAGTTCTAGTAGCAGCAGGCACAGGAGGAAGCCAGTGGCATGCAAGTTGCACTAGGTAGCACCAGGCACAGGAGGAAGCAGCAGTGGCAGTGCAAGTTGCACTAGGTAGCACCAGGCACAGGGGACGCAGCAGTGGCAGTGCAATTGCACTAGGTAGCACCAGGCACAGGAGGAAGCAGCAGGGGCAGTGCAAGTTGCACTAGGTAGCAGCAGGCACAGGAGGAAGCAGCAGTGGCAGTGCAAGTTGCACTAGGTAGCAGCAGGCACAGGAGGAAGCAGCAGTGGCAGTGCAAGTTGCACTAGGTAGCAGCCAGGCACAGGAGGAAGCAGCAGTGGCAGTGCAAGTTGCACTAGGTAGCACAGGCACAGGAGGAAGCAGCAGGGCATTGCAGTGCACTAGGTAGCACCAGGCACAGGAGGAACAGCAGGGGCAGTGCAAGTTGCACTAGGTAGCAAGCAGAAGCACAGGAGAAGCAGCAGGGGCAGTGCAAGTTGCACTAGGTAGCACCAGGCACAGGAGGAAGCAGCAGTGGCAGTGCAAGTTGCACTAGGTAGCAGCAGGCACAGGAGGAAGCAGCAGTGGCAGTGCAAGTTGCACTAGGTAGCACCAGGCACAGGAGGAAGCAGCAGTGGCAGTGCAGTTGCACTAGGTAGCAGCAGGCAAGGAGGAAGCAGCAGTGGCAGTGCAAGTTGCACTAGGTAGCAGCAGGCACAGGAGGAAGCGCAGTGGCAGTGCAAGTGCACTAGGTAGCAGCAGGCACAGGAGGAAGCAGCAGTGGCAGTGCAGTTGCACTAGGTAGCAGCAGGCACAGGAAGCAGCAGTGGCAGTGCAATGCACTAGGTAGGCGCAGGCACAGGAGGAAGCAGCAGTGGCAGTGCAAGTTGCACTAGGTAGCAGCAGGCACAGGAGGAAGCAGCAGGGCAGTACAAGTTGCATAGGTGTAGCAGCAGGCACAGGAGGAAGCAGCAGGGGCAGTGCAAGTTGCACTAGGTAGCGCAGGCACAGGGAGGAAGCAGCAGTGGCAGTGCAAGTTGCAACTAGGTACAGCAGGCACAGGAGGAGAGCAGCAGTGGCAGTGCAAGTTGCACTAGGTAGCAGCAGGTACAGGAGGAAGCAGCAGTGGCAGTGCAAGTTGCACTAGGTAGCAGCATGTACAGGAGGAAGCAGCAGGGCAGTGCAAGTTACACTAGGTAGCACCAGGCACAGGAGGAAGCAGCAGTGGCAGTGCAAGTTACACTAGGTAGCACCAGGCACAGGAGGAAGCAGCAGGGGCAGTGCAAGTTGCACTAGGTAGCAGCAGGCACAGGAGGAAGCAGCAGTGGCAGTGCAAGTTGCACTAGGTAGCACCAGGCACAGGAGGAAGCAGCAGGGGCAGTGCAAGTTGCACTATGTAGCAGCAGGTACAGGAGGAAGCAGCAGTGGCAGTGCAAGTTGCACTAGGTAGCACCAGGCACAGGAGGAAGCAGCAGGGGCAGTGCAAGTTGCACTAGGTCGCACCAGGCACAGGAGGAAGCAGCTGGGGCAGTGCAAGTTGCACTAGGTAGCACCAGGCACAGGAGGAAGCAGCAGGGGCAGTGCAAGTTGCACTAGGTAGCAGCAGGCACAGGAGGAAGCAGTCGCAGTGCAAGTTACACTAGGTAGCACCAGGCACAGGGGAAGCAGGCGGGGCAGTGCAAGTTGCACTAGGTAGCAGCAGGTACAGGAGGAGCAGCAGTGGCAGTGGCAAGTTACACTAGGGTGCAGCAGGCACAGGACGGAAGCAGCAGTGGCAGTGCAAGTTGCACTAGGGTAGCAGCAGGCACAGGAGGAAGCAGCATGGCAGTGCAAGTTGCACTAGGTACGCAGGCACAGGGAGGAGAGCAGCAGTGGCAGTTGCAAGTTACACTAGTAGCAGCAGGCACAGGGGGAAGCAGCAGGGGCAGTGCAAGTTTGCACTAGGTAGACAGCAGGCACAGGAGGAAGCAGCAGTGGCAGTGCAAGTTGCACTAGACAGCAGAGGGAAGCAGAGTGGCATGCATTGCACTAGGTAGCAAGCACAGGAGGAAGCAGCAGTGGCAGTGCAAGTGCACTAGGTCAGCAGGCACAGGAGGAAGCAGCAGTGGAGTAGTCAAGTTACACTAGGTAGCAGCAGGCACAGGAGGAAGCAGCAGTGGCAGTGCAAGTTGCACTAGGTAGCAGCAGGCACAGGAGGAAGCAGCAGTGGCAGTGCAAGTTGCACTAGGTAGCAGCAGGCACAGGAGGAAGCAGCAGTGGCAGTGCAAGTTGCACTAGGTAGCAGCAGGCACAGGAGAAGCAGCAGGGGCAGTGCAAGTTGCACTAGGTAGCACCAGGTACAGGAGGAAGCAGCAGGGGCAATACAAGTTGCACTAGGTAGCAGCAGGCACAGGAGGAAGCAGCAGTGGCAGTGCAAGTTGCACTAGGTAGCAGCAGGCACAGGAGGAAGCAGCAGTGGCAGTACAAGTTGCACTAGGTTAGCAGCAGGCCACAGGAGGAAGCAGCAGTGGCAGTGCAAGTTGCACTAGGTAGCAGCAGGCACAGGAGGAAGCAGCAGTGGAAGTACAAGTTGCACTAGGTCGCAGCAGGCACAGGAGGAAGCAGCAGTGGAAGTACAGTTGCACTAGGTCGCAGCAGGCACAGGAGGAAGCAGCATGGCAGGCAAGTTGCACTAGGTCGCAGCAGGCACAGGAGGAAGCAGCAGGGGCAGTTGCAAGTTGCATAGGTCGCAGCAGGCACAGGAGGAACAGCAGTGGCAGTAACAGTTCACTAGGTAGCAGCAGGCACAGGAGGAAGCAGCAGGGGCAGTGCAAGTTGCACTAGGTAGCAGCAGCTATGGACACAGCTTTATATGGACACAGAACTCCTCAGTGACTTCTAATATCCTTATAATTTACAGTAGGGGATACATTATCCCTTATAATACATGAGTGGTACCCAGAGTTCCCTGTATAAACTCAGTCTGTGTCCTTGTACCTTTATATGGACACAGAACTCCTCATGGACTTCTAATATCCTTATAATTTACGTAGGGGATACATTATCCCATATAATACATGAGTGGTACCCAGAGTTCCCTGTATAACTCAGTCTGTGTCCTTGTACTTTATATATAGACACAAAACTCCTCAGTGACTTATAATATCCTTATAATTTACAGTAGGGGATACATTATCCCTTATAATACATGAGTGGTACCCAGAGTTCCCTGTAATAACTCAGTCTGGGTCCTTGTACCTTTATATAGACACAGAACTTCTCAGTGACTTCTAATATCCTTATAATTTAAGTAGGGGATACATTATCCCTTATAATACATGAGTGGTACCCAGAGTTCCCTGTATATAACTCAGTCTGTGTCCTTTGTACCTTTATATAGACACAGAACTCCTCAGTGACTTCTAATACCCTTATAATTACAGTAGCGACTTACCCATATATTTTATTTTATTAATATATATATATATATATATATATATATATATATATATAATATATAAAACTGAAATGTATATTTTTATTAACTGTTTATGTGGGATACATTTTACATTTCTCATTCACCAAAAAATGTATGTATGTTATGTATGTATAGATGTAGGAAAGAAACCATCTTTTTGGGGAGTAACCTTTCCCAAAGATAATGAACCAAACAATGAGAGACCAGCTCAGATAAATATGTCAGATCCTTCTATGTACTCATTTTATTTAAATTGCATTACGCTGATGTGCTGTTAATAGGGGTCTCTGACTTTTTACTGATCTGGAAAGGTTCCTGGCTTGGATAATGGGGCCCATACACTGACCAACCCCGATTGTACGATTTGGATTGGTCCAATAAAAATGTTCTCGTTGGTCCAATAGGAAAAAGTAAAATAGGCACCGATCATAGAATACCAGGAATGGTGCACATAAGGCCTCCATTACACAGACCCGATCTAAGAGACTATTCCAGGACACCATGCTTTGGAATGTATTTGTAACGATTCACTATCGGTAAAGTCTGATAACTAATGTTTATTATGGTCGGAAAAACTACCGCTACTGGATGTCCTGGAATGGGATTTGTAGGGTTTAGGGCATGGTTTGTATCTCAGATAGCAATGTCCATTGTGCAATGCTGATTAAATATCAATTAAATATCAATTATAAATGTCTGATAGTATCTGTGTATCATTTTATTTATAAAGCGCCACTTGGGTACACATCACTGTACATTATAAATACAGAGTATACAGTATGTATGTTTATATTTATTTATATAGTGCCACTTGGGTACACATCACTGTACATTATAAATACAGAGTATACAAACGAGAGTAAGTGCAATTATACAGATAAATAAATATTAAATAAAGTTTGATACATATTTTATTTCTACATATATCTAAATTATAAATAAATTGATATAAGTGAGGTGTGCACATTAGGAATGAAATCCCTGCTCTGAAGAGCTTACAATCCAATTCATGATTTAGAGATGTTCCAAACCAGTGAGTTGTGTTATGAAGAGAGATTATGAAAGTTGGGATTGTTTCCCTAGAAAAGAGACGTTTGATGATAACCCTATAGAAATAATAGAGAGAATGACAGCCAATTAGCAGGGGATCCTTTCTCTGATAGGGGTGGATAAAAGACTAGACCGCCACCCTTAAGCTGAGTATTCACATTCCCAGTAAAGGGCCAATCCTGATGGTACCGAAGGGATTGGCCCTTTATCGGTAAACTGTGTACGGCCAAAATAATAATTTCCCACGTCAACGAACGTTCAGCAAGTGAAATGGTCGGCCCCCTATTCTTAGGTATGGGAGTCAGTCACATCGTAGGAAATGGCAGTCACAAACCGACAGATTGGTAGAGTGTGTACAGATTGGTACTGTGTACCCACCTTACAGATTGGTACAGTGTGTACCCACCTGCGATTGGTACTTGTGTACCCACCTTACAGATTGGTACAGGTGTACCCCCTTGCCGATTGGTACTGTGTGTACCCACCTTACAGATTGGTACTGTGTGTACCCACCTTACAGATTTGAACTGTGTGTACCCACCTTGTTGATTGGTACGTGGTGTACCCACCTTACAGATTGGTACTGTGTGTACCCACCTTGCAGATTGGTACAGTGTGTCACCCACTTGCAGTATTGGTCCGTGTACCACCTTACAGATTGGTACAGTGTGTACCCACCTTACAGATTGGTACAGTGTGTACCCACCTTACAGATTGTACGTGTGTACCCGCCTTACAGATTGGTACAGTGTGTACCCACCTTACAGATTAGTACAGTGTGTACCCACCTTGCAGATTGGTACTGTGTCTAAACAGCTTACAGATTGGTACAGTGTGTACCCACCTTACAGATTGGTACAGTGTCTAACCAGCTTACAGATTGGTACAGTGTGTACCCACCTTACAGATTGGTACATGGTCTAACCAGCTTACAGATTGGTACAGTGGTACCTAGATGGACAGTGTGTACCACCTTACAGATTGTGGTACCTGTGTTACCCACCTTACAGATTGGTACTGTGTGTACCCACCTTTAGACTTGAGGAAAAGCCAAAGTTCGTTGGGCAAATGGTGTGAAAGTTATCTGACATGTGTATGAAGCTTTAGGTGAGGAGGAGCTTGGACACAGTTGCCTTTTAATTATTAGTTCTGAGTGAAAGGTCGAGTACACTCATATCACTATTGGGATTAGCATGTGTCTAATAATAACAATTTCTTCCATCCTTACCTCCTAGGTCTAATAAATCTTGCACAATACACAAACCATACACAACTTCAAAATAATACATCTTCTAAAATTACAAAATAAACTGCACAATAATAAAAATATATATTAAAGGACAATTATATTCACGTTCCATTATCCTCCTCTTCTTACAACCTTATGACTTGTACTTAGAAAGTCTACCCAGAGGTAGAGATTCAGGTCCTCACCCCTGGTACACTTTCTAAGTCAAGTAATACTTACCCAAAGATTCTTGCTCCGCCGGTGTAGGCTCCGGCTTCCCGATGGAAGCATGGTCGTTTCCATTGGTACACCGGGGATGAAGGAAACTTTGGTAAGGACTTAGTGATTCAGCTGCTCATCTTGGTACTTGTAAGGGGGAGGGGGAAGATTTAGGACTATAATTGTCCTTTTTATTAGATGGTCCTTTAATTAGATAATCCTTTAATTAGATGGTCCTTTAATTAGACAATCCTTTATTTAGATGGTGCTTTAATTAGATAATCCTTTATTTAGATGGTCCTTTAATTAGATAATCCTTTAATTAGATGGTCCTTTAAAGGGCATCTATAGTGAAAAAAACCATGCCCTTGCAAAGTTAATTCATGTACTGTGCTGCTTAATCCTATATCTGTCACTGACTCTGTTTAACAACGGTGTCAGATCTATGTGCAGCATTCCCCCTTCTCCCTCCCCTCTGTTACTCCTCCATGTCTCAGCTCGGCTAACCGACAAGCTTTTTATGTGCAGTAGGAGGTGAAAAGTTCAACATCCTGAAAAACACACCACGCACAGTGCCAATAGAAAGCAAGCTGTCCTGGGAACACGGAACGAGGAGATCAGTACTTTACGATCTCTCACTTTGTGACCCATCATCATTCAGTGAAAGCTATTAAGAAGGGGGGTCAAGTGCAGCCTTATATCTAACATCAAAGCTACCTCTCTCCCCTGCTAATGCTCTTATCTCTATGTTTATTTACAGAGCAGGGAGGGGGGATCACGCACAGGGATTGATTGACAGTACAAGTATGGAGTAGAGGAATGCAATCACGTATTCTTCTAACTGGTGTATCTCAGGACTGAGAGGGAATCTGAAAAAAGTGATGACACTCTGGGGGTTGTGGGAATTATAGAACTCATGGAAAGAAAGAAAAAAAAAATTTCATTTTCTCACTATAGATGGCCTTTAATTAGATATCTTATTTAGATATGCTTTAATAGAGAATCCTTAATAGATAATCCTTTAATTAGAAAGAGTATCTCCACTGGAAATAATTTTTTTGCATTAGTTTTATGTGGATAATTGTGTCTTACCTCCTAGTTCCCTTATAGCGGGGACTGGTAATAATATGAAAGTATTATAATGAGGAGGAATATTCACTCTGTATACACTATAGAGAATCCTAAGTCCTTTATAGCGGGGACTGTAATAATATGAAAGGTATAAATGAGGAAGATTCACTCGTATACACTATAGAGAATGCTAGTCCTTATAGCGGGGATGTAATAATATGAAGGTAATAAATGAGAATATTCACTCTGTATTACCACTATAGAGATTCCTAGTCCTTTATAGCGGGACTGAATAATATGAAAAGTATAAATGAGGAATATTCACTCTGATTAACACAACTTATAGAGGAATCTAGTCCTTATAGCGGGGGACTGTAATTAATATGAAGGTTAATAAATGAGGACTATTCACTCTGTATTACACTATAAGAATCCTGTCCTTATACGGGGGACTGTAATAATATGAAGGGATATAAATTGAGAAATATTCACTCTCTATTCACTATAGAAATCCTCGTCCTTATAGCGGGGACTGTAATAAACGAGGGTACTAAATGAGGAATTCACTCTGTATACACTATAGGAGAATCCTAGTCTTATAGCAGGGTCTGTTAAAATAATAGGAAGGGTTAATAAATGGGAATTTCACTCTGTATAAACCTAGAGAATCTTAGTCCTTTATACGGGGATGTAATAATATGAAGGGTAATAAATAAGGAATATCACTCTGTTTCACTATAGAGAATCATCGTCTATAGCGGGGACGTAATAATTACGAAGGGTATAAAGGGGGAATATTTACTCTTATACACTATAGAGAATTACTAGTACTTATAGCGGACTGATTAATCGAAGGGTAAAATGAGGAATTTCACTCGTAGACAACTGTAGAGAATCCTAGTCCTGTATACAGGGGACTGTAATAAACGAAGGGTTAAAATGAGGGAATATTCCACTCTGTATTTCACTAGAGAGAATCAGTCCTTATCGCGGGGGACGTAATAATATTGACGGGTATAAATTGAGGCTAGTCACTCTGATACACTATAGAGAATCCTAGGCCTATAACAGGGAATGTAATAATATGAAGGGTATAAATGAGGGATATTCACTCTGTATTCACTTATAGAGAATCCTAGGCCTTTAGAGGGGAAGGTAATAAATGAAGGGTATAAAGAGGAATATTCACTCTGTATACACTATAGAGAATTCATAGTCCTTATAGCAAGGACGTAATAATATGAAGGGTATAAATGCGGAATATTACCTCTGTATTAACTATAGGGATTCCTAGTCTTATAGCGGGGAATGGTAATAATATGAAGGGTATAAATGGGAATATAACTCTTATACATATAGAGAATCCTAGTCCTTATAGCGGGGAATGTAATAATGAAGGTATAAATGAGGATATTCACTCTGTATTACACTATAGAGAGCAGAATTCCTAGTCCTTATAACAGAAGGTACGAATACGGAAGTGTATAAAGAGGACTATTAACTCTGTATTCACTATAGAGAATCCTATCCTTATAGCAGGGACGAAAATATGAAGGGTATAAATGAGGATATTACCCTGTATACCTATAGAAATCTATCCTTAGTAGCAGGGACTGTATAATATGAAGGGTTATAAATGAGGAATATTCACTGCTGTATACACTATAGAGAATCCTAGTCCTTATAAACAGGTGGAATGTAATAATAGGAAGGGTATGAAGGAGGAATATTCATCAGTATTTATATAGAGATCATTAGTCCTATAGAGGGACTGTAATAATATGAAAGGGTATAAATGAGGATATTCACTTGAGACACTATAGGAAGCCTAGTCCGGTATGCAGGGACTGTAATAATATGAAAGGGGATAAATGAGGATATTCACTCTGTATACATATATAGAAATCCTAGTCCTTACAGCAGGGACGTCATAATATTGAAGGGTATAAATGAGGAATATCACTCTGATACACTATAGAGAATACCTGTCCTTAAAGCAGTTACAGTAATAGTATGAGGTATTTAAATAGGGATATTCACTCTGTATACACTATAGAGAATTCCTAGTCCTTATAGCAGGGACTGTAATAATGAAGGGTATAAAGGAGGAATATCACTCTGTATACACTATAGAGAATCCTGTCCTTTATAACAGGACGGTAATAAATAGGAAGGGTTATGAATGAGGAATATTCACTCTGGATTTACTATAGAGAATCATAGTCCTTATAGCAGGGACTGGAATAACTGAAGGGTAAAGTGAGGCTATTCACTTGTATAAACTTAGAGAAGCCTAGTCCTTATAGCAGGGCCTGTAATACTATGAAGGGATATAAATGAGGGCTATCCACTCTGGATACACTATATAGAATCCTAGTCCTACAGCAGGGACTGTAATAATAGAAGGGGAAATGAGGGGGGAAAAAAATTCACTCTGTATACCACTATAGAGTCCTAGTCTCTTAAAGCAGTTACAGTAATAATATGAAGGGGATAAAGGAGGATATTCACTTGTATACACTATAGAGAATCCTAGTCCTTATAGCAGGGACCTTGATAATAGGAGGGTATAAATGAGGAATATTCCACTCTGTATACACTATAGAGATCTAGTCCTTATAGAGGGGACTGTAATATATGAAGGGTTAAATGAGGAATATTCACTCTCTATTCACTATAGAGAATCCTTTTTAGTCCTTATAGCGGGGGGACTGTAATATATTGAAGGTTATAAATGAGGGATATTCACTCTCTATTCACTATAGAGAAATCCTAGTCCTTTATAGCGGGGACTGTATTAATATGGAAGGGTATAAATGAGGAATCTTCCCTTGTATTCACTATAGAAATCCTAGTCCTTATAGGCAGGGACGGTATAATATGAGGGTAGAATGAGGAATATTCACTCTGTATACACTATAGAGAATCCTAGTCCTTTATTAGCGGGGACTGTAATAATATGAAGGGTATAAATAGGAAATATTCACTCTGCTTCACTATAGAGATCCTAGGCCTTATAGCGGGGACTGTAAAATACGAAGGTAATAAATGAGGAAAGAATATTCACTCTGTATACACTGTAGAGAATCCTAGTCCTTATAACAGGACCTGTAATATTACGAAGGGTATAAATGAGAATATCACTATGTATTCACTTATAGAGAGTCTTAGTCATTATAGCGGGGACTGTAATAATATGAAGGGTATAAATGAGGAATATTCACTCTGTATACACTATAGAGAATCCTAGTCCCTTATAAACAGGGATGTAAAATAATTATGAAGGGTATAAATGATGGGATATTCACTCTGTATTAACGATAGAGAATCCTAGTCTTTAGCAGGGACTGTAAGATAGGAAGGGTATAAAGAGGAATATCCCTTGTATACAGTCTATAGAGAATCATAGTCCATTATAGCAGGACTATAATAATATGAAGGGTATGAAATGCGGAAATATTTACTCTGTATCACTATAGGGAATCCTAGTCTATATTAACAGGACTGTACTAATACGAAGGGTAATAAATGAGGATATTCACTCTGTATTCACGATATAGAGAATCCTATTCCTTATAGCAGGGTACGTAATAATATAAAGGGTTAAATGAGGAATATTCACCCTGTAACCTATAGAGAATCCTATTCTTAAGCAGGGACTGTAATTAATATGAAGGGTATAAATGAGGAATATTAAGTCTGTATTCACGATAGAGAAAATCAGTCCTTTTAGCCAGGGACTGTAATTAATATGAAGTGTATAAAATGAGGAATATTCACTTGTATACACTATAGAGAATCCTAGTCATTAATAAACAGGGACTGTAATAACGGAAGGGTATAATGAGGAATATTCACTCTGACTTTACTATAGAAGAATCATAGTCCTTATAGCAGGGCCGAAGGGTTTATAAATGAGGAATATTTCACTCTGTATACAACTATAGGAGAATCCTATCATTATAGCAGGCTGTTAATACTATGAGGGTATATAAATGAGGGCTATTCACATGTATTACACTATATAGAATCTAGTCCGTAAAGCAGGAATGTAATAATATGAAGGGTATAAATGAGGAATATTCACTCTGTATACACTTATAGAGAATCCTAGCCTTAAAGCGTACAGTAATAATATGAAGGCGTATAAAGAGGGATATCACCTGTATACACTAAGAAATCTAGTCCTCATAGCAGGGACTGTATAATAATGAAGGATAAAATGAGGAATATACTTGTATACACTATAGAGAATCTAGTCCTATAGCGGGGACTGTAATAATATGAAAGGGTATAAGGAGGAATATTCACTCTCTATCACATATAGAGAATCCTAGTCCTCTATAGGCGGGGACTGTAATAATATGAAGGGAATAAATGAGGAATATTCCCTCTGTATTCACTATAGAAAATCCTAGTCCTTATAGCGGGGATGTAATAATTGAAGGGTATAAATGGAGGAATATTCACTTCTGTATACACTATGGAGAATCCTAGTCCTATAGCGGGGGACGTAATAATAGAAGGGTATAAATGAGGAATATTCAACTCGGTATTCACTATAGAGAATCCTAGTTCATTTTATAGCGGGGACCTTGTATAATATGAAGGGTTATAAATGAGAATAATTCACTCTGTATTCGCTATAGGAATCCTTAGTCCTATAGCGGGGACTGTAATAATATGAAGGGTATAAATGAGGAATATTCACTCGGTATAACGCTATAGAGAATCTAGTCCTTATCGCAGGGACTGTAATAATACGAAGGGTATAAATGAGGGACTATCACTCTGTATACACTATAGAGAATCCAGTCCTTTATAGCAGGAGACTTGTAATAATAACGAAGGGTATAAATGAGGAATATCACTGTGTATTACACTATAGAGAATCTAGTCCCTTATAACAGGGACTGTCATAATATGAAGGGATAAAATGAGGAAGATTCACTCTGTAGCACTATAGAGAATCCTAGTCCTTATAGCAGGGACTGTAATATAGAAGGGTAGAAATAGGAATATTCACTCTGTATACACTATAGAGAATCCTAGTCATTTATAGAGGACTGTAATAATATGAAGGGTATAAATTGAGGAAGGAATATTCACTCTGTATTCACTATAGAGAATCCTGTCCTTATAGCAGGACTGTAATAATACGAAAGGGTATAAATGAGGAATATCACTCTGTAACACTATAGAGAAGCCTAGTCCTTATAACGCGGGACTGAAAATATGAAGGGAAAATGAGGAATATTCACTCTGTATTCTCTATAGAGAATCCTAGTCCTTATAGCGGGGACTGTAATAATATGAAAGGGTATAAATGCGGAATATTCACTCTGTATTTCCACCTATAGAGAATCTAGTCCTTTTAGCGGGGACTGTAATAATAGAAGGGTATAAATGAGGAATATTCACTCTGTTAACTATAGAGATTCCTAGTCCTTATAGCAGGGACTGTAATAATACGAAGGGTTAAATGATGGATATTCAATCTGTATTACACTATATGAGAATCCTAGTCATTTATAACAGGGAATGTACTAATAGGAAGGGTATAAATGAGGGATATTTCACTCTGTATACGCTATAGAGAATCCTAGTCCTTAATAGCAGGGACGTAATAATATGAGGGTATAAATGGGGAATATTCACTCTGTATACACTAATAGAGAATCCGTAGTCCTTATAGCAGGCGACGTAATAAATATGATGGTATAAATGAGGAATATTCACTCTGTATAACTATAGAGAATCATAGTTCCTTATAGCAGGGACGTAATATATGAAGGGTATAAATGATGGATATTCACTCTGTATAGAACTATAGAGGAATCCTAGTCCTTTAGCAGGGACTGTAATAATATGGATGGGTATAATGAGGAATATTCACTCTGTATGTACACTATAGAGAATCCTAGTACTTATAGCAGGGACGTAATGTAATAATATGAAGGGTTTATAAATGAGGCATATTTCATCTGTATACACTATAGAGAATCCTAGTCCTTATAGCAGGGACTGTAATATATGAAGGGTATTATCACGAGGAAATTCACTCTGTAGACACTATAGAGACTCCTAAATGAGGGAATTCACTCTGTATACAATATAGGAGAATCCTCGTCCTTATAGCGGGACTGCTACTATTGAAGGGTTATAAATGGGGAATATTCACTCTGTAGTCACTATAGAGAATTCCTAGTCCTATTACGGGACTGTAATAATAGAAGGGTATAAAATGGGAATATTCACTTGTATACACTATAGAGAATCCTAGTCCTTTATAGCAGGGACTGTAATAATACGAGAGGGTATAAATGATGAATATTCATCTGTTATACAATATAGAGAATCCTAGTCCTTTAACAGGACTGTAATAATATGAGGGTATAAATGAGGGATATTCACTCTGTATACGCTTAGAGAATCTAGTCCTTATAGCAGGGACTGTTGTAATAATATGAAGGGTAATAAAATGAGAATATTCACCTGTAACACTATAGAGAATCCAGTCCTATGCAGGGACTGTAATAATATGAAGGGTATTAAATGAGGAATAGTCACTCTGTATACACTATAGAGAATCTAGTCCTTAGAGCAGGGACTGTAATAATATGAAGGGTATAAATGAGGGATATCACCCCCCCCCCCCCCCCCCCCCCCCCCCCCTCGTATACGCTATAGAGAATCCTAGCCTTATAAGCAGGGATGTAAATAATATGAAGGGTTAGAATGGGAATATTAACTCTGTATAAAATATAGAGAATCATAGTACTTATAGCGGGGACTGTTAATATACGAAAGGGTTATGAAGGAGGAGATATTCACTCTGTATTCACTATAGAGAATCCTAGTCCTTATAAGCAGGGCAGGTAATAATATGAGAGATAAAATGAGGAAGATTCACTCTGTTCTACACTTAGAGAATCCTAGTCATTATAGCGAACTGTAATAATATGAAGGCGTATAAATGAGGGAATATTCACTCTGTATACCTATAGAGGAATCCTAGTTCCTTATAGCAGGGACTTGTTAATAATATGAAGGGTATAAATGAGGATATTCACTCTGTATACACTTATAGAGGAATCCTAGTCTTAACAGGGACTGTAATAATATGAAGGTATAAAGGAAGGAAAATCATCGGTATCACTATAGAGAATCCTAGTCCTATAACAGGGGACTGCTAATAATATGAAGGGTATAAATGAGGAATATTCCACTCTGTATACCAATATAGAGAGAATCATAGTCCTTATAGGCAAGGACGTAATAATAGGAAGGGTATAAATGGGGAATATTCACTCTGTATAAACTATAGGATCTAGTCCTCTATACCGGGGACATGTAATTAATATGAAGGGTATAAATGAGGAAAATATTCACTCTTGCTGACAGAGGATATTGTACGGAAACTATTAGACTAAGTTAATGTTTAAATTTATAAGCACGGACCGGATTGAATACATACATTAAGATTACATTTGAGCTTAAAAGAGCTAGTTTCGTTATCTAGACCAGTTCTCATCTTCCAGATTCGCTTTGTCTGGGGATGTGGGCCCCGGCCTGGATTGGAAAAAAAATCCAATGTATACCAAGATTCAAAAAGGTAGTCGTTACAGCCTGGTAAAAAAACTATAGACCTGTTCAGCCAAATCAGTGGGGTAGGAAGTGATGGGAAACTTTGTTACGGGATCATACCTTGGAACTTTATCTCCAGAACTGGATCTTATTAGAGTAGTTCAGCATGGATTTATAAGAAATAGACCATGCCAGACAAAATTCTGATTTTTAAGAAGTGGAGTGAGTAAGAAGTTAGATTCCCCCCCCAGGCCACAGCAGTGGATGTGGTATATTTGGATGTGCGAAAGCCCTTGATATCTGAGCCACGTAAGGTGGACTCTAATGATAAACTGAGGACTGTGGCCTTGAAGAAAAACATTTGTTAGGATAGAGCGAAAATGGGTACGGGGAGCACAAACAGAGAGTGGTGGTTTAATGGAGCTACATCTATGTGGGGCTAAAGTTCTAAGCGGAGTTCCTCAGGGTTCGTCTGGGGACGCTTCTGTTTGAATCTGTTTAATGACTTTAGAAGGGGCATTGAGAGCAAGGGTTCAGTGTTTGCAGATGACAATAAACTATCAGAGCTTTGGAACACTTCCAATGAGTGCAAGGGCTGCAAGCAGGACGAGATAGATTATCAAAATGGGCAGGGCAGAATGGAGATGAGATTCAATGTTGATAAATGTAAGGTGATGCATTTGGGGTGAAATAATCCCTGTGCCACCTACACCATTAAAGCACTCTGTGTAAGTGCATCTGTAAGAAAAAGATTTGAAAGATTGAAGACTGCACACGCTCCTATAGGCCCCGCACGTCTGTAACCAAATTTCATGGTCTTAGCTCAAAAACTTGTGGGGAGTTGATTACGGCCAAAAAGCGGAAGAATTAAAATGGAAGAAGAAAAAGAAGAAATAGAGCAAGAATTCAAGCCAAATTATTATAAGGTGAGACTAGAAAGAAGAGACTCTCCTGGAAACTTTGCTCCCATGATGCCAGTACTCTTAAGGTACACACACGTGCACTAGCGGGTTGGCGATAATCATGCCGTATGAGCAATTTATTTGGGCGCAAACAGCAGCCGTTCGGCAATGCATCCATGGACCGACGGCCAATAAAGTGCTTATCTTATCTTCCTACACAGGGTGCATTGGGTCAGCACGACCTTTACAAATAGTTTGGCGGGCCGCGTTTGTACTATTTATAGGTCGAGGGGGATATGGTAATTTACTTCTATGGAGAAGTGGATATGGTAAATTCAAAAGCAGTAGGCGGGCGGACTATACTTGCCATTCACTTTGATTGAAGATACTCCCTCGAATTTTAAAATATATATATAATATCTCCCAAAAGGTGGACGGATATGAGAAGAAACAGAACACACGTAGGGGGATGGGATGAAAGTTATTGTTGAATAGTAGGGTTTTTAAAAGTTTTGATTTGGACACTATAGTTGCCCTTTAATGTCTACGGTTTCAATGATATTTTCTATTAGCTCTGTGGGGACGAGTCAGTATAGTGCCAATAATCAATTAAAGACAGACAAAGGGGACACATGTGGCCCCCGATGTCAACTTGCCCAGGTCTGGTTTAAACAAAGATCTTAAGTATCTCACTGTCTAGTATTATCTGTGATAATATCACTATAACATACCCTGTAGTGGATTCTATGGGAGGAACTGTAAGATTATAGCCTTATAATCTTACAGTTCCAGGAAGAGAAGGAAAACCAAAAGCCACAAAGGGGTAGGTTTAATAAATAATGCACCCCCAACTGTAAATTATAGGGATATTAGGAAGTCCCTTGGAGTCCGTGCCCTGTATAAAAAGTTATATGGTCACGGACTCATCGGTGACTTTAATATCCTTATAATTTACAGTTGGGGGGGCATTATCCACTAGAGATCCCACAACATACAGAAAATATTAGTCCAGTCAGTACATTCATTATTATAAAGTCCGTGATCCTGAATTAACTCCACCAAACTACAAGTTATTACACATGGAAACTCTCTTACCTGCACAATACTGGCCCGTCAGTAATCGGATCAGAAAATCCCACAATTCCCGTCTGTCTCCAGGTAGAATTCCCCCATAGGACATACTAGACGATTATTATTACACTAACCCGGAGATAATCTGCACAGTGGATAGTTCTATCCGTAGAGAATGAAAAATGCGTGCAAATTGGAAGACTTTAACCCTTGAGATAACAAACCAGAACATGTATATTTCATATTAAAATGTTATGTGCAAATTCATTTTTCATTTTTTCTCATTACCAAATAAGTGATGTAGGAAACAAAAAAATCTGATATTTTATAAAGCAGAATTAAAAAACAGTCAAAAGGAGCCAATTCATTGGTCACGTTCACTTAATATTGACCATGACCAGAAGATTTTAAGGAACACGAGTGAAACTACGACACACTGTAGCTTTCCCGTTTTTAATAAATTACAACACCCAGAATCCTCTTACAGCTGTAAGTGAATTCTGGGAATCTATAGAGACAAGGATTTTACCAAACAATCAACAAAAGTATAAATGATCCCTGATGACAGGTGGGGTCCCATGTCTTCTAATTGCACTGTCCAGAACAATGCAATATATCAATTTCACTAGGTAATGTGGTAATAGGATTGGTGCAGTTAGACGTGTTTCGGGTGTACAACCCTTTTTCACATGTAATTCAACCACATGTGAGAACCCTTTAACTGGTACACCAGTTAAGTGAGGTAAGGCCCCACCCCTAATAGAAATACGATTCCACCAATAAGAGGGGCACACAGTGAATGGTCCATAAATTACAAGAGAGCACATACCCACCGGGGATTTGGGTGGCTCATGGAAAAATAGTCAATCACAAGAAAAAAAACACTGCCCCTGGGTAAAAAAAAAAAAAAAATTACTGCCCCCTAGGACAATAGCAATTATTGATACAGGTACAGCATACTGGTATTCTGATACAGTACAGCATACTGGGGTATTGATACAGGTACAGCATATGGAATTATTGATAAAGGTAAGCATACTGGGATGATGATACAGGTAAGCTAATGGTAATATTGTACAGGTACCAAGGCATACTGGTAATATTGATACAGGATAGGCATACTAGGATTATGATACAGGTTACAGCATTACAGGTAATACTGATACAGGTACAGCATACGGGGATTATTGATACAGGTTTTACAGCATACTGGTAATAATGATACAGGTACAGCATTACTGGTAATGATACAGGTACAGCATATGGTATACTGATTAAGGTACAGCATACTGGTAATTATTTGATTACAGGTTTACCAGCCTTACTAGGATATGATACAGGTACAGCCTACAGGGATTATTGATACAGTTGTACAGCATATGGTAAGATGATACAGGTACAGGATATGTAATATTGTACAGGTTACAGAATACTGGTAATACTGATACAGGTACAGCATAATGGTAATATTGATACAGGTAACAATACTAGGATTATTGATACAGGTTACAGCATTAGGTTATTTAATACTGATACAGGGTTACTACAGCATAATGGTAATATTGAATACAGGTTACATCTACTAGGATATGATACAGGTACCGAATACTGGGTAAATTGATACAGGTACAGACAGCATACTGGTAATTACTGATACAGGTACAGCATACTGGTAATATTGTACAGGTACAGCATTTACTAGGATTATTTTGATACGGTTACAGCTACAGTAATACTGATACAGGTGACCCACAGCAGCATACAAGCCATTACTAGGATTCTTGATTATACAGGTTTTTTTTACGTTTACTTTTTAAGGTTAAAGACTACTGGTTTAATACTGATACACAGGTATAGCATACTGGTAATATTGATTAAGGTACAGCATTACTGGATTATTGATACAGGTACAGCCCATTATACTAGGATATTATTATTGATTCCGGTACAGCATACAGGGTAATATTGATTTTACAGGTTTATATTAGCATTACTGGGTAATTATTGATACAGGTATAGCATACTGGTTAAGAATGATACAGGTATAGCAACTGGTAATATTGATACAGGTAAAGAATATACAGGTAAAATTGATACCGGTTAGCATACTGGGTAATATATGATACAGGTGGTTTATAGCATACTGGTTAATATTGATGATACAGGGTATAGCATTACTGGTCATTATTGATACAGGTACAGCATACAGGTCACGGGTTAAATACTTGATTTTAACACAGGTATTATTTTAGTACTGGTAATATTGATACAGGTTACAGCATCACTGGAATCATTGATACAGGTATAGCATATGGTTAACAATATTGATACAGGTATAGCATACTGGTTTAAATATTGATACAGGTATAGCATCATTATGGTAATTTAGTGATGACCGGTACAGCATTACAGGTAGGTAATATGAATACAGGTAGTTAGCATACTAGGATTTTTTTTTATTGATTACAGGTCGGTTAAGCATCATCACATACAGGTAATAATGATACAGGTAGGGTAAACATACTGGTAATTATTGATACAGGTACAGCATACTCGGGTAATATTGATACAGTTACCTTATAGCATACTGGGATTGTATTTGTACAGGTACAGCATACTGGTAATATTGATTGATACAGGTTTATAGCATTACTGGGATAATTGAGACAGGGTACAGCATATGGTTAATTAGTAAATTATCTGATACAGTATAGCGCATACTAGGATTTTGATTTTCAGGGGTGTACAGTACAGCATTTACAGGTTATATTACTGATACGTCGACCACAGCCGTACTAGGTTATTGATACGGTTACAGCATACTGGTAAATACTGATACAGGAGACAGACATGACTGGTAATATTGATACAGGTACAGCATACTGGTAAATACCTGATACAGGTACAGCATTACTGGTAATATTGATTACACGGTACAGCATACTGGTTAAATACTGATACAGTACAGCATTACTGGTACATATTGAAATTAGTTTACATTTTACATTACAGGTGTTTTTACAGCATACAGGATTATTGATTACAGGTACACAGCCCATCATACAGGGAGGAAGATTTTATTTTGTTTTCTATGATGTATAATGTGACTACTTTACAGGTTACGCTACTGGTAATATTGATACAGTTCCACATTACAGCCATACTGGTTAATTTTAATATTGATTACAGGTACGCATTAATGGTAATAATTGATACAGGTACAGCTACTGGGATTGTGGGATTATTGATACAGTTACAAGCATTTACAGGGTAATACTGATACAGGGACAGCATACTAGGATTATTGTGATTTACAGGCAGCACAGCATCATCTCGCCCCCCCTACTGGTTAATTATGATACAGGTACAGCATTAAGGTAATATGATCAGGTACAGCTACTGGGATTGGATTATTGATACAGGGGTACAGCATACTGGGATTGATTTTAGTTTATTGATTACAAGTACGCATAAAGGGATGATTGTGATACAGGTACGCATTACTGGTATTATGAATATTGATACAGGTACAAACCAGCAACTGGGCTATTGATTACAGGTACAGCATACTGGTGGTTTAATATTGAGACAGGTTACCAGCATACTGGGTGGGATTATGATTACAGTATTATTAGAATACTAGGATCAGTATTGATACAGGTCAGGCCATACAGGGGGTAGGGTAAGGGTAATATTGATACAGGTATTGCTACTAGGATTATTGATCCAGGAGGAGGTTACAGCATACCCGTAATATTGATACAGGTATAGATACTAGGATTATTGATACAGTACAGCATAAGGTAATTAGTGATACAGGATCTAGCATATAGGATTATTGATACAGGTACAGCATACAGGGATACTGAATACAGTACAGCACATACTGGTAATTGATAAACAGGTACAGCATACTGGTATATTGATTAAGGATAGCCACCGGTAATATTGATACAGGTACAGCATAGAGGATAGTGATACAGGTACAGCATAAAAGGTAATACTGATACAGGTATAGCATACTGGGATTATTGAGACAGGTACAGCATACTGTAATATTGATACAGTGGACAGCATACTGCGTTAATTATTGAACAGTAAAAGCAACGGAATTATGATACAGGTAACAGCATACAGGTAATGACTGATGACAGGTACAGCATACTAGGAGATTGATACAGGTACAGATAATGGTAATACTGATTACAGGTACAGCATACTGCGTAATATTGATAAAGGTTACAAGCATACTTGGTAATACTATACAGGTACAGCACATACTGGTAATATTGATACAGGTACGCATCTAGGATATGATACAGGTACCGATCCACGGGATTATTGATACGGTACAGCATATGGTTAAGATGATAAAGGTAAGCAACTGGTAATATTGAATACAGGTACAAGCATACGGTAATTAATGATACAGTACAGCTACTGGTAAGAGTGATACAGTTACAGCATATAGGATTATTGATACAGGTACAGCATACTGGTTAATACTGATACAGGGTACAGCATACTGGTAATATGATACAGGGTACAAGCATACTGGTAATATTGAGTACAGGTACAGAATACTAGGATATTGTAAAGGGACAGATACAGGGATTATGATACAGGTATACAGCATACTTGGTAATATGATTAACAGGTACAGCAAGGTAATATTGATACAGGTTACAGCATACTGGTATATTGATAACAGGTACCAGATACTGGGGATTATGATACCGGTACAGGCATGCAGGTAATACTGATACAGGGACAGCATACTAGGGATTATTATACAGGTACAGCATAATGTAATATGGATACAGGTACAGCCATACAGGTAATACTGATACAGGTACCGCATACGGGATTATTGATACAGGTAACAGCATACTGGGATTAGTGATTACAGGTTTTACAGCATACAGGAGTATTGAGTACAGTACAGCATATGGTAATATGATTACAGGGTACGCCATTACCGGATTATTGATACAGGTACAGCATCTGGTTAATATTGATACAGGTACAGCATACTGGGGATTATTGAGACAGGTTCTAGCATAATAGGATTATTGATTTACCAGTGTACCGCATACAGGTAATATTGATACAGCGTATAGCATACTAGGAGTATGATACAGGTACAGCATACCGGGTAATATTGTGATACAGGTATAGCATTACTAGGATTATTGAGTACAGGTACAGCATACAGGTAATATGATAAGGTATAGCATTACTAGGATTATGATACAGGTTACAGGCATACAGGTTAATACTGATACAGGTACAGCATACCTGGTAATATTGATTACAGGTACAGCATACTGGTAATATTGATAACCGGTATAGCAATGGTAATATTGATACAGGACAAGCATAATGGTTAGGATACAGGTACAGCATACAGGTAATACTGATACAGGGTATAGCATACTGGGCTATTGTACAGGTACAGCATAATGGTAATATGAGAAAGGTTACAGCATACTGGTAATATTTGATACAGGTATAGCATACCTGGATTATGGATACAGGTACAGCCTACAGGTAATACTGCTACAGGTACGCATACTAGGATTATTGATAAAGTACAGCATATGGTAATTACTGAACAGGTTTACAGCATACTGGTATATTGATAAAGGTACGAATATGGATAACTGATACAGGTAAAGCATACTGTAATATGATACAGGACAGCATACTAGGATTATTGATACGGTACAGTACAGGGATTAGTGAACAGGTTAAGCATATGGTAATATGGATGAAAGGTATACAGCATACTGGTAATATTGATACAGGTACAGCATAATGGTAATATTATCACAGGGTACAGAATTACTGGTATTTGATACAGGATACGCCTACTAGGATTAGATACAGGTACAGCATACTGGTAATATGATACAGGTACATCATACTAGGCTTATTTGATACCAGGTACCAGCATACTGTAAATATTGATCAGGATTACAGCCATACTGGTAATACGATAACAGGTACAGATAACTGGGAATATTGATAAGGTACAGCATACTGGAGTATTGATAGTACAGGTTACAGCATACAGGTTAATACTGATACAGGTACAGCTACTAGGATTATTGATACATGGTAACCGCATATTGGGTTAAAAATCTGATTACAGGTATAGAATTACTGGTATATTGATAAGGACAG
Source organism: Hymenochirus boettgeri (assembly GCA_019447015.1). Lineage (NCBI taxonomy): Eukaryota > Metazoa > Chordata > Amphibia > Anura > Pipidae > Hymenochirus > Hymenochirus boettgeri. The sequence goes on from CM033470.1 coordinate 12,849,735, forward strand.
CATACTAGGATTAGGATACAGGTCCAGCTAAGGTTAATATTGATACAGGTATAGCATACTGGTAATATTGACAGGTATAGGCATACTGGTAATATTTGGAACAGGGATAGATATGGTAATAGTGAGACAGGTACGCATACAGGTAATATGATAAGGTAAGAATACTGGTAATATTGATTAACAGGGGACAGGCATTACTGGTAATATGATACAGGTATAGCATATGGTAATATGATACAGTCCAGCATAAAGGTAATATTGATACAGGCCATAGCATACGAGATTATTGAACAGGTACAGCATACAGGGTATCTGATACAGGTAAACATACTGGAATATTGATACAGGTACAGCATACTGGTAATATTGATAAGGTATAGCATACTGGATTATTGATACAGGTACAGCATACTGGTAATTGATACAGGTATAGCATACTGGGATTATTGATAAGGTACCAGCATAACTGGTAATATTGATACAGGTATAGCATTACTAGATAGTGATGATACAGGCTACCAGCATATAGGATACTGATACAGGACAGCATACTAGGATTATTGATACAGGTACCGGGCATACTGGTAAACTGTACAGGTACAGCATACTCGGTAATATTGATACAGGTTAGCATACTGGTAATAATGATAACAGGTACAGCATATGGTAATATGTGATTAAGGTAAGCATACTGGTTAAATGATACGGTACAGCATTACAGGTACTATTGATACAGGTAGCAGCAGTACAGGATTATTGATACAGGTACAGCATACAGGTAGGATACTGGATACAGGAAATACATCGCTCGGTTAATATTGATACAGGTACGCATACTGGTAAATATTGATACAAGGTACAGCATACTGGAATATGATACAGGTAACAAGCATATGTGGAATATTGATTACAGTCTAGCATACTGGGATTATTGATGACAGGTACAGCATCACGGTAATATTGATAAGGTATAGCATACTAGGGATTTGTACAGGTACAGCATACTGGTATATATTAACAGGTACAGCTTACTAGATAGAGTACACCTATACTAGGATAATCAGCATTGGATACAGACAGACAGCATACTGGGATACTTGATACAGGTAAGCATAGGAAATTGCGGCGTACTGGAATTACTGATACAGGTACAGCAAACTGTATTGATTGACAGGTACAGCATACGATATTGTCAGGTTAAGCATACATTGATACAGGTAACAGCCTGGATGAAATGAGACGTAATATTGATACAGGTACAGAATACAAATAGGACTGACTGATTACAGGTAAACCTACTGGTAATATGATACAGGTACAGCCATAATGGATTATGATAACAGGTACAGTTACTAATATACATGGATCATTACGTATGATACAGGTACAGCATACTGGTAAATTGATTACCGGTACACCATACTAGGATTTTGATACAGGTACAAGCATACTGGGGATTAATGATACGTACGCAAGGGTAGATCAGGTCGCAATGATTATTTGATACAGGTACAGCATATGGCTAATCTGAAAGGTACAGCATACTGGTAATATTGATACAGGAGATTGCATACTGGATTATGATTTACAGGTACAGACATACGGGATATGATACAGGTAAGCAAATACTGGGATTATTGATACAGGTACAGCATACTAGGTATGATACTTAGATTACAGAATGATACAGTTAGCATTACTGGGATTATTGATGACAGGTACAGATCGGGAATTATAAGGCAGCTCAGGGTTGACGATAGATACTGGTACTATGCATACGGATGAATATAGTATTTACAGGTACAGCAACTAAGGGATATGTTGAATACAGGTACGCATACTAGGATTATGCAACAGACAGCATACTGGTTATATTGATACAGGTATAGCATATGGGGATGTATTGATTACAGGTACAAGCATACCGGATTGACAGGTTATGCCATACAGGGATTATTGCATACATGGAATGATACAGCAGATTACTAGGGATTATTGATTACAGGTACAGCAACAGGTGTATTGATACAGGTATAGCATAGAGGATTATTGATACAGGTACAGCATAATGGGATTATTGATACAGGTACAGCATACGATGTATAGGTAGATAATATTGAGTTGCACAGGATATGAGGTACAGCATTACGGTTGGGATATACATAGAATTACTAGGTTTTGTACGTACAGCATACTGGGTAATATTGATACACAAGGTATAGCATTACTGGGTATGCTACAGGGACAGACATACAGGGAGTATTATCAGGTAAGCATACAGGGATTATGAATACAGTCAGCTACGTAGGATTACTGATACAAGGTTACAGCATACTGGTAATATTGATTACAGGTATGGAGAGTACAGGGATTATTGATACAGGAGTATAGCATACTGGGATTATTGATCAGGTACAGCATATAGGATTTATTGATACAGGTAGCATACGGATTTTCAGGCATAGTAAGTTGATAAGATAGATACTAATGTAGGTAAGCATACAGGGATATTGATACAGGTATAGCATACAATATGTAAGGTAGATATAGATTATGATACAGGCTACAGCATACGGAATACTGATAAGGTATCAGATACAGGGATTTTGATACAGGGAAGCATACTGGTGATTATTGATAAGGTACAGCACTAGGATTATGATACAGTACAGACATACAGGGTAAGGAGATAGCCCAGCCCCCCGATAGCACAATTATGTCGGTTGTATGGGGATATTGAACCAGTGACAGATAATGGTTGCCTGACAGATGGTATCACAGAATAAGAGATACCTGAACAGAGAAATGGGGGGGGGGGGGAGGGTTCGCAAGGTGGGGAGGGGTTTGTTTAAGTTATTCATACTAGTTTGATCATTTGTAATTTTAAGGGATTATTGATGTAAGGTACAAGCATACTGGTAAGATGATACAGGTACAGCAATATTGGTGTAATATTGATACAGGTATAGATACTAGGATTATCAGCTCAGCATTACAGTGATTACGTACAGCATACATGGTAGATTGACAGTTACCAGCATATGTTAATATGAGTATGACAGGATACATAATGGATATATGGATTACAGGTATACGCATAACTGGTAATATTGATACGGTACACATACTCGGCTAATTATAGTAACAGTACTAGGAGTATGATCGGTACACATATGTGTAGCATATAATAGATATTGATACAGGTTACATTACTAGGATATTGATGACAGGCTACAGGCATTGACTAGGATGTATTGATTACAGGTTACAGCAATAGGATTATGATACAGGCGTACAGCATTACAGGGATTATGAGACAGGTAAAGCATCGTTATGATAAGTAATGAACTATACAGTACAGAACTGGAATATGATGACAGTACATCCTACTAGGATGATTGTTACCAGTGTACAGCATAACTGGTATATTGATACAGGTATACAGCATACTGGTATACTGATACAGTGTACAGCATAATGGTAATATTGATACAGGTACATTCCTATACTGGATTATTGATACAGGATCGATATGGTAATATTGATACGGTATAGATACTAGGGGATTGATTGATAAGGTACAAGCTTACAGGGATTATTACAGGTACAGCCTACTGGGATTATTGTGATAAAGGTACAGCATATTAGGATATTGAACAGGTACAGATACAGGAGGATTATTGATACAGCTAAAGCATATGGGATTATGATACAGGTAAGCATACTGGGATTATTGATACAGAGTATAGCATACTAGGATTATGATACAGGGAACAGCATAATGGGATATTGTAAAGGTATTAGCATATATGGATCTTGATCCAGGTACAGCATCCAGGGATTATTGATACAGTAAAGCATCTGGGATTATGATACAGGTACAGCATACTAGATGTATTGATAAGGTTACAGCATTACTAGGATTATGATTACAGGTGACAGCATACTGGGATTATTGATAAGCAGGTACGCCTACGGGATTATTGATTACAGGTATAGCTACTGGGATTATTGATACGGTATAGCATAACTAGGTATTATGACAGGTACCAGCATACTAGGATTATTGATACAGGTATAACATACGGGATTATTGATACAGCTAAAGCCTACTGGGATTATGATACAGGTACAGCATACTGGATATTGATACAGGTTTAGATACGTGGATTATTGATACAGGTACAGCTACGGGGATTATGATACCAGGTACAGATACTGGGATATGTACAGGTATAAGGCCATACTAGGCTATATTGGATACAGGTTACAGCAGTACAGGGATTATTGATACGTCTAAAGCATCTGGGATTATTTAAGTAAGAACTGGTTGTACAGCGTACAGCATATACTGGGATTATTGATACGGACCGAAGGATAGTGATCAGAGCATACTAGGATAATTGAACAGGTTACAGCATACAGGGATGATTGAACAGCTAAGCATACTGGATTATTGATACAGGTACAGCCATACTAGGATTATGATACAGGTACGCATACTAGGATTATTGATACAGTGACAGCATACTAGGATTATTGATACAGGTACTCCATATAGGATTATTGATACAAGGTACGCATACTGGGAATTGATTACAGGTACAGGCTACTGGATTATTGATACAGGTACCAGCATTACTAGGAGATTGATAAGGTACAGCATACTGGGATATTGATAAGGTATAGCATACTAGGATTATTGATACAGGTACAGCCCAAATTACAGGGGATTATTGATACAGGTAACGCATACAGGGTATTTGATACAGGTACAGCATACTGGGATTATTGAGTACAGGTACAGCATAGGGATTATTCTTTGATACAGCTAAAGCATACTGGGATTTTATTGATAACAGGTACCAGCATACGGGGATTATTGATACAAAGGTACAGCCTATGACATATTGATACAGGTTAGCTACTAGGATTTTGATAACGGTACCAGCATAATGGGATTATTGTAACAGGTACAGCATATGGGATATTGATACAGGACAGCATACTGGTAAATTGATACAGGTACAAGCATACATAGGATTATTGATACAGGTACAGGGCATACAGGATTATTGATAACAGCTAAAGCATACTGGGATTATGTATACAGGTACATCATACTAGGATTATTGATACAGGTACACTACTGGTAATATGTAGACAGGTATAGCATATTATAGGATTATTGATACAGGTACAGGCATACTGGATTATGATACAGGTACAGCATTACTGGGATATTGATTACCGGTACAGCATACTGGTACTATTGATACAGGTACAGCATTACTAGGATTATTGATACAGGTACCGCATACTGGTAATACTGATTACAGGTATTAGCATACTGTAATATTGATACAGTACAGCATACCTAGGATTATTGATAAAGTACAGCTACTGGATTTGATACAGGTATAGCATACTAGTTTATTGATTACAGGTCAGCTACGGCTATGCTAGGTACCGATATGGAATACAGTTACGGTAAAAGCATACTGGGATTACTGATACAGGTCAGCATACTGGAGATGGACAGCATACTGGTAATTTGTACAGGTATAGCATACTAGGATGTATGAACAGAGTACAGCATTACTGGGGATTATTGATACAGGTTAACAGCATACTAGGATATGATACAGCGTACAGATACTGTAGTAATATTGATATCAGGTACAGCATACTGGGAATATTGATGAACAGGTATTAGCATACTAGGATTATGATTACAGGTACAGATACGTGAGGATGATTGATACAGTACAGCCATTACTGGCATTATGATACCGGTATAGCATACTGGTAATATGATGACAGGGACATCATTACTGGTAAATGGTACAGTTATAGCATACAGGTATTACAGTCATACTAGGATTATTGAACAGGTACAGACTACGATATGAATACGATACGGATTATTGCATAAAGGTGCAGCAACGGTAATATTGATAGGTACAGCATACTGGGATTATTGATACGGTACAGCATATTATAGGATTATTGATACAGTTACAGATACTAGGTATTATTGATACAGGTACAGCAGACTAGGATGTATTGAAAAAAATCTTACATGGTACAGCATACTGGGATATGTGAAAAGTATGTGGATTATTGATACAGGAATCGAACTAGGAATTGATACAGGTAACATCAAACTAGGATTATTGATTAAAGGGTACACCATACTGGGATTATTGATGACAGGACAGCATACTGGGATATTATGAAACAGTATGGTGGGATTATTGATACAGGTAACCATTCGAACTAGGATTATTTGATTTACAGGTACATCGAACTAGGATATGCTTACAGGCACACCATCTGGGATTATTGACTACAAGTACAGGCATCTGGGATTATTGATTACAGAGATACAGCTACTTGGATGTATTGAGGCGTATGGTGGGTGGTTGATACAGGTACATCAACGGGATTATTTATACAGAGTAACAGCATTCATATAGGATATGCTACAGGTTACAGATACTTGCTTATTGAAGCAGCTGGTGGGATTATGAACAGGGTACACCATACTTGGATTATGAGAGTTGGTGGGATTGTTGATAACAGGTACATCAAAATGGGATTATTTATACGAGTACAGCATACTAGGATTATTGCTACAGGTACAGCAATTGGATATTGAAGAGAGTATGGTGGGTTATGATACAGGTTACAGCATATTGGATTATTGAAGCAGTATGGTGGATTATGATACAGGTACATCAAAACTGGGAATTATACAGGTTACAGCATACTGGATTATTGATACAGGTACAGCAAACTGGGGTTATTGATACAGCGTACAGCATACTGGGATTATGATACAGATACAGCATACTGGGATTATTGATACAGATAAAGCATACTGGGTATTATTGATACAGGTACAGCAACTTGTATATTGATACAGACAGCATATCGGGATATTGATAAGGTACAGCTCTACTGGGATTATTGATACAGTTCAGCTACTGTGATTATGATAAAGTACAGCCCATACTGGGATATTGATTAACAGGTACAGCATACTTGGAATATTGATACAGGTACCGCAATAATGGGATTATTGATACAGGTTACAGCATACCGGGATATTGATACAGGTTACAGATACTGCGATTATTGATACAGGACAGCTACTGGGATATTGAGGACAGTAGTGGGATGATTGATAACAGGGTAATAAAAACTGGGGTTATTATTGATACAGGTACATCAAACTGGAGATTTAATACAGGTCAGAATACTGGTAATATTGATACGGAAGACATAACTTGGGATTATTAAACATTACAGCAACTAGGATTATTGACACAGTATTGGTGTGGATTATTGATACGTAAATCTATGCGAGTATTAATGATACGGGTTTCATACATTACTGACCATGATTGAAAACAGTACAGCCATACTGGGATTATTGTACAGTACATCATATGGAAATATTTGATACAGGTAATCATACTGGAATTTTGATACGGTCCAGCAACATACTGGATATTGATACAGGTACAGCATACTGGGACTTATTGGGACACAAGTACATCAAACTTGGATTATTGAAACAGTATGGTGGGATTTTGATACAGGTACATCATACTAGGATTATTGAATAGTACAGCATACTGGTAATATTGATACAGGTACAGCATACTGGGATTATTGATACAGGTACAGCATACTGGGATATTGAAAACAGTATGGTGGGATTATTGACAGATACATTCAAATGGGATTATGATACGGTACAGCCTACTGGATTATTGATACACGGTACATCCATACTGGGTTATTGATACAGGTACATCATACTGGGATTTATGAAACAGTATGGTGGGATTATTGATACAGGTACATTAATCTGGATTACTAGATACGGGTTCAGGCATACTGAGATTATTGAAAACAGATACAGCATGCTGGGGTTGATACAGGTACAGTATTACTGGGATTATTGATACCGGTTACAGCATACTGGGATTATTGATACAGGTACAGCATACTTGATTAGAACAGTATGGTGGGATTATGTGATACAGGTACAGTATACTCGGATTATGATTCAGGTACAGCATACTAGGATTATTGATACAGGTAATCAAACTGGGATTATTGATACAGGTACAGCATACTGGTAATATTGATAACAGGTACAGCATACTGGATTATTGAAACAGTATGGTGGAATTATTGAAACAGGTACATCATACTGGGATTAATGATACGGGTTCATCATACTGATTTATTGAAACAGGTACAGTCATACTGGATTATTGATACAGGTACATCATACTGGGATTATTGATACAGGTACAGCATACTGGGATATTGATAAGGTACAGAATACTGGGATATTGATACAGGTACATCATACTGGGATTATTGATACAGTACACCATACTGGGATTATTGATACAGGTAAAGGCATACTGGTAATATTGATACAGGTACAGCATACTGGGATTACTATAAAGGGACCGCATACTGGGATATTGAATAAGGTACATCATAGGGATTATTGATACAGGTAAGCATACTGGGATATTGAAAAAGTATGGTGGGATATTGATACAGGTACACCATACGGGGATTAATGATACAGGTTCAGCATACTGAGATATTGAAACAGGTACAGCATGCTGGATGATACAGGTACAGCATACTGGGATTATTGATACAGGTACAGCATACTTGGATATGAACAGGTACAGCATACTTGGATTATTGAAACAGTATGGTGGGATAATGATACAGGTACAGCATACTGGATTAATGATACGGGTTCAGCATACAGAGATTATTGAAACAGGTACAAATGCTCGGATTATTGAAACAGTATGGTGGGATTATTCATAAAGGTACAGCATACTGGGGTTATTGATACAGGTACAGCATACTTGGATTATTTGAAACAGTATGATGGGATTAATGATACAGCTACATCAAACTGGGATTAATGATACGGGTTCAGCATACTGAGATTATTGAAACAGGTACAACATGCTGGGATGATTGATACAGGTACAGCATACTGGGATTATTGATACAGATACAGCACACTTGGATTATTGAACCAGTATGGTGGGATTATTGATACAGGTACAGCATACTGGGATTATGATACAGGTACAGCATACTGGGATTATTGAAAACAGTATGGTGGGATTAATGTACAGGTACATCAAACTGGGATTAATGATATGGGTCAGATACTGAGAATATTGAAACAGGTACAACATGCTGGGATTATTGATACAGGTTACAGCATACTGGGATTATTGCTACAGATACAGCATACTTGGATTATTGAAAAAGTATGTGGGATTATTGATACAGGTACAGCATACTGGGATTATTGATACAGGTACAGCATACTGGGATTATTGAAACAGTTATGGTGGGGTTATTGATACAGGTACATCAAACTGGGATTAATGATAAGGGTTCCGCATACTGAGATTATTGAAAAAGGTAAGCAACATGCTGGGATTACTGATACAGGTACAGCATACTGGGATATTAGTATGGTTACAGCAAAACTGGGAGTATTGGTACAGTACAGCATACTGGGATATTGATACAGGTACAGTATACTGGGTTTATTGATACAGGACAGCATACTGGGATTATTGATACAGGTACATCATACTGGGATTATTGATACAGGTACAAACATGCTGGGATTATTGATACAGGGACAGCATACTGGGATTATTGATAAGATACAGCATAATGGGATTATTGAAACAGTATGGTGGGGTATTGATACAGGTACATCAAACATGGGATTAAGATATGGTTCAGCAATGAGATTATTGAAACAGGAACAACATGGGGGATTACTGATACAGGCTACAGCATACTGTGATTATGTAGTATGGTTTAAAGCAAACTGGGATTAGTGGTAACGGTACAGACACACTGGCGGTACCTGTTTAATACAACACAGGACTAGTAAATATAAGATGCACACCCAAACTTGTTAATGTAAGATGCCCAGCCCCACACAGACTGGTAAATACAAGGATGCTCTGCCCACACAGACTTGTAAATTATAAGATGCCCTCTGCCAGCCCAAGTTTGGTACATGAAGATGCCCTTAGTATTCTTTCAGATATACTTCTCCCACCAGTAGAGGAAAATCAGGAGGATGTGTGGAGTTGTAATCAGCATAGGGAGGAAAAAAATCTTATGGTATTTTTTTAAGAGAGAACCGTCTCTATGCTATGTATCCTAAGAGAGGACCCGTACAATTGCACCCCTCTCTCTATGCTATGTATCCTAGAGAAGCCCCATACAATTGACACCTCTCTCTATGCTAGTATCCTAAGAGAGGACCGTTACCCATTGCACCCTCTCTCTATGCTAATGTATCCTAAGAGAGCCCATACAATTGCACACCTCTATCTATGCTATGTACTCTAAGAGAGAACCCGTACAATGCCCACCTCTCTCTATGCTACATAGAGGTGACATTGACAGAATTCCCAGTATGCTGTACCTGTATCAATAATCCCAGCATGTTGTACCTGTATCAATAATCCCAGTATGATGTACCTGTATCAATAATCCCAGTATGCTGTACCTGTATCAATAAACCCAGTATACTGTACCTGTATCAATAATCCCAGTATGCTGTACCTGTACCAATACTCCCAGTTTGCTGTAACCATACTAATAATCCCAGTATGCTGTACCTGTATCAGTAATCCCAGCATGTTGTACCTTTTTCAATAATCTCAGTATGCTGAACCCTTATCATTAATCCCAGTTTGATGTACCTGTATCAATAACCCCACCATACTGTTTCAATAATCCCAGTATGCTGTACCTGTATCAATAATCCCAGTATGCTGTACCTGTATCAATAATCCCACCATACTTTTTCAATAATCCAAGTATGCTGTATCTGTAGCAATAATCCCAGTATGCTGTACCTGTATCAATAATCCCAGCATGTTGTACCTGTTTCAATAATCTCAGTATGCTGAACCCATATCATTAATCCCAGTTTGATGTACCTGTATCATTAATCCCACCATACTGTTTCAATAATCCCAGTATGCTGTACCTGTATCAATAATCCCAGTATGCTGTACCTGTATCAATAATCCCACCATACTGGTTCAATAATCCAAGTGTGCTGTATCTGTATCAATAATCCCAGTATGCTGTACCTGTATCAATAATCCCAGCATGTTGTACCTGTTTCAATAATCTCAGTATGCTGAACCCGTATCATTAATCCCAGTTTGATGTAGCTGTATCATTAATCCCATCATACTGTTTCAATAATCCAAGTATGCTGTACCTGTATCAATAACCCCAGTATGCTGTACCTGTATGAATAATCCCACCATACTGTTTCAATAATCCGAGCATGTTGTACCTGTTTCAATAATCTCTGTATGCTGAACCCGTATCATTAATCCCAGTATGCTGTACCTGTATCATTAATCCCACCATACTGTTTCAATAATCCAAGTATGCTGTACCTGTATCAATAATCCAAGTATGCTGTACCTGTATCAATAATCCCAGTATGCTAATAAATTGTCCTTTATAATATCTTATTTATTATTGTGGCATTTATTTTGTAATTTTATAATGTATTATTTGAAGTTGTGGTATGTGTTTTGTGTATTTGTCGAAGATTATTAGACCCTAGAGGTAGATGGCAAGTAAATTGTTATTATTAGACACATGCTAATCCAATAGTGATATGACTGTTTAACTCGACCTTTCACACTCAAACTAATAATTAAAAGGCAAACTGTGTGTCCAAGCTCCTACCTCACCTAAAGCTTCATACACATGTCCAGATAACTTTCACAACCATTTGCCCAACGAACTTTGGCTTTTCCTCAGTCTAAGGTGTTTACACACAGTAACCAATCTGTAATGGTGGGTACACCGTACCCAATCTGTAAGGTGGTACCAGTTAACAACTCTGTAAGGTGGTATCCACTGTAACCCAATTCTGTAGCTTGGTTAGACACTGTACCATCTTTAAGGTGGGTACACACTGTACCAATCTGTAAGCTGGTTGACACTGTACCACATCTGTAAGGGTGGGTAGCACACTGTTACGCAATCTTTAAGCTGTTTAGACACAGTCCAATCTGCAAGTGGGTACACAACCCTGTACTATCTGTTAGGTGGGTACACACTGTACCAATTGTAAGGCGGGTACACACGTACCAAATCTGTAAGGTGGTACACACTGTACAATCTGCTGAAGGTGGGTGACAACACTGTAAACCAATCTGTAAGGTGGGTAACCTGTACCAATCTGCAAGTGGGGTACACACTGTACCAATCTGCAAGGTGGGTAAACAACACAGTACCAATCTGTTAAGGTGGGTACACACCAGTACAACACAAGGTGGGTTACACACAGTTCAAATCTGTAAGGTGGGGTACATCACAGTACCACTCTGTAAGGTGGGTACACACGTCACCAATCGGCAAGGTGGGACACACTGTACCAATCTGTAAGGTGGGTACCCAAACAGTACCATCGTCAGGTGGGTACACACGTGACCAATCTGTTAAGGAGGTGGGTACCACAGTACCAAATCTGTACACACTCTACAATCTGTACGGTTTGTGACTGCCATTTCCTCTACGATCGTGACTGACTCCCAATGACTAAATAGGGGGCCGCCATTTCAACTTGCTGAACGTTCTTGACGTTGGGAAATTATTATTTTGTTGCCGTACACCAGTTGACGATAAAGGGGCCAATCCCTTCGGTTCCATGCAGGAGTGGCCCTTTACTGGGATGTGAATACTCCAGTTTACAGGGGTGTGGTCCTAGTTCTTTTATCCACCCCTATCAGAGAAGGACCCCTGCTAATTGCTGTCATTTCTCTCATTATTTCTATAGGGTTACATCAAACGTCCTCTTTTCTAGGAACATCCCAACTTTCATAATCTCTCTCATACACAACGCACCTGTGTTTGGAACATCTCTAATCATGACATGGATTGTAAGCTCTTCAAGCATGATTTCATTCCTAATGTGCACACCTCACTTGATTCATAATTTTTATAATTAGATATATGGTAGAAATAAATTGGTATCAACCCTTATTTAATATTTATTTATCGGTGTAATTCCCTTGACCTCTCGTTTGTATACCTGTATTTATAATGTACGTGATGTGTAAAAAACAAAAAAACCAAAGTTTGGGGGGCACTATATAAATAACTATAAACATACATACGTAGACTCTGTCATTTAATAATGTACAGTGATGTGTACCCAAGTGGCGCTTTATAAAATAAAATGATACACAGAACTATCCAGCATTTATAACTTCATATTTAAGTGATATGTAAATCAAGTCATGCACATGGACATTGCTATCTTGAGATGACAACCATGCCCTAAACCCTACAATCCCATTATCCCGGACATCCGGTGCGCGCTAATGTTTTCCGACCATAATAAACATTAGTTATCAGACTTTACTCGCATAGTGAAATCGGTACAAATACATTCCAAGCATGGTGTCCTGATAGTCTCTTTAAGATGGGTCTGTGTAATGGGGCCTTATGTGCACGCATTCCTGGTATTCTATGATCGGTGCCTATTTTACACTTTTTTCGCATTGGTGACCAACGAGAACATTTTTTGGACCACTATCCAAATCGTACAATCGGGGTGTCAGTGTATGGCGCCCCATTATCCAAGCCAGGAACCTTTCACAATCAGTAAAAAGTCAGAGACCCGTATTAACAACAGCACATCAGCGTAATGCCAATTTAAACTAAAATGAAGGTACATAGAAGGATCTACATATTTATCTGAGGCTGGTCTCTCATTGTTTTGGTTCATTATCTTTGGGAAAGGTATACTCCCCAAAAAGATTGTTTCTTTCCTACATCTAGCATACTAAACTACATACATTTTTTTTTGAATGAGAAAATGTAAAATTTCCTCACATAACATTTAATATAAAATATACACTTCAGTTTTATATATATATATATATATATATATTATTATATATATATATAATAGTATATATAGTATATATATATATGGGATAATGTCCGCTACTGTAAATTAATACAGGGTAATTAGAAGTCCTGAGGAGTTCTGTGTGCTATATAAAGGTACAGGACAGACTGAGTTAACAGGGAACTCTGGGTACCCACTCATGTAGTATAAGGGATAATGGTACCCCTACTAGTAAATTATAAGGATATAAAGTCACTGAAAGTTCTGTGTCTATATAAAGTGTCCAAAGGACACAGACTGAGTTTCAAATACAGCGGAACGTCTGGGTACACTCATGTTATTATAAGGTATAATGTTCCCTACGTAAAATTATAAGGATATTATAAGAGTCACTTGAAGGAGTTTTGTGTCTATATATAAAGTTTACAAGGACACCTAACTGAGTTATACAGGAACTCTGGGTACCCACTTACATGTATTATATGGTGATCCATGTAGCCCCTACTGTAAAATGTATAAGATAATTAAAGTCCTGAGGAGTCTGTGTCCATATAAAGGTACAAGGACACAGACTGAGTTATACAGGAAACTCTGGGGTACCACTCATGTATTGATAAGGGATAATGTATCCCCTAACTTTAAATTATAAGATATTGAATCACTGAGAGTTCTGTGTCATATAAAGCTTGGTGTCCTATCTGCTGCTACCTAGTGCAACTGCCTTCTGCCCCTTGCTGCTTCTCTCTGTGCCTGCTGCTACCTAGTGGCACTTGTCTGCCACTGCTGCTTCCTCCTCCTGTGCCTGCTGCGACCTATGCAACTTGCAACTGCCCCTGCTGCTTTCCTCCTGTGGCCTGCTGCGACCTAAGTGCAACTTGCCTGCCACTGCTGCTCTCTCCTGTGCCCTGCTTCGCGACCCTAGTGCAACTTGTACTTCCCTGCTGCTTCCTCCTGTTCCTGCTGCGACCTAGTGCAACTTGTACTTCCACTGCTGCTTCCTCCTGTGCCTGCTGCTACCTGTGCAACTTGCACTGCCACTGCTTGCTTCCTCCTGTGGCCTGCTGCTACCTAGTGCAACTTTGTACTGCCATCTGCTTCCTCCTGTCCTGCTGCTACCTAGTGCAACTTGCACTGCACTGTCTGCTTCCTCCTGTGGCCTGCTGCTGACCTATGCACTTGTATTGCCTCCTGCTGCTTCCTCCTGTACCTGGTGCTACCTATGCAACTTGCACTGCCCTGCTGCTTCCTCCTGTGCCTGTGCCTGCTGCTACCTAGTTATCAACTTGCACTGGCCCATGCTTCTTCCTCCTGTGCCT
Organism: Hymenochirus boettgeri; assembly: GCA_019447015.1. Classification (NCBI taxonomy): domain Eukaryota; kingdom Metazoa; phylum Chordata; class Amphibia; order Anura; family Pipidae; genus Hymenochirus; species Hymenochirus boettgeri. The sequence continues at coordinate 12,865,038 of CM033470.1, forward strand.
GCTGCTACTAGATGCCAATCTTGCACTGCCACTGCTGCTTCCTCCTGTGCCCTGCTGCTACCTAGTGCAACTTGCACTGCCACTTGCTGCTTCCTCCTCCTGTGCTGCTGCCTCCTAGTGTAACTTGCACTGCCACTGCTGCTTCTCCTGTTGCCTGCTGCTACCTAGTGCAACTTGCACTGCCCACTGCTGCTTCCCCTGTGCCTGCTGCTACCTAGTGCAACTTGCACTGCACTAGGCTGCTTCCTCCTGTGCCTGCTGCTGACCTAGTGCAACTTGCACTGCCACTGCTTGCTTCCTCCTGTGCCTGCTGCTACCCTAGTGCAACTTGGCACTGCCCCTGCTGCTTCTCCCCTGTGCCTGTGCTACCCTAGTGTAACTTGCACTGCCACTGCTTCTTCCTCCTGTACCTGCTGCTACCTAGTGCAACTTGCACTGCCACTGCTGCTTCCTCCTGTGTCCTCGCTACCTAGTGCAACTTGGCACTGCCACTGCTGCTTCCTCCTGTGCCTGCTGCTACCTAGTGAAACTTGCACTGCCCCTGCTGCTGCTTCCTCCTGTACCTGGCTGCTACCTAGTGCAACTTGCACTGGCCCCGCTGCTCCTCCTGTGCCCTGGTGCTACCTAGTGGTAACTTGCACTGCCACTGCGTGCTTCCTCCTGTGCCGTGCTGCTACCTAGTGCAACTTGCACTGCCCTGCTGCGTCCTCCTGTGCTGCCCTGGTTGCTACCTAGTGCAACTTGCACTGGCCCCGCTGCTTCCCTCCTTTCGTGCCTGGTGCTACCTAGTGCAACTTGCCTGCCCTGCTGCTTCCTCCTGGTGCCTGGTGCTACCTAGTGCAACTTGCACTGCCCCTGCTGCTTCCCTCCGTACCTGCTGCTACATAGTCAACTTGCACTGCCCCTGCTGCTTCCTCCTGTGTCCTGGTGCTACCTAGTGCAAACTTGCACTGCCACTGCTGCTTCCTCCTCGTGCCTGCTGCTACCTAGTGCAACTTGCACTGCCACTGCTGCTTCCTCCTGTGCCTGTTGCTACCTAGTACTTGCAATGCCACATGCTGCTTCCTCCTGTGCCTGTGCTACCTAGTGTCAACTTGCACTGGCCCTGCTGCTTCCTCCTGTACCTGCCTTACCTAGTGCACTTGCCTGCCACTGCTGCTTCCTCCGTCCCTGCTGCTACCTATTGCAACTTGCACTGCACTGCTGCTTTCCTCCTCCTGTGCCTGCTGCTACCTAGTGCAACTTGCACTGCCACTGCTGCTTCCTCCTGTGCCTGCTGCTACCTAGTGCAACTTGCACTGCCCCTGCTGCTTCCTCCTGTGCCTGCTGCTACCTAGTGCAACTTGTACTGCCCCTGCTGCTTCCTCCTGTGCCTGCTGCTACCTAGTGCACTTGCACTGCCACGCTGCTTTCCGTCCTTCCTGCTGCTACCCTATGCACCTTGCACTGCCACTGCTGCTTCTTCCTCTCCTGTGCCTGCCTGCTACCGATGTGCACCTGTCACTGCCACTGCTGCTGCTTCCTCCTGTGCCTGCTGCTACCTAGTGCAACTTGCACTGCCACTGCTGCTTCCTCCTCTGTGGCCTGTGCTACCTAGTGCAACTTGCACTGCCACTGCTGCTTCCTCCTGTGCCTGCTGCTACCTAGTGCAACTTGCACTGCCCTCTGCTGTTCCTCCTGTGCCTGCTGCTACCTTGCATTGCACTGCCTGCTGCTTCCTCCGTCCTGGTCACCTAGTGCAACTTGCACTGCCCTGCTGCTTCCTCCTGTTGCCTGGCTGCTACCTAGTCAACTTGCAACTGCCCCTGCTGCTTCCTCCTGTGCCTGCTGCTACCTAGTGCAACTTGCACTGCCCCTGCTGCTCTCCTCCTGTGCCTGGTGCTACCTAGTGCAACTTGCACTGCCCCTGCTGCTTCCCCTGTGCCTGGTTTGCTACCTAGTGCAACTTGCACTGCCACTGCTGCTTTCCTCCTCCTGTCCTCGGTGCTACCTAGTGCAACTTGCACTGCCACTGCTGCTTCCTCCTGTGCCTGCTGGCTACCTAGTTCAACTTTCACTGCCACTGCTGCTTCCTCCTGTGCCTCTGCTACCTAGTGCAACTTGCACTGCCACTGCTGCTTCCTCTCGTGCCTGGTGCTACCTATGGCAACTTGCACTGCCACTGCGCTGCTTCCTCCTGTGCCTGGTGCTACCTAGTCACTTGCACTGGCCCCTGCTGCTTCTCCTTGTGCCTGTGCACCTAGTGCACTGCACTGCCACTGCTGCTCTTGTGCCCTCTGCTCCTACTAGTGGCAACTGTGCCATGCTCTTCTCCTGTGCCGTGCTACCTAGTGCAACTTGCACTGAGGCCTCGTCCTGCTGCTACCTATGCAACTTGCACTGCCCCTGTGTCCCGTGCCTGGCTACCTAGTGCAACTTGCACTGCCACTGCTGCTCGCCCTGGGCAATGTGCAACTTGCCTCTGCTTCAAGTTCCTCTGCACCAAACTGTCCCTTTTCACCGGGACTATCACGTTTTTTCAGGGCTTTTCCCGTTGTCCCGGACTCCCGCACCCCCCTCCATGTCCCCGCAATGTCTGCAAACATTTGACAGCTAAAAATCGAATGAAGGAGCAGGCTTTTAGGACCCTGTCACTACCTCCTTCTCTTTGTAGGCGATTTCTTGTTAGTGCAACTTGCACGGCCCCTGCGCTCAGTGTCTCTCTCTGCTCCAACCGGGGTTCCCATCTTCCTCCCAAAGTGAGGGGCGATCCATTCGGAGAGTCGGCATAATGGGGCGGGGATTCCAGGGGCAATATTGGATGGGATTTCATCCCTGGCTGTGGGAACAACGGGAGCTTGCAGCAGAGACAATCCCATCCAAATACGGACACTGACCTGATGGTCTCTGAGGTTGGTAGCCGACAGAGGGGGGAACTGTACAGCCGACTGCAGAGAAGACTGCAGAGAGAGACTGCATACGCGAGAGAGACGTGAGACGGCAGAAGAGACGTGAACTGCAGAGAGAGATGTGTTGACTGCACACCACCGCTCTGGTCTTTCTCCCTCTGTTTAATGAGATAAATAAACTTATTAACACTCCTGCATTACTGACAAAGCACATGTTTCAGCTACATTTGCAGTTTTATTCAATGATTCCAGCTGATTGGGAAAGTGTGACACGCCCCCAATATGACATCACTAGGAGGGAGGGGGTCTATATGGACACAGGAAATTGTCCCCATAACAGAAATAGAGGTTAACTGTGATCGGAAGCAGACACATACCGAACAACGTTGTTTGGAGGTAATGGCGGAAGCCCAGGGATGGGTGGGAGTTTGGTGGAAATTTGGACCCAGGATTAAGTCACCCACAAGGTGCTGAACAGAGCAACTCAATAGAAAGTTCTAGTCCTTAAAGGTAAAACTCTCCTTAAAGAAGTCATTTAGGAAGTCCCTGGTCTCAGCAATATCTCCCCAGACAGAGAGACAGGGAGAGAGAGAGGTCACTAAAATTAGTTTTTAAGGTCAACATGATCCCAAAAAGAACAAAACAACATTTTAGAAGCATTACCCACAACCCCCCCACTTTCATATTAACCTTACCTTTCTGGAACGCTGAGTTATGGTACTTACAGTACAACACCTGATCTCCGTGCTGGAATGGTATAGCGAGTGTTTCACGTGGTGTACCCTAGAGCATAGTCTCGCACTGAGCCTGTAGTCGTGTGTATATGTGTATACCATTTATAACTGTACACTCCTGTAACATAATTTATTTATAGCTTATTGCCTGACTTTTATGTCTACCTGTAAATCCAAGAATTGCCCTTTACTTCTCTCTCTTGATAAATAAATATTAAGATGGTTTATTTTACATTATTAAGCCTATTCGAACTCCTCTCACCCTGCCAGTTAGTAGGATATTCATTGTCATTGGGCATGCCCTTTCTCATTTATGAAATACTTATACTAAGTGTATGTTTAAATGCAATATTGTTTATAAACTTTTTAGAACAAACCAATTATGATCTTCTTTACAACAGGTGGAATTTTTCCTCGCCTGGTTGGCATCAGCGGGGACTTGCTGGTTTTGGTACAACATTGTCCCTTGCTAAAGGAGAGTCCCAGTTGGTTCATAAGGTTGAATATTTTTGTTCTATTGAATGGCATTAAAGGGTATGTCCAGCCTAAAAATGTTAATCACCCCCCAACCCCACGATAGCATTATGTATACCTTTCAAGGTGTCCTTACGTGACCCGGTCACTCCTCTGCTCTGCGGCTGACAGTCGCTCCACTCCCTGGTTGCGGCTGTCATTAAGGCGCAACATGACATCAATGCCCTATTGTCTGACAGCTGTGACCAGAAAGTTGTGGGCTGTCAGCGCGAAGCCCTTTGCTCCTGTTTTTTGCTTGAAACAGAGCAGGGGAGGTGCCTGGGCGGCGATGGACCGGGTCAATAAGTCCCCTTCTTAGGGATTCTTTGAAAGGTATAGATAATGTGAAAGTGGTTTGGGGGGAGTGATTGACATTTCTAGGTAACTTTTTTAGGCTGGACTGCCCTTCATTGTCTGGCAATAACCCTTATTGAATATGGACTTTGTTTTTAAATAAGTGTTGCTCTCGTGTGTTAAGAAATAAAGGTGTTAAGGGGACCATACATAGTAGCGATAATGGGTAAATGCCACCGAGGAACGACGGATTTACTTTATCTTTCGGTGTAGGGCTGTCCGGCTGACCAGAGTGCCGATGAACGACCATGACGACACTCCTATCGATCGGGAATGACGGAAAGTTTGTTGGTATCGGCAACCTTTTGCTTTAAGTAGAGGGGAGCCGATCCATCATAGGGTGTACGGGAGCTGGGAGCAGAGAGCCCATGGAATGAAAGCTGTTACGGTAACTGTTTTCTGATTTTTTTTTTATTAGCAAAACTAACAGTGTGGTTGTGGGGTTGGCTACAGAAAACTTAGTGTACTGTATTTTGTGAGCCTGGCAGGGACATAATGATTCCTTTCTTTGGTGATATTGCTTGATAGGTCTGCATTGCAACAGGTTTGCATGAACCACTACTCCGAGTAGACCTCTGCAGAGTTTCTGGTACCCTCTGAGCCTCCAGTCCCAGATAAAGCAGAATTTGCAGTGCAATTTTGGAATCCTGTGTACAAAAAGGACATCTTGGAAATGGAAAGGGTTCAGAGAAGGGCAACTAAATTAATAAGGGATTGTGGGAGCTTAAACAGATTGGATAGTTACAATTATGTACGCTGATGATTACCTGTGTATAAATACACTTAACGGGCCATACAATAAACTATCTGGGCATTTGTTCACCAATAGAACATGTCAGAGGACACAAGGACATCCCTTAAGACTGGAAAAAAGAAGTTTAGTCTCCTCTGGATCAACAGTTATACAGGAAGTGTTACTATTGCTCATTAGGTTAGACTAGATGGATGATGTCTTTAACCTCAAATCTATACTATGCATCTGTGTACCTGTGTCTTCTAGGGTAGAGATGTATTTATTCTGTTTTTTAGTGCTTTTTACTTTGTCTTTGTAGGGCATGTCTGAGTTATGTCCACCATAACCTCCTCAACAATGACTGCTAGCATCTGCTTCTTTTTGATGACTCTTTGAACTTTGAACAAATCATCCATTATGGAGAGGTCCTATTCTGTGTCTCGGATTTTGCATGGGTTCTGTATGGAAGGGAGGATCTGTATGCAGATTAGATGCAGGCTAGAATTAGCCCTCAGTTCTGTTAAAAGCGATCTCGTCTCCGACACATTGTACTCTGCACCTTCAGGCCATGCCCCAGCAATATGGATTTTTTAACATGATTAGCATTTATTCCATAGCACATCCCCTACTGGTTACTTGTAAGAAAAAACATTTCACCTGTCTTACTATTAAATGATTGCAATCATTCCTCCTGCTGTCTTCAGACTTGTCTTCAGTCCCCTTCTATGCATTTATTGTCCCCCTTTGGGTTATTTCACTGGAATAGAAAATAAAGACACAGGGCATTTAATCTATAAAAAATTTTTTAAAAAAAAGAATTTAAAGGAATAGTTCACTCGAAAATTTCACTTCGTCCCTGTGCTCCTCAATTGATTGAAGAATGGGATCTATGCATACCTCCAGGCTTCTAGCCATACATTAAAGGAACAGTTCACTTTTCGAGTGAACTGTTCCTTTAAATTCTTTTTTTTTTTTTATATATATAAAATGTAAGTAAGAGTCCACCGGTATTTTACTTATTTTAATGAAAATTAAGTGTCCAGTTCCTTTAATATACAATTTCCCAAAATAATTAATATGTTTGTATTTATGTGTTATTTCTATCAACACTAAATAACTATATTATTATTAATTGTTGTTATTAATAAATAATAATTTTTTTTGTTTTGATAGGCGTCTCGGTTACTTCAGAAAGTGTGTCTCGCTTGCTCTCCCGCCAGCTTTAGGATGGGGTCTCTCTATGCCTGGTGTGGTGTGGGATTAATAAGCCTGGCGGTATGGAAAAGCACTTGGCGTACCGTTGTAAGCTGTTAATTATACACAATGCGGATTAATGTTACTCTGAGAACTTTATCCAGGTTATACTGTTTATTTGTTGTGCTTTCCCCCCATTGTCGGCATTTTTATCTATTTTCTTTTCTTCTGTTTACTGTAAATATCATTAGGTGCACATAATTTTTTGGCGGCTTTGGACAATGTGCTACTATGTAAAATGTACCATTTGGATAACTAAAGAATATGGGACAGATCAACAGAACATGGTAGTGATTAGAGATGACTAGAACTCGAAAACCGAGTTCGAACGGACTCTGATGTCTCAAACTATCCCAGACCAGGATTTTCGATATTTCCGGACTTTCGATAATGTTCGAACATTCCAATCTGCAGTAAAATGTCTATTATACCAATACGCAAGTAATATCAATCCGCCAAGTAAAATTTCTATAAATTTCGAATGTTCGAACGGTGGAGCTCGAAAGTAGCGTGAGAGTAAAATCGAGTTTTGGAAAGTCCTGGATATTGGAACATGTTCCCCATACCATTTCCCAGGTCCCACAGCCATTTACATAAGTTACCATTCTAGTTTAATTGTAATTTATTAGAACTTTTTGGAACTATTTGACTCCCATTGACTTTAATGGGTCCGTTTTATTAACTTTCCATATAGTTCGAAAGTTCAAACCAACCAAACTTTCGGAAGTTCATCCATCTCTAGTAGTGATAGTTGGGAATATTATAGATTCCTGTATGGGCAATTAAAGGAGAACTAAACTAAATTTTTTATACTCCAGAATCTGAAAACACCCCCCTAAGAAAACCCAATAGCTATAAAATTCCCACTTTCTGTAAATTGTATTAAGTAAATCAAAGCCTGTTAAGAACTGTGAAGTATCTTTGTGTATGTTGCAGTGTCAGACCACACCTCCTGATCCAGTCCATCTTCTTTCTTTATCTGACCTGTAAAGGATGGCTAGATATTATTATGGGTTGTACCAAGTTTGTGCCATAGCAAAGGCCTGAGCATGTGGCGACCATAATGGTCGTTGACCAAAACTGTGTGATACTAGATGCTGTGAAGTAAGCACAAACCATATGTTATTAGGTAAATTTCCCAGCGCTGTATCAAATGAGAGGTAGAAACAGATTACTGGTTTTATATCAAGGTGTTCTACTTTTCTGGTTCATTTTGTTTTGCTGCTTTAGTTGCCCTTAAATAAAAATAATCCAGTAACGATGCCCTTTTTAAAGGGTTATTAAAGGTGAACTATAGTCCATATATAGTATTTTTTTATATAGTAAGTTAAATGAAAATACCTGGAGCCAGGGAGGTAGGCTGTTTAATTCCCCTCCAACCTCCCAATATGGTTTCTGTGTGGAACACCAGCACAAGAAAACTGCTTTGCTGGGCTCAACACATCTTTTAATATCGGGAAGCCCTGACAATAACCTGGTAGATGGAAACTGTAACGTACTGGCGCTCCTCAACGTAATAATATTTGAGTTAGGATAATCCTACTCTTTCCTTCCCCAGGTTCATTTTAAAAGTTTGTATTTTACAGTGCACTTCTCCTTTAAACCCCAAACCCACCCTTCCCATCTACACTGCTGTAATACCAAAACATAGAACTTTTTGTTCGCTCTGGCTTGGGATCTGGGAATGTTTGTTCCGTGTGATCCAATGTACTTCCTGGGGTAATGTCCTGTGGTAAGCCTGTTTCTTTTTTTTTTAATGTTACATTAAAATGCAACACGTAACTCTGTTTATTTGTCTGATGGAAGATGGGAACTTTTATTTCCAGTTTAGGTTGATTACAGCACATAATTCTATTTTCATTATAACCAGTATTTGGCGGATGATTTTGATGTAGAACCAAACATTCGCTCTTTTGAGTGTAAAACATCTTTCCATCTGAAACTGTCTTTCTTTTGTTTCCTCAGCTCCAAGAATTGCGAGAGATCATTATTTTCCTCTGTGCCAAAATGCCCACGGCAGCAGTCGGACGCCGATTCTTTCAGCTTTGAAGATATTCTGAGTCCAAGTGATACTGGAATGTGGAAAATTCTGGATCGTGTTTTTTTTAAAAATGTATTGTACTGAAAAAAAAATGTGCAGCTTTGTATGATGACTTGTGATATTCAGCATTTGTAATAGTAATATAATGCTCCAAATTGAGTCTGAATTGAAGATGTACGCGAGGTTTGGTATATTTTAGTGTGAAGAAATTGAGTTGGCATCAACAGAAGAGAACTCTAAGGAATTACAAAAACTATAAAAAGTCTATTTCCATGCTGTTTAATCAAAACACCAAACTGATACATGGAGATTCAATAAAAGTTCTTATCGTTTAAAATGGTGTAATTTTGCCCAACCAATCATGATCTTATTAAACATTTGAAAGCTAACATCTGATTGGGTTTGGGGCAAAATTAGCACCATTTTAAATGATAAGAGAACATCGAAAGATACTGGGCACACCAGTCTTAATGGCAAACTATTTTTTATAGTACGTTTCGGTGCAGTGGTGGCACCTTCCTCAGACAAACATATACAGTGCAACAGTGCTCATTTATAGTACAATCAATCTAGGATAAGATGGCCATCTATGTCGTAATGAGAATAGTAAGCAAGTCAATCCATAAGCATAAAAAGCAACATAGAGTATGTCAATCACAATAAGTGCTAGTGCTATAAATATAATATATCATACCATAATATGTAATGTGAATGTAACAAGTTAAAAAATATTTGTCCGGTCAACCATTTATAAATATAGTAAAAAAATAGATATAGATAAAATATATGTAAGACTAGATATTAATATAAGTATGAAGGAGATATACGTTATAAATCCTAGTAAGTACAATATAAACCTTGATGCCATCATCTCTTAGTAAAAACAGGTTTAATCCCAGTTAGTGTTTGAGACCCTTGGGCGTACCAGTATCTAGTCTGTAAATCCCATGAAGATTCCCTACGGATATCTATTGTTTTTCTGTCTCCTCCCCTACTATCACGGTATGTGGTCAATGACCATCGCTCGTAACTCGGAGATCTGTGTGTTCAATCTTACAAAAATGGGCTGCTACAGGGGGAACCTCTCTATTCGATTGGTCAGGATGTCCTGGATAATGCAATTGCGTATATCACTCCTGGATGCATTGCACATTCGTCCTTCACAAACCAACAGACCGCAACTCGCTGATACATGGCAGCATTTTTCATCCCGAACCACCTTTTTAAAGGGGTTCCCAAATCCCAATTATGAGGGTGAATAGGATTTGCTCACAAGAAGAATGATAAACGAGATCAACTTGACCGATGATGAACACAATTTAAGGTAAGGGGACATCATCCTGCTTCTTGAGAAGGCGAATTGAAGCAGAGAAAACATGTCACCGCAAGGTACTATGGAAAGGGGGGTTCCCTTTATCAAAGTTAAAATTTAAGGTAAGGGGACATCATCCCTGCATTCTTGAGAAGGCGAAATTCGAAGCGAAAACATGTCACCAAGTAACTATGGAAAGGGGGGTTCCCTTTATACAAAGTTACCTACCTTCTCTGAAAAGGTCAAACGTAATCTCAACAATTTTGGCCAGTTATATAAGGGTAATACATTAACCAACATCACTAGACGCAAAACCATTTTGTGTGTACAGAAAAGGTAGATCACTCTATAATCTCTGATTCACAGGCAGATCCCGTAACCAAATAAAAAAGAACCGTTCCTATTCTCCCACAAAAGGTTGCTTTAAGTGTTAACACTGTATATATGTAACTCTATGATTTTGGGCAACAGATTTACCCATCCATACACGGCATCTTATAACATCAAGGGCTTTTTAATTGCAACACCGAATTTTTGTTCTATATCTGAATTCCCCATGCTCTTAGTATATGTGGGCAAAACGATCGGACCATTGAAAAAGAATTTCACACGCCACAGGAGTGAATAATACGCATTGCATTATCCAGACATCCTGACCAATCGAATAGAGAGGTTCCCCCTGTAGCAGCCCATTTTTTGTAAGAGAACCCCAGATCTCCGAGTTACGAGCGATGGTCATTGACCACATACCGTAGATTAATAGGGGAGGAGACAGAAACAATAGATTACTCCGTAGGAATCTTCATGGATTTACAGACTAGATACGTACAGCCCAAGGGTCTCAACACTAACTTGGGATTAACCTGTTTTTTACCTAAGAGATGATGGCATCAAGTGTTTATATTGTACTTTACTAGGATTTATAACGTATATCTCCTTCATACTTATATTATATCTATGTCTTACATATATTTTTATCTATATCTATTTTTATTACTTATATTTATAACTGGTTGACCGACAATATATTTTTTAACTTGTTACATTCACATTTCATATTATTGTATGTATATATATATTTATAGCACTAGCACTTTATTGTGATTGACATACTCTAGCGCTTTTTATGCTTATGGATTGACTTGCTTACTATTCTCATTACTGACCACTAGATGGCCATCTTTATCCTGATTGATTGTTCTATAAATTGAGCACTGTTGCACTGTATATGTTTGTCTGAGGAAGGTGCCACCACTGCACCCGAAACGTTACTATAAATAAATAGTTTGCTATTAAGACTGGTGTGCCCAGTATCTTTCGCATGTTTTCTATTTGACTGTTGGCTACGCATTGGTGCACCCAGCCACGTGTCTAGAACTTAACTTATGGTAAAGGTGTGCAGGAGCGTTTCTTGATTTAGAACTTTTATTGAATAACCCTGATAGAGTTTAATACTCTTACTAGGCAAAAGATGCACAGCTAATTGTGAAATCATTATGGAGATCTTACAGCTGTGCCCTCTGGGTAAAAGCTACCCATTTGTCTACTACTGGTCATTCAAAATGCAATAATAGAAAATATGTTTAATAGAATTAAATATGACAATTTGCTGTACTTTATAACAATAAAATATTTATTGAACACTAAAAAAAACAAATACAAGACTCTTCAAAGGCATGAAAAGGTATAGAGTGTGCATGCCCTTTAAAGGAATCTCCACTCCCCCCAGAAACTAAGGTGTTTCCGTAGTGTAAGGGTACCCCAGCCAACCCCCAACCACCGTGTTAGTTTTTGTAAAGGAAACCCCAGTAACATTACTTACCACCGATCGGTCCCTAGGCTCTCTGTTCCCTGCTTTGCTGGAAGTTGCAAACGGGCGGACCATCAGCCAATCACAGATACATCTGCCGACTACACAGAGAGGCGAGGAGCACGGTTGGGTAAGTCTGTTTCTGGGGCTACTTTTACAAAACGAACACGGCGGTTGGGGGCACTACAATACAGAAAAGCATATTTAAGGTTGGGGATACGCGGCATTAAAGGTGACCATACACTGCACACTGGGACCCACTGATTCCCATAAGCGGTATAGGGATCGGTCGGCCGTGCGGTCATACACAAGTACGTTTGGATTGGCTCCGGACAATATTTTGTCATTCCCGCTGATTGTTACGATACTACAGTCGTTCGTCAGCACTACGATCGGTTGGGAAGAGCCCTGACACTTGATGATAATGGTAATCCTGTCGATCCCCCCGATGGGATTTCACCAGTATAGTATATGTGTATGGGCCACATTTAAGGATCCAAAGAGAGGGGAGATTTCCCCTGCACATGCCAGAGACTCCAACAGGAAGCAGCAGGGAACGATGATGCACAGACAGTTTCCTAGCTCATTGGAGGTAATATTTTATGTGGCTAACTTGAAAGTTATTAAGATGTTCCTGTGATGGAGTAAGGGGGTCGTGTGTGGGGGTGTAGGAGCATAGTTTCTGGTTTGTTAATGTGTTGTGTGGCTGATGGTGTGGCCATCTGACTAGGGCCCCTTTGTCTTTATGTAAATATTTAATGGGAATATAACAAAACTCTCTAGTGCATGTTCACAAATAGGATACATAGCATCGAGAGAGGGTGCAATTGTACGGGTCTCTTCTTAAAAAAATACAATAAGATTTTTTTCCTCCCTATGCTGATTAGCAACTCCACATCCATCCTGATTTTCCTCTTGGTGGAGTGTATCTGAAAGAATACTAAGGGCATCTTCAATTCCAAACTGTGGGCTGGGCAAGAGGAAATCTTATATTTAAAGTCTGTGTGGGCAGAGCATCTTGTATTTACCAGTCCTTGTGGGTGGGCATCTTACATTAACAAGTTTGGTGTGGGCATCTTATATTTACTAGTCTGTGTTTATTAACAGTGACCAGCCAGTGTGTCTGTACCTGTACCAATTTACCCAGTTTTGCTGTAACCATACTAATAATCCCAGTATGCTGTACCTGTATCAGTAATCCCGCCATGTTGTACCTGTTTCAATAATCTCAGTATGCTGAACCCATATCATTAATCCCGTTTGATGTACCTGTATCAATACCCCACCTACTGTTTCAATAATCCAGTATGCTGTATCTGTATCAATAATCCCAGTATGCTGTACCTGTATCAATAATACCAGCATGTTGTACCTGTTTTTTTCAATAATCTCAATATGCTGAACCCTTATCATTAATCCCAGTTTGATGTACCTGTATCATTAATCCCACCATACTGTTTCAATAATCCAAGTATGCTGTACCTGTATCAATATCCCACCATACTGTTTCAATAATCCCAGCATGTTGTACATGTTTCAATAATCTCAGTATGCTTAAACACCCGTATCATTAATCCCAGTATGCTGTAACCTGTATCATTAATCCCACCATACTGTTTCAATAATCCAAGTATGCTGTACCTGTATCAATAATCCCAGTATGCTGTACCTGTATCAATATCCCATGTATGCTGTAACCTGTATCAATCCCAGATGCTGGTACCTTTTCAATAATCTCAGTATGCTGAACCTGTATCATTAATCCCAGTATGGTGTACCTGTATCAATAATCCCACTATACTATTTCAATAATCCCAGTATGCTGTACCTGTATCAATAATCCCAGTATGATGTACCTGTATCAATAATCCCAGTATGCTGTGCCTGTATCAATAATCCCAGTATGCTGTAGCATGTACACCTCTATGTAGCATAGAGAGAGGTGTGCAATTGTACGGGTCTCTCTTAGAGTCAATAGCATAGAGAGAGGTGTGCAATTGTATGGGGCCTCTTAGGATACTACATAGAGAGAGGGGTGCAATTGTACGGGTCCTCTTTTAGGATACTAGCATAGAGAGAGGTTTTCAATTGTATGAAGGGCTCTCTTAGTGATACATAGCATAGAGAGAGGGGTGCAATTGTACGGGTCTCTCTTAGGATACATAGCATAGAGAGAGGGTGCAATTTTACGGGTCTCTCTCTAAAAAAACAAAGATTTTTTCCTCCTATGCTGATTAGCAACTCCCACAATTCATCCTGATTTCCCTCTACTGGTGGAGAGTGGTATCTGAAAGAATACTAAGGGCATCTTCAATGTACCAAACTGTGGGCTGGGCAGAGGGCATCTTATATTTACAAGTCTGTGTGGGCAGACACTTGTATTATACCAGTCCTGTGTGGGCTGGGCATCTTACATTAACAAGTTTGTGTGGGCATCTTATATTTACTAGTCTGTGTTTATTAAACAGGTGACCAGCCAGTGTGTCTGTACCTGTACCAATTATCCAGTTTGCTGTAACCTAACTAATAATCACAGTATGCTGTACCTGTTCAGTAATCCCAGCATGTTGTACCTGTTTCAATAATCTCAGTATGTTGAACCCCTACATTAATCCCAGTTTGATTATCCCTGATCAATAACCCCACCATACTTGTTTCAATAATTCCCATTATGCTGTATCTGTATCAATAATCCCAGTATGCTGTACCTGTATCAATAATCCCAGCATGTTGTACCCTGTTTCCATAATCTCAGTATGCCTTAACCCGTACATATTAACCCAGTTTTGATGTCCTGTATCAATAATCCCCCATACTGTTTCAATAATCCCAGTATGCTGTACCTGTATCAATAATCCCAGTATCCTGTAACCTGTATCAATAATCCCACCATACGGTTTTCAATAATCCAGTATGCTGTACCTGTATCAATAATCCCAGTATGATGTACCTATAAATCGCCAGTATGCTGTACACTGTATCATATCCCAGTTTGATGTTACCTGTATCAATAATCCCAGTATGATGTACCTGTTCATAATCCAGTAATGCGTACCTTTCTATCAATAATCCCAGTATACTTACCTGTATCAATAATCCCAGTATGCTTACCTGTACCAATACTCCCAGTTTGCTGTACCATACTAATATCCCAGTATGCTGTACCTGTATCAGTAATCCCAGCATGTTGTACCTTTTTTTCAATAATCTCAGTATGCGAACCGTATCATTATCCCAGTTTGATGTACCGTATCAATACCCCACCATACTGTTTTCAATAATCCCAGTATGCGTCCTGTATCAATAATCCCAGTATGCTGTACCTGTATCACTATCCCACCATACTGTTTCAATAATCCAAGTAATGCTGTATCTGTATCAATAATCCCAGTATGCTGTACCTGTATCAATCCCAGAAGGTTGTCCTGTTTCAATAATCTCAGTATGCTGAACCCGTATCATTAATCCCAGTTTGTGATGTACCTGTATCATTAATCCCACCATACTGTTTCAATAATCCCAGTATGATGTACCTGTATCAATAATCCCAGTATGCTGTACCTGTATCAATATCCCCCATACTGTTTCAATAATCCAAGTATGCTGTATCTGATCAATAATCCCAGTATGCTGACCTGTATCAAAAATCCCAGCATGTTGTACCTATTTCAATAATCTCAGTATGCTGAACCCGTATCATTAATCCACAGTTTGATGTACCTGTATCAATATCCCACCATAGTGTTTCAATAATCCTAATGCTGTACCTGTAATCATAGTCCCAGTATGTCTGTACCCTTATCAATATCCACCATACTGTTTCAAATAATCCAGGTATGCTGTACCAGTATCAATTCCCAGTATGCTGTACCTGTATCAATCCATCCCAGTATGCTGTACCTGTATCATTAATCCCACCATACTGTTTTCAATAATCCAGTATGCTGTACCTGTATCAATATCCCATATGCTGTACCTGTATCAATAATCCCAGTATTCGACCTGTATCAATCCCAGCATGCTGTACCTGTTTCAATAATCTCAGTATGCTGAACCTGTATCATTAATCCCAAGTATGGTGTACCTGTATCAATAATCCCACCATACTATTTCAATATCCCAGTATGGCTGTACCGATCAATAATCCCAGTATGATGTACCTGTATCATAATCCCAGTATGCCGTACCTGTAATCAATAATCCCAGTATGCTGTAGCATGTACACCTCTATTAGCATAGAGAGAGGTGTGCATTGTACGGGTCTCTCTTAGATACATCCATATAAGGAGAGTGTGCAATTGTATGGGCTCTCTTAGGATACATAGCATAGAGAGAGGGTGCAATTGTAACGGGTCCTCTCTTAGGATACAGCATAGAGAGAGGTGTGCAATTGTATGGGGCTCTCTTAGGATACATAGCATAGAGAGAGGGGTGCAATTGTACGGGTCCTCTCTTAGGATACATAGCATAGAGACGGGTCTCTCTTAAAAAAATACAATAAGATTTTTTTCCTTCCCTATGCTGATTGCACCTCCCACATCCATCCTG
This sequence comes from Hymenochirus boettgeri, assembly GCA_019447015.1. Taxonomy (NCBI): domain Eukaryota; kingdom Metazoa; phylum Chordata; class Amphibia; order Anura; family Pipidae; genus Hymenochirus; species Hymenochirus boettgeri. The sequence continues at coordinate 12,881,225 of CM033470.1, forward strand.
ATTTTCCTCTACTGGTGGGAGAGTTATATCTGAAAGAATCTAAGGGCATCTTCATGTACCAAACTTGGGCTGGGCAGAGGGCATCTTATATTTACAATCTGTGTGGGCAGAGCATCTTGTATTTACCAGTCTGTGTGGGCTGGGCATCTTACATTAACAAGTTTGTGTGGGCATCTTATATTTACTATGTCTGTGTTTATTAAACAGTTGACCAGCCAGTGTGTCTGTACCTGTACCAATAATCCCAGTTTTGCTTTAAACCATACTAATAATCACAGTATGCGTGTACCTTGTATAGTAATCCCACATTTGTACCTGTTTCAATAATCTCAGTATGCTGAACCCATATCTTAATCCCAGTTTGATGTACCTGTATCAATAACCCCACCATACTGTTTTCAATAATCCCAGTATGCTGTATCTGTATCAATAATCCCCAGTATGCTGTCCTGTATCAATAACCCAGCATGTTTTACCTGTATCAATAATCCCAGTATGATGAACCTGTATCAATAATCCCAGTAGCTGTACCTGTATCAATAAACCCAGTATACTGTCCTGTATCAATACTCCCAGTATTTGCTGTAAAATAACCTGTACCAATACCCCAGTTTGGCTTACCATCCTAATAATCCCAGTATGCTGTACCTGTATCAAGTAACCTCCATCGCATGTTGATAACGTATTTAAAACCTTTGTTAATAATCCTTATCAGGTATGCTAATACCCTATATCATAATCCCATTTGATGTACCCTGTATCAATAACCCACCATAACTTTCCAATAGTATGCGTACCTGTATCAAACCAGTAATGCTACGTACAATAATCCCAATACTTTTTCAATAATCCAAGTATGCTGTATCTGTAGCAATATCCCATGTATGCTGTACCTGTATCAATATCCCAGCATGTTGTACCTGTTTTCAATAATCTCAGTATGCTGAACCCATATCATTAATCCCAGTTTATGTACCTGTACATTAATCCCACCATACTGTTTTCAATAATCCCAGTATGCTGTACCTGTATCATAATCCCAGTATGCTGTACCTGTATCAATAATCCCACCATACTGGGTTCAATAATCCAAGTGTGCTGTATCTGTATCAATAATCCCAGTATGCTGTACCTGTATCAATAATCCCATCGCATGTTGTATCCTTTTTCACATACTCTCAGATGCTGAACCCGTATCATTAATCCCAGTTTGATGTAGCTGTATCATTAATCCCATCATACTGTTTCAATAATCCAAGTATGCTGTACCTGTTATCAATAACCCCAGTATGCTGTACCTGTATGAATAATCCCACCATACTGTTTCAATAATCCGAGCATGTGTCCTGTTTCAATAATCTCTGTATGCTGAACCCGTATCATAATCCCAGTATGCTGTACCTGTATCATTAATCCCACCATACTGTTTCAATATCCAAGTATGCTGTACCTGTATCAATAATCCAAGTATGCTGTACCTGTATCATAATCCCAGTTATGCTGTACCTGTATCAATCCCAGTCATGCTGTACCTGTTTCATAATCTCAGTATGCTGAACCTGTATCATTAATTACAGGTATAGCATACTGGTAATATTGATACAGGTACAGCATACAGGTAATATTGATACAGGTATAGCATACTGGTAATATTGATACAGGTATAGCATACTGGTATTATTGATACAGGTACAGCATACTGGGATTATTGACACAAGTACATCATACTTGGATTATTGAAACAGTATGGTGGGATTTTTGATACAGGTACAGCATACTAGGATTATTGATACAGGTACAGCATACTGGGATTATTGATACAGGTAC
>CM033470.1:12888757-12901757 GCA_019447015.1 Hymenochirus boettgeri
ACAAAGTGAATATCCCTCATTTATACCCTTCATATTATTACAGTCCCTGTTATAAGGACTAGGATTCTCTCTAGTGTATACAGAGTGAATATTCCTCATTTATACCGTTCGTATTATTACAGTCCCCGCTATAAGGACTAGGATTCTCTATAGCGTATACAGAGGTAATATTCCTCATTTATACCCTTCATATTATTACAGTCCCCGCTATAAGGACTAGGATTCCCTATAGTGAATACAGAGTAAATATTCCTCATTTATACCCTTCATATTATTATAGTCCCTGCTATAAGGACTAGGATTCTCTATAGTGTATACAGAGTGAATATTCCTCATTTATACCCTTCATATTATTACAGTCCCTGCTAAAAGGACTAGGATTCTCTATAGTGAATACAGAGTGAATATCCCTCATTTATACCCTTCGTATTATTACAGTCCCTGTTATAAGGACTAGGATTCTCTATAGTGTATACAGAGTGAATATTCCTCATTTATACCCTTCATAGCCGGTCTCCTCTCGGTTGGCGCGTTCTATTCTTGTCTGGCTCGTCTCCCTCTCTCGTTTTTTTGGCGGTCTCTCTCTCGTTTGGCTCGTCCCTTTCTCGCCTGTCCCCGTACCCCTTCTCCCGTCTGGCGCTTCTCTTCTTATCTTCTTTCGCGCTCCCTTCTCTCTTTCCCTCGTCGCTTCTCTCTCCTTTCCCGTTCCCCATTCCTCCCGTCCTGGCGCGTCTCCTCTCTCGTCTGGCGCGGCTCCTCTCTCGTTTGCCTGCTTCTCCTTTCTCTCGTTTTGGCGCGTCTCTGCTCTCGTTCTGGCGCGGTCTCTTCCTCTCGTTTGGCGCGTCTCTGCCTCTAGGTTGGAGAGGATTTAATATAGTTTGGAGAGTATAACTATATTTTATGGAGCGTATTTATATAGTATGGGAGAGTAAATAAGCTAATAGTTTGGAGAAGTATATTTACTCCGTTGGCGAGCTATCTATATCGTTTGGGCTGTCAACTTTCTCTCTTTTCGCGTCTCCGCTCTGTCTTGCCGCGCCTCTTATTCGTCTGGCGCGTCTCTCTCTCGTTTGGCTCGTCCTCTTCTCTCGCCGGCGCGTTCTTCTCTCGTCTGGCTCGTCTCCCCTCTCGTTTTTGGCGCGTCTCTTCTCTCGTTTGGTGGCGCGTCTCCTCTCTCGTCTGGCGCGTCTCTCTCTCGTCGGGGGGGGGGACGCGTCCTCCTCTCTCGTTTTGGCCGTCTCCTCTCGGTCCTGGCGCGTCTCTTATCTCGTTTTGGCGCGTCCTCTTCTCTCGTTTGTTTGGGCGTCTCCCTTCTCTCGTCTGGCGTGGTCTCTTCTCTCGTCTGGCACGCTCCCTTCTCCCGTCCACGGCGCGTCCTCTTCTTTTCCGTCTGGCGCTTCTCGTCTCTCGTCCTGGCGTGTCATCTTCCTTCTCGCCTGGCCGTCCCCATTCCCCGTCCTGCGCGTTCTCTCTAGTCTGGCGCGTCCTTTCCTTCTCGTCCCCTGGCGTGTCCCTTTCTTCTGCCTGGCAAGTCCCTTCTCCCGTCCCTGGCGCGTCGCTTGCTTTCGTCTGGCGCGTCCTCTTCTCTCGTCTGGCGTGGTCCCCCCCTCTCTCGCCCTGGCCAGTCCTTCTCCCGTGTCTGGCCTCTCCTCTCTCGTTTTGGCGCGGTCTCCTCTCGGTTTGGGCTCGTCCCCTTCTCTCGCCTGGCCCGTCCCTTCTCCCGGTCATGGCGCGTCTCTCTTCTTCGTCGGCGCGTCCCCTTCTCTCGTCTGCTCGTCCCTCCTCTCGCCCTCGGGCCCCCCGTCCCTTCTCCCCGTCTGGCGCTTCTCCTCTCTCGTCGGCGCTCTCCTCTATCGTTTTGGCGCGTCGCTTCTCTCAGTTTGGCGCGTCCTCGGCTTCTCGTTTGGCGCGTCTCTTCTCTCGTTTTGGGGCGCGTCTACCTGCCTCTCGTTTGGCGTCGTCTCCTCTCTCGTTTGGCGCGTCTCTTCCTTTCCTCGCCTTGCCGCGTCTCCTTCTCTGCGTCCTGGACGCGTCCCTCCTCTCTCGTTTTGGCGCGTCTTGCTCTCGTTATCGCCGCGTCTCGCTTCGTTCTGCTGCGCGTCTCTTTCTCGTCTGGCGCGTCTCCTCTCTCTTTTGCCGCGTCTCTTCTATCGCCTGGCGCGTCCTCTTTTCTCGTCTGGGGCGCGTCTCCCCTCTCGTTTGGCGCGTCCCTCTTCTCTCGTTTGGCGCGTCTCCTCTCTCGTCCTGCCGCGTCTCTTTCTCTCTTCTGGCTCGTCTCTTTCTCTCGTCTGGCGCCGTCCTCCTCTCCGTTTGAGCCGTCTCATTCTCTCGTGTGGGCCCGCCCCTTCTCCCGTCTGGCGCTGTCTCTTCTCTTTCGTCTGGCGCGTCTCTTCTCTCGTCCTGGCGTTTTTATTTTTTTGTCTCTTCTCTCGTCCTGGCCCGTCCCTTCTCCCCTGCCGCGTCTCTTCTTTCGTCCTGGGCGCGTCTTCTTCTCTCTTCCTCGGGGCGTGGTATTCTTTCCGCCTCGGCCCGTCCCTTCTCCCTTCTGAGCGCGTCCTCTTTCGTCTGGCGCGTCTCTTCCTGTCTGGCGTGTCCCTTCTCTCGCCCTGGCCCGTCCCCCTTTCCGTCCTGGCGCGTAATATTTTTAGTTGGAGAGTATATTATATATAATGGATGTACATTAATAGAATGGAATTACCATTATAAAGTATGGAGATTATAATATATAGTTTGGAGAGTATAATATATAGTTTGGATAGTACATTATATAGAATGGAAAGTACATTTATAAAGTATGGAGACGTATATTATTTAGTATGCGAGAGTACATTATATAGTATGGATAGTACATTATATAGAATGGGAAATACATTATAAGTATGGAGAGTATAATATTATAGTATGGAGATATAAATATAGTTTGGAGAGTATATTAAATATAGTTTTTTGGAGAGTATAATGATATAGTTTTGGGCGCGTCTCTGCTCTCGTTTTGGCGCGTCTCCTCATCTCGTCTGGCCCGTCCTCTTCTCTCTTCTGGCTCGTCTCCTCTTCTCCGTTTGGCAGCGTCTCTTCTCTCGTTTGGCGCGTCTCCGCTCTAGTCTGGCGCGTCTCCCTCTCGCGTATTGTCGCCGTCTCTTTCTCTCGTTGGCGCGTCTTCTCTCTCGTTTGGCGCGTCTCTTCTCCTCGTCTGCGCTCTCCTCCTCGTTTTGGCCGTCTCCTCTCTCGTTTGGCCTCGTTCCTTTCTCTCGCACCTGGCCCGTCCCTTCCTCCAGTCTGGCGCGTCTCTTCTTCGTCTGGCGCGTCCCCCCTCTCTCGTCTGGCCTTCGTCCCCTTCTCTCTACTGGGCCCCGTCCCTTCTCCCGTCTGGCGCGTCTCCTCTCTCGTCCCGCGCGATTCCCTCTCTCGTTTGGCGCGTCTCTCTCTCTCGTTGGCCGCGTCTCCTGTCTCGTCCTGGCGCGTCTCCTTATCTTCGTTTTGGCCGCGTCTCTGCCTCTCGTTGGCCCGCGTCTCCTTCCTCGTTTGGCGCCGTCCTCTTCTCTCCCTCACTGGACGCGTCTCTTCTCTCGTCTGGCGCGTCCTCCTCTCTCTTTGGCCGTCCTCCTGCTCCTTTCTCATCGTTGGCTCGTCTCCTCTCTCTTCTGGCGCGTCTCTTCTCTCGTCTCGGCCGCGTCTCCTCTCTCGTTTGGCGCGTCTCTTCTCTCGTTTTGGGCGCGGTCCTCCTCTCTCTCTGGCGCGTCTCTTCTCCTTCGTTTGGCGCGTCTCTTCTCTCGTTTGGGCGCGTCCTCCTCTCTCGTCTGGCGGTCTCTTCCTCTCGTCTGGCGCCGTCTCCTCTCCTCGTTTGGCGCGTCTCCCCTCTTCTCTCAGTCTGGCCGCGGTCTCTCTCTCGCCGGCGCGTCCTCTTCTCTCGCCTGGCGCGTCTCTTCTCTCTCTGGCGCGTCTGCCCTCCCTCGTTTGGCGCGTCTCTTCCTCTCTTTGGGCGCGTCTCCCTCTCTCGTCTCGGCGCGTCTCTTCTCTCTCTGGCGCTCTCCCCTCTCTCGTTTTGGGCGCGTTTTCTTCTCCTCGTCTGGGACGCGTCCTTCTCTCGTACTGGCGCGTCCCTCTCTCGTTTTGGCGCGTCCCTCTCTCTCGTCCGGCGCGTCTCTTCTCTCGTCTGGCGCTCACCTCCTCGCTCTTTTTGGCGCGTCTTTCCTCTCGTTTGGCGCGTCTCCTCGCTCGTCCCTGGCGCGTCTCTTCTCTCGTCGGCGCGTCTCCTCCTCTCGTTTGGCGCGTCTCTGCGCTCGTCGGGCCGTCTCCTCTCCTCGTTCTGGCGCGTCCTTCTATCTCCCTTGCGCGTCCTCTTCTCCTCGCCTGTGGCGCGTCTCGATTCTCTCGTCTGGGCGTCTCCTCTATCTCGCCCTGGCGCGTCTCTTACCTCTCGTCTGGGCTGGCGCCTCCTTCTCCTCCCTCTTCTCTTCTCTCTCTCCCTCCCTCTCTCCTTTCATCTCCTCTTCTCCTCCTTCTCCTCTCCCTCTCATCCCTCTCCCCCCTCTGTCTCTCGTTCTCCGCGTGCCTACTCCCCTCCTTCCTCCCTTCCTCTTCTTCCGTCCCCCCTCTCCGGCCTCGGCTTCTCTCTCGTGTCTCCGCGTGGCCTCTTCCCTCCTTTCTCCCCTTACCCCCCCCCTCTTCTTCCCGTCCCCGCTCTCCGGCTTCGGCTTCCCTCAGCTCGTGTCCCCTTCCCCGCGTGCCTCTTCCTCCTCTTTTCCCCCTTTCCTCTTCTTCCCGTCCCCGCTCTCCCGGCCTCGGCTTCTCTCTCGTGTCCTCCCGCCGTCCTCTCCTCCTTTTCCTCCCCTTCCTCTTCTTCCCCGTCCCCGCTCTCCGGCCTCGCTTCTCTCTCGTGTCTCCCGCGTGCCTCTTCCTCCTTTCCTCCCCTTTCCTCTTCTTTCCCCGTCCGTGCCTCTCCGGCCCTCCCTTCCCTCTCTCTTGGTCTCCCGCGTGCCTCTTCCCTTCCTTTCTCCCCGTCCTCTTCTTCCCGCTCCCCGCTCTCCCCGTCGCCCTCGGCTTCTCTCCTCGTGTCCCTCCCGGCGTGCCTCTTCCCCTTCCCTTTTTTGGTCCCTTCATCGTCTTCCCGGTCCCTGGGGGCCTCCGGCCTCGGCTTCCCTCTCGTGGGCCGCTGCGCTGCCTCTCCCTCCTTTCCTACCCCTTCATCTTCTTCCCGCCGTCCCCGCTCTTCCCGCCGCGGCTTTTTCTCTCGGTGGGCCCTCCGGCGTGCCTCTCCCTCCTTGTCGCCCCTTCCCTTCTTCCCTCCCGCTCTCCGGCCCTCGGCTTCCCTCTCCGTGCCGCCGGCGTGCCTCTCCCAGCCTGTCTCCCCTTCCGCTTCTTCCAGTCCCTGCTCTCCCCAGGGGCCCTCGGCTTCTCTCTCGGTCTCCGGCGTGCCGCTCCCGCCTTTTTCTCCCCTTCCCCTTCGTTCCCGTCCCCCGCTCCTCCCCGCCCGCGGCGTCGCGCCGGGCCTCCGGCGTGCTCTCCTCTTTCTCCCCTTCCTCTTTCCTCGTTCCGGTCCCTGCTCTCCCCCGCCTCGGCTTCTCTCTCGTTGCCTCCCGCGTGCCTCTTGCTCCTTTCTCCCCCTGCCTCTTCCTTACCGGTCCCCGCTCTCCGGCCTCCGGCGTCTCTCTCGTGGTGCTCCGGCGTGCCTCTCCCTCCTTTCTCCCCTTCTGTTCTTCCCCGTCCCCGCTCGCCGGCCCTCGCCGTCTCGCTCTGGCCCTACGGCGTGCCTCATTCCTCCTTCCCAATCCCCCGTCATCGCTGTCCCCGTCCCCGCTCTCCGCCCTCGGCCTTCCTTCTCTCCGTGTCTCCGGGCGTGCCTCTCCCTCCTGTCTCCCCTTCCTCTGCCTTCACCGTCCCCCCTCTCCGGCCTCGGCCCTTCTCTCCCGTGCCTCCGGCGTGCCTCTTCCTCCTTTCTCCCATTCCTCTTCTTCCCGTCCCTGCTCTCGGCCTCGGCTTCTCTCCGTGCCTCCGCGTGCCTCTCCCCTCCTTTTCTCCCCTTCCTCTTGCTTCCCAGTCCCCCCCGCTTCTCCGGCCTCGGCTTCTCTCTCTCGTTTCTCCGGCGTGCCTCTTCCCCTCCTTTCTCCCCCCTTCCGCTTCTTCCCGTCCCCGCTCTCCGGCCTCGCTTCTCCCTGCCCTCCGGCGGACTCTTCCTTCCTCCTTTCCTCCCTCCCTTCTTTCTTCCCGTCCCTGCTCTCGCGGCCTCGGCCGGCTTCTCTCTCGTGTCTCCCGCTGCCTCTCCCTCCTTTTCTCCTTCCTCCTCGTTCCCGTCCCCGCTCTCCAGGCTCGCTTCTCCTCTCGTGCCTCCCCGCGTGCCTCTTCCCTCCTTTCTCCTCCTTCGTCTTCTTCCCGTTCCCCCGCTCTCCGGCCTCGGCCCTTCTCTCTCGTGGTCTCCCGCGTGGCCGCTCCCTCCCTTTCGCTCCCCTTCTCGTCTTCTTACAGTGCCCCCGCTATAAGGACAAGGATTCTCTATAGTGTAATACGGAGTGGAATATTCCTCATTTATATACCCTTCATATTATTACAGTCCCCGCTAATAAGGACTAGGAATTCCTATAAGTGTATACGGAGTGAATAATCCCTCATTATTATATAAATTATAAAAATAAAATAATAAATTTAAAACAAACAATAAAAAAAAAAAAATAATCCCCCTCTCCCTCCATTCCCTCTCCCCATCTCTTCCTCTCCTCCTTTCTCTTCTCCCCCCTTCTCCCCTCCCCCTCCTCTCCTTTCTCCCCCCTCCCTCCCCTCTCTCTCCCTCTTTCTCCCTTCTCCTCTACTCCTCCCCTCCTTCCCTTCTCCCCCTCCCTCCTCCTCGCTTTCCTTCTCCTCTACCTTCCTCTCCCCTTTTCCTCTTCTTCCCGTTGTCCCCGCTCCGGCTCGGCTTCCTCTCTGTCTCCCGCGTTGCCTCTCCCTCCTTTCTCCCTCCCCTTCCTCTTCCTTCCCGTCCCCGCCTCCCGCCTCGGCTTCTCTCTCGTGTATCGCGTGCCTCTGTCCTCTTTCTCCCCTTCCTCTTCTTCCCGTCCCCGCTCTCCGGCCCTTCGGCTTCCTCTCTGTCTCCCGCGTGCCTCTCTCCTTTCCCCCCCTTCCTCTTCTTCCCGCCCCCCCGCTTCCCCCGGCCTCGGCTTCCATCTCTCGTGTCCCCCCCGCTGCCTCTTCCTCCTTTCCCCCCTTCCTCTTCTTCCCGTCCCCGCTCCTCCCTCCGGCCCCTCCGGCTTCGCTCTCGTCGCCGCCCGCGGTGGCCTCTTCCTCATGTCCCCCCCTTCTCTTCTTCCGTCCCCGCTCTCCGGCCTAGGCTTCTTCCTCTCGCGTGTCCTCCCGCGTGGCCTCCTCCTCCTTTCCCCTCCCCCCTTCCCTCTTCTTCCCGTTTCCCCCGCTCGCCGGCCTCGGCCTTCTCTTCTCGTGTCTCCCGCGTGCCTCTTCCTCCTTTCCCCCCTCTCCTCTTCCCTCCCCGCCTCTCAGGGCCTCGGCTTCTCTCTCGTGTCTCCCGCCGTGCTCTTCCTCCGTTCTCTCCCCTTCCTCGTCTTCCGTTCCCCGCTTCCGGCCCTCGGCCCTTCTCTCTCGTCTCTCCCGCGTGCCTCTTCCTCCTTTTCCCCCTTCCCCCTCTTCTTCCCGTCCCCGCTCTCCGCCATCCGGCTTTTCTCTCTGTGGGTCGCCCGCTGCCTCTTTCCTCCTTCTCCCCTTCACCTCTTCTTCCCGTCCCCGCTCTCCGGACTCGGCTTCTCTCTCGTGGTCGCCCGCGTGGCCTTTTCCTCCTTCCTCCCCTTCCGCTTTTCCCGTCCCCCGCGCTCGGCCTCGCTTCTCTCTGTGTCCTCCCGCGGACAGCGCCCTCTTTGCTCCCTTCTCTTCTTCCCCGTCCCCGCTCTCCCCCCCCCCGGCCTCGGGTTCTCTCTCGTGTATCCCGGCTGCCTCGTCCCTCCTCTTCTCCCTTCCGCGTCTGCCCAGTCCCCCCGCGCTCCGGCCTCGCTTCTCTTTCGTGTCGCCCGCGTGCCTCTCCCTCTTTTCCCACCCTTCCTCTTCTTGCCCGTCTCCGCGCTCCGGCCCTCGGCTTTCTCTGCTGTGGTTCTCCCGCGTGCCTCGTCCTCCTTCCCCCCTGCCCTCTCTCCGTCCCCGCTCTCCCGGCCTCGGCCTTCCTCTCTTCGTTTTCCTCCCGCGTGCCTCTCCCTCCCTTCCTCCCTTCCTCTTCTTCCCCGGCCCCCGTCTCGGCCTCTGCTTCGCTCTCGTGGGCTCCCGCGTGCATCTGCCTCCTTTTCCCCCCTCCTCTTCTTCCCGTCCCCCCGCGCTCCGGCCTCGGCTTCATCTCTCGTGGTCCTCCGGCGTGCTCTTCCTCCTTTCTCCCCTTCCCTTCCTTCCCGTCCCCGCTCTCCGGCTGGAGCTTTCTCTCTCGTGCTCCGGCGTCATCTCCCTCCTTTCTCCCCCTTCCCATTCTTCCCGTCCCCCGCTCTCGCCTCGGCTCGCTCTCGTGCCTCCGGCGTGCATCTCCCTCCTTTATACCCTTTCATATTATTACGTCCCCCGCTATAAGGAACTAGGATTCTCTATAGTGAATACGAGTGATATCCCTCTAGTTTTATACTACCAGATGTTCCATTATTGGTATTATCAGTCCCCGCTATAAAGGCTGGATTCTCTATAGTGATATGAGAGTTGAATATTCCCCTCATGTTATACCCTTCATATTATTACAGTCCCCGCTATAAGACTAGGATTCTTCTAATAGTGTATACGGAGTGATATCCAGCCCTCAATTTTATCCCTTCATATTATTACAGTCCCCCCCGCTATAAAGACTAGGATTCGCTAATAGTGAATACGAGAGTGAATATCCGCTAAGATCATTCTAGTATACGTATCCTTCATTATATTTGATTTTACAGCAGTCCCCGTATAAGGACTAGGATCCTCTATAGTGTATACGGAGTGACTATCTCCTCATTTATACCTTCTATATTATACCGTCCCCGCCTATAAGGACTAGGATTCTCTATAGTGTATACGAGAGTGGAATAATTCCTCATTTTATACCCTGATGTATTACAGTCCCCGCTATAAGCACTTATGATTCTCAATATAGTGTATACAGTAGGAATATTCCTCATTATATGCCCTTCCTATTATTACAGTCCCTGCTATAAGATGACTAAGTGAACAGTAAACTCTTATACTCGATAACCGATACAGCAGTCCCGGAACAGTGAATATCCCTCATTGACCCTTTCTATTATGACAGTCCCCCCTATAAGACTAGGATTCCTATAGTGTATACTAGAGCGAAATATCCTCATTTATCCTTCATATTATTACACGTCCCCGCTCTATAAGACAGGATTCTTATACGTGAATATCGCGAGTGAATATTCCTCCATTTATACCCTTTGCTATTATTACACAGTCCCCGCTATATAGAGAGGAAACTCAAGAGATATTAATTCCTCTTAATTTAAGTGGATACGAGAGTGAATATCTCTCAGTTTAACCCTCTCTTATTACAGTCCCCCGCTATAAGTACTAGGATTCTCTATATGTAAGATAATCAGGATCTAAGTGTACAGAGTGATTATTCCTCATTTATACCCTTCGTATATTACAGTCCCCTGCCTATAATGACTGAGTATTCGCTATAGTGAATACAGAGTGAATATCCCATATCCTCGTATTTTCACAGTCCACCTATAGGTCTATATTGTATCAGATAGCCCTACTCAATGCATTGATAAAGGACTGGATTCCTGAGTAAAGGTGTCCTCTTATACTCGTATATTAGTACTGCTATGGATAGATCTCATAGTTAACAAGCGCACCTATTCTATATCCCTTCATTATTCCAGTCCCCGCGATAAGGACTAGGATTTCGCTATAAGTGAATCAGAGTGAAATCTCCTGCATTTTCCCTTCATATGTATTACAGTCCCCGCTATAAGGCAGTAGATTCTCTATAGTGTTAATACGAGAGTGAATATCCCTCATTTATACCCTTCAGTATTATTGGACAGTCCCCCGCTATAAGACTAGGATTCTCTATTTGAATAACAGAGTGAATATTTCCTCATAGCCTATTAACAGTGAACCTATTATCCTTCTATTATACAGTCCCCGCTATAAAAGGACTAGATTCTATAGTGATACGGAGTGAATATCCTCCTCATTTATAACCCTTCTATTATTACCGTCCCCCCGCTATAAGGACAATCGGATTCTCTATAGTGTATCGAGTGAATATCCTCATTTATATCCTTCATATTATTACAGTCCCCGTCTATAGGACTAGGATTCTCTGATAGTGTGACAGTGAATATCCTTCCCATTTATACCCTTCATATTTATTAAGTTCCCCGCTATAAGGACTAGGATCCTCTATAGTGTTACAGAGTGAATATCCTCATTTATCCCTTTCATATTATTACAGCCCCGTATAAAGGACTAGATTCTGTATAGTGAATACGGAGTGAATATCGTCATTTATACCCTTTTCAATGTATTACAGTCCCAGCTATAAGGACTAGGATTCTCTATAGTGTAGGTACAAGTGAAATATTCCTCATGTTATAATAACCCTTATATGTAATTACAGTCCCCGCTAATCATACTAAGGATTGCTCTATAGTGGTATCAGTGAATTTCCCTCATTTATTATACCCTTCGTATTATTACAGTCCCTGCTATAAGACTAGGAATCCTTTATAGTGATTACAAGTGAATAATCCTACTTTATACCCTCAGTATTATTACAGTCCCGCGCATATAGAGACTAGGATTGCTCTATAGTGATACAGAGTGAATATCCCTCATTTATATGCCTTCTATTATTACAGTCCCTGCTATAAGACAGGATTCTCTATAGTGATACAGAGTGAATATTCCTCCATTTATCCCTTCCATATTACTACACAGGGTCCCCGCTATAAGACTAGGATGCTCTATAAGTGAATACAGCTGAATATCCTCAATTTATACCTCATATTATTTCACAGTTCCCCGCTATAGGACCCTAGGAAATTCTCTATAGTGATACAGTAGAATTCCCCCTCATTTTATACCCTTCATATTATACAGTCCCTCCCCCTATCAATGACCTAGGTTCTATAGTGCAATACAGAGTGAATATCCCTCCATTTATATACCCTTCATATTAGTAACAGTCCCCCCTATAAGGACGTAGATTCCCCTCTATGTTCGTTATCAATAGTGATATTCCCATTGATCTTAGTGATACAGATAATATTTCTCATTTGATCCCTATCAGTATTATTACAGTCCCCGCTATAAGTGACTAGGATTCCCTCTATAGTGATATAGAGTTAAATATACCTCATTTCCTTCATTTCAACGATGGTAGTTCTTCTATAGTGTAATACAAGTGAATATGTCCTCCATTTATAACCGCTTACGTATTATTACAGTCCCCTCTATAAGGACTAGGATCTTCTCTAGTGCTACAAGATGTAATATTCCTCGATTTGATACCCTTCAGTATTATTTTCAGTCCCTGCTATAAGGCTAGATTCCTATAGTGTATACTGAGCATGAAATATCCCATCATTTATAAAAACCCTTCATATTATTAACAGCTCCCCGCTATAAGGACTAGGATTTCTCATAGTGATACGAGAAAGTGAATAGCCTCATTTATACCTCTTCTATTTACATCCCGCTATAGGACGAGGATTCCTCTAGTGTATACCGAGGGAATATCCCTCATTATAACCCCTCAGATTTTACAGTCCTCCGCTATAAGGACTAGATTCTCATAGTGTCTAGATGAGTGAATATCTCCTCATTTTACCCTTCATATTATTACAGTCCCCCTATAAGGACGTGGAAAAAAAAAATTTCTCTATAGTTGTATACGAGTGAATATTACCTCCATTATACCCTTCATATTATACAGTTCCCCCGCTTAAGGCCTAGGATTCTCTATAGGAGTAACAGAGTGAATATTCCCTCATTTTACCTTGTAACAGGTTTATCCATATCCTTCGTATTATCAGTCCCCCCTATAAACGGACTAGAGATACCTCTAGTGTACGGAGTGAATATTCCTTCATTTATACCCTTCTATATTATTACAGTCCCCGTCGATACAGAGATGGAGTCTCTATAGTGATACCGAGGTGGAATATTCCTCATTTAATAAACCTTCATATATTACAGTCCCCGCTAAGTAAAGGACTAGGAAAGTTCTCTATAGGTAATACGAGAGTGAATTCCTCAGTTTTATACCCTTCATATTATTACAGTACCCCGCTATAAGACTAGGATTCTCATATGAATGTGAGATGAATTCCTCATTTATCCCTTCATTATACCATTACTTACAGTCCCCGCTATATGAACTAGGATTCTCTATAGTGTTATAACGTAGTAATACCTCCCTCATTGTATACCCCTTCATATTATTACAGTCCCCGCTCTATAGGACTAGGAATTCTCCTATAGTGAATGACGGATGAATATTACTCATTTATTCCCTTCATATTATGAACAGTCCTCCGCTATAAGGACTAGATTCCTATAGTGTGTACAAGTGAAATATCCCTGCCTTTATACCCCTTCATATTATTACAGTCACCCCGCTTAAGGCCTGAGGAATTTCCTATAGTTGGTATACGAGTGAATATCCTCATTTATTACCCTTCGTATTATTACACGTCCCGCTATAAGACTAGGATTCTTAAGTAGTGTAACCAAGTGATGATATCCTCATTTATACCCTTCTATGTAACAGTCCCCGTGTTGCCGTATCAAGGTACCTAGGATTCTCTATGTGGTAATAACAGAGTGAATATTCCGCTAGTTATTATATCCCTTCAGTTATTACAGTTCTGCCGCTATAAAAGTGCTAGGATTCTCTATAGTGATACAGAGTGATATCCCCATTTACCCTTCTATTATTACATTCCCTGCATCCGGACTAGGATTCCCTCTATATTGTTACAGAAGGAAATATCCCCCTCTTTTACCCAAACCCTTCATATTA
>CM033470.1:12908456-12963529 GCA_019447015.1 Hymenochirus boettgeri
TTATTATTACAGTCCCTGCTATAAGGACTGGGATTCTCTATAGTGTATACAGAGTGAATATTCCTCATTTATACCCTTCATATTATTACAGTCCCTGCTATAAGGACTAGGATTCTCTATAGTGTATACAGAGTGAATATTCCTCATTTATACCCTTCATATTATTACAGTCCCTGCTATAAGGACCAGGATTCTCTATAGTGTATACAGTGTGAATATTCCTCATTTATACCCTTCATATTATTACAGTCCCTCCTATAAGGAATATGATTCTCTATAGTGAATATAGAGAAAAAAATGGTTAAGCACATTAGTCTTTTCGGCATCCTTGAAGCGTGAATATTTCTCATTTATACCCTTATATTTTACAGGTCCCCGCTATAAGGGACTAGGATTCTCTATAGGTTATTACAGAGTGAATATTCCTCATTTATACCCTTCATATTATTACAGTCCCCGCACTATAAGGACTAGGATTCTCTATAGTGTTACGGAGTGAATATTCCTCATTTATACCCTTCGTATTATTACAGTCCAGCTAGTAAGGAATAGGATTCTCTAAGTGTATACAGAGTGAATAGTACTCATTTATACCTTCATATTATTACAGTCCCGCTATAAGGAACTAGGATTTTCTATGTGTATACAGAGTGAATATTACTCATTTCTATACACTTAATATTTACAGTCCCCGCTATAAGGACTAGATTCTCTATAGTTATACAGCGTGAATATCCTCATTTATAACCTTCATATTATTACAGTCCCCGCTATAAGGACTCGGATCTCTATAGTGTATACAGAGTGAATATTCCCATTTTATACTTCATATTATACAATCCCTGCGATAAGGACTAGGATTTTCTATAAGTGTTACGCGGAATATCCTCATTATTACCCCTTCTATTATTACAGTCCCCGCGATAAGGACTAGGATTCTCTCTAGTGTATATAGAGTGAATATCAACACTCTCTTTATACCCTTCAATTATTACAGGTCCCCGCTATAAGACTGGATTCTCTATAGTCTGACAGAGGGAATATCCGCAGTTATACTCTTCGTAATTTACAGTCCCCGCTATAAGGATAGGATTCTCTATAGTGTCTTACAGAGTGAATATCCCTCATTTATTATACCCTTCATATATTACAGTCCCCGCTATAAGGATAGGATTCTATATGTGAATACGAGTGAACTATCCCCATTTATTACCCTTCATATTATTACAGTCCCCCACATAAGGATAGGATTCTCTATAGTGTGTACAGAGGAATATCCCTCATTTCTACCCTTCATATTATTACAGTCCCCGCTATAAGGACTAGGTTCTCTATGTGTGTAACAGAGTGAATATCCCTCATTTATACCCTTCATATTATTACACTCCCACTATAAGGACAGGATTCTCTATAGTGTATACAGGTGGAAATATTCCTCATTTATACCCTCAATTATTACAGTCCTGCTTAAGGGCTAGGATCTCTATAGTGTATACAGAGTGAATATTCTCATTTAGGATTCTCTATAGTGTATACAGAGTGAATATTCCTCATTAGGATTCTCTATAGTGTATACAGAGTGAATATTCCTCATTTATACCCTTCATATATTACAGTCCCCGCTATAAGGACTAGGATTCTCTATAGTGTATACAGAGTGAATATCCTCATTTTACCCTTCATACTATTACAGTCCGATATAAGGACTAAGTTTCTCTATGTGTATACAGAGTGAATATCCCTCATTTAACCCTTCATATTATTTACAGTCCCTGTAAGGACTAGGATCTCTATAGTGTATACAGAGTGAATATCCCTCATTTATACCCTTCATCTTATTACGTCCCCGCTATAAGGACTAGGATTCTTAGGAGTGTATACAGAGTGAATTCCTCATTTATACCTTCGTATTTTACATCCCCGCTATAGGACTTAGATTCTCTAGAGTGAATTAAAGAGTGAATATTCCTCATTATACCCTTTCATATATACAGTCCCCCCGCTTATAAGGACTAGATTCTCTCCTATAGCGTATACAGGAGTGAATATCATCATTTATACTTTCTATATTATTACAGTCCCGATAAGGACTAGGATTCTCTATAGGTATACAGAGTGAATATCCCTCATTTATACCTTTCATATTATTTAGTCCCGCATAAGGACTAGGATTTCTCTAAGTGTATCAGAGTGAAATTCCTCATTATACCGTCAGATTATTACAGTCCCTGCTCTAAGGACTAGGATTTCTCTATAGTGTATACAGAGTGAAATTCCCATTTATACCTTCATATTATTACAGACCCGCTTATAAGGACTAGGATTCTCTATAGTGTATACAGAGTGAATATTCCTCATTGATACCTTTTTCAAATATTATTACAGTCCCCGCTATAAGGACTTAGGATTCTCTATGTAAATACGGAGTGAATATTACTCATTTATACCATTATATTATTAAAGTCCACGCTTAAGGACTAGGATTCTCTATAGTGTGTACCAGAGTGGAATATCCTCATTTTATACCTTTCATATTATTACAGTCCCGCTATAAGGACTAGGATTTCTCTATAGTGAACATACGGAAGTGAATATTCTCATTTATACCCTTCGATTATTACAGTCCTGCATAAGGACTGGATTCTTATAGTGTATACCGAGTGAATATCCCTAATTTAACCTTCAATTATTACAGTCCCCGCTCTAGAAGGACTAGGGATCTCATAGTGAATACAGAGTAAATATCCCACATTATACCATTCGTATTATTACAGTCCCTGTAAAGGACCTAGGATTCTCTATGTGTATACAGAGTGAATATACCTCATTTATACCCTTATATTATTACAGTCCCGCTATAAGGACTAGGATTCTATATAGTGTATACAGAGTGAATATTCATCATTTATGAACCTTAATATTATTACAGTCCCCGCATAAGGACTCTAGGATTCTCTCTAGTGTGACAGATGGGAATATTCCTCATTATACCCTCGATATACAGTCCCGCTATAAGGCGAGGATTCTCTATGTGTGTTACAGAGCGGAAGATCCCTCATTTTACCCTTCAATTATTACAGTCCCTGCTATAAGGATAGGATTCTCATACGTGTTATTACAGAGTGAATATTCCGCCATTTAGGATTCTTATAGTGTATACAGAGTGAATATTCTCGTTTATACCCTTCGTATATCACAGTTCCCAGCTATAAGGACTAGGATTCTCTATAGTGGTACAGAGTGAATATCCCTCATTTATACCCTTCTATTATTACAGGCCCTGCTATTAGACTTTAGGATTCTCTTATAGTGTATACAGAGTGAATATCCTCAATTTTACCCTTCGTATAGTACGTCCCCCGCTATAAGGACTAGTTCGATAGTGTATACCGAGTGAATTTCCTCTTTATTACCCTTCGTATTATTACAGTCCCCGCTATACAGATAGGATTCTCTATAGTGTATACAGAGTGAATTATTCCTCATTTATACTCATTCATATTATTACAGTGCCCGCTATAAGGACTAGGATTATATATAGTGTGACAGAGTGAATATCCCTCATTATACCCTCATATTATTAAGTCCGCTAAGGAGTTAGGATATCTATAGTGTATACAGATGTGAATATCCTCATTAGGATTCACTCCTATAGGTATACAGAGTGAATATCCTAATTTATACCCTTCGTATTATTTACAGTCCCCGCTATAAGACAGATTCTATATAGTGACTATTACAGATTTGATATTCCTCATTATACCCTTCATAGTATTACAGTCCCCGCATATATAAGGACTAGGATTCTCCTATGTGAATACAGAGGAATATCCCTCATTGATTAACCCTTCATATTATTACAGTCCCCGCTATAAGGACTTGGATTCTCTATAGTTATACAGAGTGAAACCTCATTATACCCTTCATATATTTACAGTCCACGATTTACGGACTAGGATTCTCCTAGTGATACAGAGTGAAATATCCTCATTTATACCCTTCGTATTATTACAGTCCCCGCGATTAAGGGAATAGGATTCATCATAGTTTTGGGGGCAATACGGATGTGAATATTACTCATTTATAACTTTTTATGATACAGTCCTGCTATAAGGACTAGGATTTCGATTAGTGTGTCACAAAGTGAATATCCCTCATTTATACCCTTCATATTATTACAGTCCCCGCTATAAGGACTAGGATTCTTCTAGTGTATACAGAGGGAATATTCCTATTTATACCCTTCGTATTATTACAGTCCCGCTTAAGGACTAGGGATTCTCTATAGTGTATTCAGAGTGAATATTCCCTCATTTATACCCTTCATATTATTACGTCCCCGCTTAAGGACTAGGATTCTCTATAGGTTACAAAGTGAATATCCCCTCATGTATACCTCTATATTGACAGTCCCCGCTATAAGGACTAGATTCTTTCTTAGTGTATACAGAGTGAATATTCCTCATTTATACCCTTCGTATTATTTACAGTCCCCGCTTATAAGGACTTAGTATTCTCTATAGTGTACAGAGTGAAATCCCTCATTTATACCCTTCATATTATTACCAGTCCCCGCTATAAGGACCGGATCTCTCTATGTGGGTCCAAGTGATATCCCTCATTTATACCCTGCATATTATTACAGGCCCCCGCTATAAGGACTAGGATTTATCTTATAGTGTATACAGAGGAAATTCTTCTTTATACCTTTCATAGTATTTACAGTCCCCGCTATAAGACTAGGATGCTCTATAGTGAATACGGAGTGAATATGTACTCATTTATACCTTCATATTATACAGTACTCCCCTATAAGGACTAGATTCTCTATAGTGTATACGAGGGAATATTCCTCATTCATACCTTTCATATTATTCAAGTCCCCGCTATAAGGAATAGGGATTTATATAGTGAATAAGAGTGAATATTCCTCATTTTACCCTTCATATTATTACAGTCCCCGCTATAAGGACTCGGATTCTCTATAGTGTAGACAGAGTGAATATTCCTCATTTGGATTCTCATAGTGTATACAGAGTGAATATCTCATTTATACTCTTCGTATTATTACAGTCCCCGCTATAAGGACTAGGATTCTCTATAGTGAATACGGAGTGAATATTGACTATTTATACCTTTCAAATTATACAGTCCCCGCTATAAGGATAGGATTCTTCCTATAGTTATACAGAGGAATATTCCTCTTTATACCCTTCGTATTATTACAGTCCCCGCTTATAAGGGACTAGGATTCTATAGTGAATACCGAGTGAATATACTCATTTATACCTTTCAAAGATTACAGTCCCCCGCGATAAGGACAGGGATTCTCTTAGGTAACAGAGTGAATATCTCATTTAACCCTTACGTTATTATTACAGTCCCCGCTATAAGGGACTAGGATTCTATATATGTGTATACAGAGTGATATATCCGTCATTTATACCCTTCATATTATTACCAGTCCCGCTATAAGGGACTAGTATCTCTATAGTGTATACAGAGTGATATTCCTCATTTATACCCTTAGTATTATTACAGTCACCGCTTATAAGGACTAGGATTCTATGTTTATACAGAGAGAATATTCCTAATTATACCTTCGTATATTACAGTCCCCGCTATACAGGGAATAAGATTCTCTATTAGTGAAATACGAGTGAATATTACTCATTTATACTTTCAAATTATACGTCCCGCTATAAGGACTGAGGATTCTCTATAGTGTATACAGAGTGAATATTTCTCATTTAGGATTCTCTATAGTGTATACGAGGAAATATCCTCATTATTACCTTCGTATTATTTACAGTCCCCGCCTATAAGGACTAGGATTCTCTATAGTGTATCAGAGGGGAATATTCCTCATTAGAATTATCTATAGTGTATACAGAGTGATATATTCCTCATTTATACCTTCATATTATTAAGTCCCTGCTATCAGGCAGGATTCTCTATAGTTTATACAGAGTGAATATTCCTCATTTTATAACGTTGTATTATTACCGTCCCCGCTATAAGGACTAGGATTTATCTATATGTATACAGAGGGAATATTCCTCATTTATACCCTTCATATTATTACAGTCCCGCTATAAGGGACTAGGATTTCTATAGTGTATACAGAGTGAATATTCCTCATGTATACCCTTCCTATTATTACAGTCCCGCTATAAGCACTTAGGATTCTCTAAGTGTATACAGAGCGAATATTCCTCATTTATACCCTTTCATATTATTACAGTCCCTGCTATAAGGATAGGATTCTTATAGTGAATACAGAGTGAATATTCCTCATAACTTCGATATTGACAGTCCCGCTATAAGGACTAGGATTCTTATAGTGTGTACAGAGTGAATATCCCTCATTTATTACCCTTCATAGATTACAGTCCCTGTCATAAGGACAGGTTCTCATAGTGTTACAGAGTGAATATTCCTCATTTTAGGATTCTCTATAGTGGTATACAGAGTGAATATTCCTCATTTACCCTCGTATTATTACAGTCCCCGCTATAAGGACTAGGAGTTACTAGAGTGTATACAGGCGTGAATATCCTCATTTAGGATTCTCGATAGGTATACAGAGAATATCACTCATTTATACCATCATATTATTACAGTCACTGCGATAAGGACTAGGATTCTCTATAGTGAATACAGAGTGAATATTCCTCATTCATACCCTTAATATTATTACAGTCCCCGATTATAAGGCTAGGATTCTCTATAGTTGTATACAGAGTGAATATTCCTCATTAATACGTTCGTATATACAGTCCAACGCATAAGGACTAGGAATTCTCTAAGTGTATACAGAGTGAAATTCCTCAATTTATACCCTTCGTATTATTACAGTCCCAGCTATAAGGAATAGGAGGATTCTCTATAGTGGTACAGAGTGGAATATCCCTCATTATACCCTTCATTATATTAACGTTCCCTGCTCTTAGGACTAGGATTCTCTATAGTGTATACAGAGTGAATATTCCTCATTATACCTTCGTATTATTACAGTCCCCGCTATAAGGACTAGGATTCTCGTACTAGTGTCGAACAGAGTGAATATTCCTATTATACCCCTTCGTATATTACAGTCCACCCCCGCTACCGTATAAGGAATTAGGTTCTCTATAGTGTATACAGAGTGAATATTCCTCATTTATATCCTTCATATTATTACAGTCCTTTGCTATAGGACTAGGGATTCTCTATAGTGTGTACAGAGTGAATATCCCTAATTTATACCTTCATATTATTACAGTCCCCCGCTATAAGGACTAGGATTATCATAGTGAAACGGAGTGAATATTACTCATTATACCTTTCATAGTATTACAGTCCCGCCTAATAAGGCTAGGATTCTCTATAGTGTGTGTACAAATGAATATCCCTCATTTAACCCTTCATATTATTACAGTCCCCGACTATAAGGACTAGGATTCTCTATAGTGTGTACAAAGTGATATGCTCATTTATACCCTTCATATTATTACAGTCACCGCTGATAAGAGTAGGATTCTCTATAGTGTATACAGAGTGGAAATATGCCTCATTAGGATTCTCTATAGTGTATACAGAGTGGAATATTACTCAGCTATAACACTTCGTATTATTACAGTCCCAGCTATAAGACTAGGATTCTTTCTATAGTGTATTACAGAGTAATATTCTCATTTATACCCTTCAATTTTACAGTCCCCGCTATAGGACTAGGATCTCGTAGTGGAATACAGAAGTGAATATCCCTAATTTATTACCCTTCAATATTATGCAAGTCCCCGCCTATAAGGACTGGATTCTTATAGTGTATACAGAGTGAATATTCCTCATTATACCTTTATATTATTACAGTCCCCGCTATACGGACTAGGATTCTCTATAGTGTATAACAGAGTGACATATTACTCTCATTTATTACCCTTCGTATGATTACAGTTCCCCGATATAAGGATAGGGGATTCTCTATGTGTATACAGATTGAATTATTCCCAATTTATATCCTTCATTATTATTACAGTCCCTGCTATAAGGATAGGATTCTCTATAGTGTGTACAGAGTGAATATCCCTCATTTATACCATTCATATTATTACAGTCCCCGCTATAAGGCTAGGATTCTTCTTATAGTGATAGAGTGATTATTACTCATTTAACTTTCATATTATTACAGTCCCCGACTTATAAGGGGACAGGATTCTTATAGTGTGTACAAAGTGAATTCCCTCATTATACCCTTCATATTATTACAGGTTCCCGCTTATAAGGCGGATCTCGATAGTGTATACAGGAGGTGAATATTCCTCATTTATACCCTTAGTCTTATACAGTCCCGCTATAAGGACTAGGATTCTCTATGTGTATACAGAGTGAATATCCCTCTTTATTACCCTTCTATTATTACAGTCCCGCTATAAGGACTAGGATCCTATGTGTGACAAAGTGAATATCCATCATTCTACCCTTCATATTATTACAGTTCCCGCTATAGGACTAGGATTCTCTAATAGTGTATACAGAGTGAATATTCTTCATTTATACCTTTCATATTATTACAGTCCCGCGATAAGGACTAGGTTCTTATAGAGAATACGGAGTGAATTATTAATCATTTATACCTTTCATATTATTACAGTCCCAGCTATAAGACTAGGTTCTCATTAGTGTATACAGAGTGAATATTCCCTCATTTATACCTTTCTATTATTAAAGTCCCCCACTATAAGGACTAGGATCTATATGTGACTACAGAGTGAATATTCTCATTTATACCCTTCATATTATTACCAGTCCCCGCTATAAGGATAGGATTCTCTATAGTGTATACGAGTGATATTCCTCATTTAGGATTCTCGATAGTGTATACAGAGTGAATATTTCTCATATACTCTTCGTATTTTACAGTCCCGCTTATAAGGACTAGGATTTCCTATGTGAATACGGAGAGGTGAATATTACCATTTTATACCTTTCATTATTACAGTCCCCGCTATTAAGGACTAGGATTCTCTATAGTTTATACAGAGTGAATATTCCTCATTTATACATTCGTATATTATTACAGTCCCCGCTCTAAGGGACTAGGATTCTCTATAGTGAATACGGAGTGAATACTACTCATTTATACCTTTCTTCAAAATATTACGCCCCGCTATAAGACTAGGATTCTCTATAGTGTTACAGAGTGGAATATTCCCATTTATACCCTCGTATTATTACAGTCCAAGACTATAAGACTAGGATTCTCTATAGTGTATTACAGAGTGAATATCCCTCATTTTACATTTCAATATTATTACAGTCCCCGCTATAAGGACTAGGATTCTCTATATGTATACAGAGTGATATTCCTCATTTATACCCTTCGTATATGACAGTCACCGCTAGTATAAGGACTAAAAGATTCTCTATAGTGGAATACGGAAGGAATATTACTCATTTAATACCTTTAAAATTATTACAGTCCCCGCTATAAGGACTAGATTCGCTATTAGTGAATACAGAGTGAAATATTCCTCTTTATGGATTCTCTATAGTGTTACAGAGTGAAATATTCCTCATTTATACCCTCGTATTATTACAGTCCCCGCTATAAGGATAGGATTCTCTATAGTGTATACAGAGTGAATATTCCTTCATTAGAATTCTATTAGTGTATACAGAGTGAATACTTCCTTATTTATTACCCTTCATATTATTACAGTCCCCGCTATAAGACTAGGATTCTCTATAGTGATACAGAGTGAATATCCTCATTTACCCTTCATATTATTTACAGTCCCTGCTATAAGCACTTAGGTCTAATATAGTGTATACAGAGCGAATATCCTCATTTATACCCTTCCTAGTAGTACAGTCCTGCTATAAGGCCTAGGATTCTATATAGTGAATACAGAGTGAATATCCCATTTATAACCCTTCGATTATTACAGTCCCCGCTATAAGGGACTAGGATTCTCTATAGTGTGTACAGAGTGAACATCCCCATTTATTACCCTTCATATTTTACAGTCCCTGCTATAAGACTAGGATTTCTCTATAGTGTTGTACAGAAGTGAATAATAAATTCCTCATTAGGGATTCTATATAGTGTATACAGAGTGAAGATCCCTCATTATACCCTTCATATGATTACAGTCCCTGCTATAAGGACTGGATCTCTATAGATGAATAACAGAGTGAATATTCCCTCATTTATACCCGTCATATTATTACAGTCCCCGCTATAAGGACTAGGATTCTCTATAGTGTATACAGAGTGAAAATCCTCATTTATACCCTTCGTATATGACAGTCCCCGCTATAAGGACTAGGATTCTTATATAGTGAATACAGAGTGAATATTCCTCATTTATTACCCTTCATATTATACAGTCCCGCTATAAGGACAGGTTCTCTATAGTGAATACGGAGTGGAAATTACTCATTTTACTTCATATTATTAGTCCCGCTATAAGGATAGGCTCTCTATAGTGTGTAGAACAAAGGAATATCCCTCATTTATACCATTCATATTATTACAGTCACGCTATAAGGAATAGGATTTCTCTAGTGTATACAGAGGAATATTCCTCCTTATACCCGTGATTATTACAAGTCCCCGCGATAAGGACTAGGATTCTTATAGTGTATACAGAGTGAATTCCCTCATTTATCCCTTCATATTATTTACATTCCCGCCTATAAGGACTAGGATTCTCTATAGTGTGTACAAAGTGAATATCCCTCATTTATACCCTTTCATAGTAATTACAGTACCCGCTATAAGGACTAGGATTTTATAGTGTATGACAGAGTGAATATCTGTCATTAACCTTTCATATTATACAGGCCCCGCTATAAGACTAGGATTCTCTTATAGGGAAACGGTAAGTGAATATTACTCATTTATTACATTCATATGATTACAGTCCCCGCTTATAGGATAGGTTCTCTATAGTGTATACAGTGTGAATATCCTCATTATACCTTTCATATTATTAAAGTACCGCTATAAGGACTAGATTCATTATATAGTGAATACCAAGAGTGAATTTCCTCATTTATACCCTCCAATATTACAGTCCCCGATAAGGACTAGGATTCTCGAGTGTATACAGAGTGAATATCCTCATTAGGATTCTCTATTGTGTATACAGAGTGAAATATTCCGCATTTATACTCTTCGTATTATTACAGTACCGCTATAAGGACTAGGATTCTCTAAGTGAATACGGAGTGAATATTAATCATTTATTACCTTAAATATTACAGTCCCCGCTATTAAGACTAGGATCTCTTTTATAGTTTATCCAGAGTGAATATTCCTCATTTATACCCTTCGTATTATTTACAGTCCCCGCTTATAAGGACTAGGATTCCTCTATAGTGATACGGAAGTGAATTATTACTCATTTATACCTTTCAAATTATTACAGTTCCCCCATTAAGGACTAGATTCTTATAGTGTATACAGAGTGAATATTCCTCTTTATACCCTTCGATTATACAGTCCCCGCTATAAGGGACTAGGATTCTCTATAGTGTATTCAGAGTGAATATCCCTCAATTATATACCCTTATATTATTACAGTCCCCGCTATAGGACTTAGGATTATCTATAGTGTATACAGAGTGAATATTCCTCATTTATACCCTTCGTATGAGTACAGTTCCCCGCATAAGACTAGGATCTCTATAGTTATACAGAGTGCATATCCTCATATTACCCTTCGTCTTATTAAAGTCCCCGCTATAAGAGGACTACGTTTCTCTATTAGTGAATACGGAGTGAATATTACTCATTAACCTTTCAATGATTTACAGTCCCGCTTTTATAAGAGACTTAGAACTCTATAGTGTATCCAGAGTGAATATTTCTCATTTAGGATTTCTAATAGGTATACAGAACGTAATATTCTTTTTATACCCTTAGTATTATACAGTCCCGCTATAAGGACTAGGATTCTCTAAGTGTATACAGAGTGCTATCCTCATTAGGATTCCTATTCGTGTATACAGAGTGAATATTCCCCCCCTTTCATTTATACCATTGTATTATTACAGTCACCGGCATAATGACTAGGATTCTCTATAGTGAATACGGAGTGAAATATTACTCATTTATACCTTCAAATTATTACAGTCCCCGCTAAGACTAGGATGCTCTCTCGTGTATACAGAGTGAATATCCTCATTTATACCTTCGTATTATTACAGTCCCCGCTATAAGACTAGGATTCTCTCTATAGTGTATACCAGAGTGATATCCCTCATTTATAACCCTTCATATTATTACAGTCCACGCTATAAGGACTGGGATTCTCTATAGTGTATACAGAGTGGATTAATTTCCTCATTTATACCCTCGTTTAGTACAGTTCCCCGCATCAAGGACTAGGATTCTCTATAGTTTATACAGAGTGAATATTCCTCATTATACCCTGCGTATATCCAGTCCCGCTTATCAGCGACTAAAGTCTCTATATGAATACGGAGTGAATATACTCATTATACCTTTCAAAAAATTATTACAGTCCCCGCTATAAGGACTATAATTTTATAGTGTATACAGAGTGAATATTTCTCATTTGGATTCTATATAGTGTATTACAGAGTAATATTCCTCATTGACCCTAGTAATTCTTACAGTCCCCGCTATAACGACTAGGATCTCTATAGGTCTACAGGTGAAATATTCCTTCATTTTATTTAGAATTCTCTATGTGTTACAGAGTGAATATTCCTCATTTATACCCCCCTCATATTATTACAGTCCCTGGTATAAAGGACTCTAGATTCTCTATAGTGTAGACGAGCGAATATTCCTCATATTATACCCTTCATATTAGTTAACAGGCCCTGTATAAGGACTAGGTTCTCTTATGTATACAGAGTGAATTTCCTCAATTTTATACCGTTCGTATTATTACAGTCCCGATATAAGGACTAGGATTCTCTATAGTGTATACAGAGGAATATTCACATTTATACCTTCATAATATTTACCGTCCCCGCTATAAGGACTAGGATCTCTATAGTTATACCAGATGTGAATATATCCCCTCATATACCCTTAATATTATTACAGTCCCGCTATAAGGGATAGGATTCTCTATAAGTGTATACAGAGCGAATATCCCTCATTTATACCCTTCATCTTCTTACAGGTTCCCCGCTTATAAGGACTAGGATTCCTCTATGTGTATACAGAGTGAATATTCCTCATTTAGGATTTCTATGTGTATACAGAGTGAATCTTCCTCATTTATACCCTTCATATTATTACAGTCCCCGCTATTCTATAAGGACTTTAGGATTCTCTATAGTGTATACAGGTGATATCCCTCTTTTATACCCTCAATATTATTACAGTCCACCGTTATGATAAGGAATAGGATTCTCTATAGTGTATACAGAGTGAATATTCCTTCATTTATACCCTTAATATTATTACAGTCCCAGCTATAAGCGACTAGGATTCTCTATAGTGTATTACAGAGTGAAATATTCCTCAGTTATTTACCCTTTCATATTATTACAGTCCCCGCTATAAGGACTAGGATTTTCTCTATAGTGTATACAGAGTGAATATTCCTTCATTTATACCCTTCATATTATTACAGTCCCCATGCTATAAGGACTAGGATTATCTATAGTTGGATACAGAGTTGAATATTCTCAATTTATACCCTTATATTATTACCGCCCCGCTATAGGGGACTCAGGATTTCTATAGTGAATCACAGAGTGAATAATTACTCATTTATACCCTTAATATTACAGTCCCCGCATAAGGACTAGGATTCTCTATAGTGTATACGAGTGAAGATCCCTCATGATACCCTTCATATATTACAGTCCCCGCTATAAGGACTAGGATTCTCTATAGTGATACAGAGTGAATATTCCCTACGATTATACCCTCATTGATAGTCCCTGCTATAAGGACTAGGATTCTCTATATAGTGAATACAGAGTGAATATTCCTAATTATACCCTTCATTAGATAAAGTCCCCGCATAAGGGACTAGGAATTAGCCATAGTTACATAGAGTGAATATCCTCATTTTATACACTTCATATATTACAGTCCCTGCTATAAAGGATGATTCTCTATATAGTGGATACAGAGTGAATATCCCCTCCAATTTATACCTTCATATTAGACAGTCCCGCGTATTAAGGACTAGGATTCTCTATAGGTGTATACAGAGTGAATATTCCTCATTTATCCCCTTCATATATTACAGTTCCGCTATAAGGACTAGGATTCTCTATAGTTATACAGAGTGAATATTTCCTCATTTATACCCTTCGTATTATTACAGTCCCCGCTATTAAGACTAGGATTCTCTATAGGGAATACGAGTGGAACTATTACTCATTAACCCTTCAATTATTACAGTCCCCGCTGATAGGACTAGGGATTATCTATAGTGTATTAAAAGAGTGAATATCCTCATTTATACCTTCAATTATTACAGTCACCCGCTATAGGAATAGGACTTCTCTATAGTGTATACTGAGTGAAATCCTAATTTATAACCATTCATATGATTAACAGTCCCTGCTTAAGGACTAGGATTCTCTATATAGTGAATAAGAGTGAATTTCCTCATTTATCCCGTTCATTATTATTAAAGTACCGCTATAAGGACTCGGATTCCTATATGTACACAGAGTGCATATCCCTCATTCTATACCCTTCATATTATGTTACAGTCTCTGCTATAAAGACTAGGATTCTCTGATATAGTGTATACAGAGTGAATATTTCCTCATTTATCCCTTCATATTATTAACAGTCCCCGCTATAAGGATAGGATTCTATATAGTGAAGACAGAGGATATCCCTCATTATACCCTTCATATTTATTACAGTCCCCGCCTATAAGGACTAGGATTCTCTATAGTGTTACAGCGGTGAATATCCCTCATTTATACCCTTCCTATTATACAGTCCCTGCCTATAAGGACTACGATTCTCTATAGTGTATACGAGGAAATATACCTCATTATACCCTTCTATTATTTACGTCCCCGCCTATAAGGACTAGGACTTTCTCTTAGTGTATACAGAGTGAATATCCACTCATTTATACCCTTTCATATTATTACAGTCCCCGCTATACGGACTGGATTCTCTATAGGGTATACAGAGTTACTATCCCTCATATATACCCTTAATATTATTACAGTCCCCGACAAAGGACTAGGATCTCTATATAGTGATACAGAGTGAAGATTCTAATTTATACCTTTCATATTATTACAGTCCCCGCTATAAAGGATAGGACTAGGATTCTATATAGTGGATACAGAGTGAATATGCCTCATTTAGGATTATCTATAGTGGATACAGGTGAATATTCCTCAGTTTATACCCTTTGTATTATTACCAGTCCCGCTATAAGGACGACAGATTCTCTATAGTGTATACCGAGTGAGTATTCCTCATTTATACCCTTCGTATTATTAAAAGTCCCCGCTATAAGGGACTAGGATTTCTATAGTGTACAGAGTGAATA
Organism: Hymenochirus boettgeri; assembly: GCA_019447015.1. Lineage (NCBI taxonomy): Eukaryota > Metazoa > Chordata > Amphibia > Anura > Pipidae > Hymenochirus > Hymenochirus boettgeri. The sequence continues at coordinate 12,923,966 of CM033470.1, forward strand.
TTCTCAATTTTATACCCTTCGTATTTTTACAGTCCCCGCTATAAGGGACTAGTAGGTTCTCTATAGCTGTGTACAGATGAATATTCCTCATTTAGGAGTCTATATAGGATACAGAGTGAATAATTCCTCATTTATCCCCTTTGTATATTACAGTCCCAGCTATAAGGACTAGGATTCTCTATAGTTGTATACAGAGGGAATATCCTCATTATTACCCTTCGTATTAGTAAAGTCCCCGCTGTAGGGACTAGGATTTCTATAGTGTATACAGAGGGATATTCCTCATTTATACCTTTCATATTAGTTCAGTCCCGCTATTTAATAAGGACTAGATTCTCTATAGTGAATACGAAGTGAATATTTACTCAATTTATACCTTCATATTATACAGTCCTGACTATAAGGACTAGGTTCTTCCTATAGTGAAGGGTATACAGAGTGAATATCTCATTTATACCCTTCATATATTTAGTAAAGTCCCCGCTATAAGGACTAGATTCTATTATAGTGATACAGAGTGAATATTCCTATTATACCGTCATATTATTACCGTCCCCGCTATAAGGACGAGGATTCTATTAGTGAATAAGAGTGAATATTCCTCCATTATAACCTTCATAGTATTTACGTCCCTGCTATAAGGGCTAGGATTCTCTATAGTTGTATGCAGAGTTAATATTCCTTAATTTATACCCTTCGTTTGATTACAGTCCCCGCTATAAGGACGAGGATTCTCTATAGGGTAACATAGTGAATATTCATCATTTATACCCGTCATATTATTACAGTCCCCGCTATAAGGGAATAGGATTCTATATTAGTGAATTAATAGTGGAATTCTTCATTTACATACCCTTCATGATTACAGTCCACGCTATAAGGAATAGTATTACTATAGGTTATACAGAAGGGAATATTCCTTCATTTAGGATTCTTCTAGTGTATACAGAGTGAATATTCCTATTTATAATCTTCGTATATACAGGTCCACGCTATAAGGACTAGGATTCTCTATAGTAACTACGGAGCGACTATTACTATGACCTTTCTATTATTACAGTCCCCGCTATAAGGATTAGGAGTCTCTATAGTGTATACAGAGCGAATATTCCTCATTTATACCCTTCAGATATACAGTACCTGCTAAAGGACTAGGATTCTCTATAGTGTATACAGAGTGAATATCCTCATTTAGGATTCTCTATAGTGTAGATAGAGTGAATATTCCTCATTATACCCTTCGTATTATTACAGTCCCCGATCTAAAGGATTAGGATTCTCTAAGTGATACAGACGTGAATAGCCTTCTTGATACCCTTCATATTATTACAGTACCCGCTATAAGGATTAGGATTCTCTATAGTGTATACAGCGTGAATTTCCTCATTTATACCCTTCATGTATATTTACAGTCCCCGCCCTATAAGGGACTCGGATTCTCTATAGTGAATTAAAGAGTGAATATCCCTCATTTATACCCTTCTATTATTACAGTCCCGCTATAAGGATAGGATTCTCTATAGTAAATACAGAGTTGGATATCCTCATTTATTTAACCTCATTTATTACAATACCCGCTATAAGGACTAGGATTCTCTATAGTGTATACAGAGTGAATATTCCTCATTTATACCCTTTCATATATTACAGTCCCCGTATAAGACGAGGATTCTCTATAAAAGTTGGTATACAGAGGAATATTCCTCATTTATAACCCTTCATATTATTACAGCCCCGCCTCTAAGGACTAGGATTCTCATAGTGGATTACAGCAGTGAATTTCCTCATTTATACCCTGCATATTATTACAGTTTCTGCTATAAGGACTAGGATTCTCTCATGGTATACAGAGCTGACTAACCCTCATTATACCCCCCTTCATATATTACAGTCACCCGATATACGGACTAGGATTCCATAGTGTATACAGAGTGAAATATTCCTCAGTTAGGATCTCTATAGTGTATACAGAGTGAATATTCCTCATTTATTACCCTTGTATTATTACAGTCCCCGCTTATTTTTAAGGACTAGGATTCTCTATAGTGTACGAGTGAGATTCCTCATTTATACCCTTCGTATTATTACAGTCCCTGCTAATAAGGACTAGGATCGTTCTTTACAGTGTTACAGAGTGAATATTCCTCATGTATACCCTTCGTAATTAATTGGCGTCCACGCTATAGGACTAGCGATTAGCTATAGGGTGTCAGAGTGTAAATCCCTCATTTTCTTTACCCTTCATATTATTACCGTTCCCCACTATAAGGACTAGGATTCTATATAGGTGTATAAATAGCGAATATCCCTCATTTATACCCTTCATATTATTACAGCCCCGCTAAAAGGACAGGATTCTCTATAGTGTATACAGAGTGAATATTCCTCATTGGATCTCTATAGTGTATACAGAGGAATATTCCCATTTATACCCTTTGTATTATTACAGTTCCCCGCTCTAAGGACTAGGATTTCTCTATAGTGTATACGGAGTGAATATTCCTCATTTATACCCTTCGTATTATTACAGTCCCCGCTTAAGACTAGGATTCTCTATAGTGTATACAGAGTGAATCTTCCTCCTTTATACCCTTAGTATTATTACAGTCCCCGCTATAAGGACTAGGATTCTCTCTAGTGGTCCAGAGTGAATATCCCTCATTTATACCCTTCATATTATTACAGTCCCGCACTAAGGACTAGGATTCTCTAAGTGTTACAGAGTGATATTCCTCATTTATACCCTTAATATATTACAGTCCCGCTATAAAGGACTAGGATTCTCTATAGGTATACAGAGGGAAATTCATCTTGTAGACCTTCAATTATTCACCAGTCCCCGCCTATAAGGACTAGGATTTTCTAGTGTATACAGAGTGAATATACCTTATTTTACCCTTCATAATTATTACAGTCCCCGATATAGACTAGGATTCTCTATAGTGTATACAAAGAGTGAAAATCCATCCATTTATACCCTTCATAATTTCAGTCCCCATATAAGGACTAGGATGCTCTATAGTGTGAACAGATGTTTAATTATCTCTTTATACCTTCATATTATCAGTCCCCTTGCCTATAAGGACTAGGGATTCTTCGTAGTAGTGACTACAGAGTGTAATCTTCATCAATTTTACCCTCTATATTATTACAGTCCCGCTTATAAGGAATAGGATTCTATATAGGACTATACAGAGTGGAATCCTAATTTATAACCTTCTATTATGAAACCTGTATGACTAGACTCTAGTTAGTGTATACAGAGGTGAATATTCCTCATTTATTCCTATATTATTACACCCCGCTAGAAGGACTAGGATCTCTATAGTAGATACGAAGACGTGAATATTCCATTATATGTATACATATATTATTACAGTCCCGCTATTAAGGAACTTAGGATTCTCTAGTATACAATGAATTCTCATGCTTATAGCGAAGCAGAGGGATATATCTCATTATCCTTCATTATTAATACGTCCCCGCTATAAGGAAGGATTATACTAGTAGTAGAACAGGTGTATATTCCTATTTAGATCCCTATGATCTATTAACAGTCCCGCTAAAGGATCAGGATTCTCTATAGTGTATTACAGAGAATATTCCTCATTATACCCTATTATTACAGTCCCGTATAAGGCTAGGATTCTCTAGGATTACAGAGGAAATTCACCTATTATACCTTCTTCTATATTACCAGTCCCGACTAAGGTATTAGGATTTCTATAGTGTTACAGAGCTGAATATCACTACATTTATACCCCTGAATTGTATACAGTCCCGCTCTAAGGATCGTATTTCTTCATAGTGTTATTACATAAGTGAATATTCCCTCATTTTACTTTCATTATTATTACAGCCTTTGCTATAAGGACTAAGGATTGCTCTATAGTGTATACAGAGTGAATATTCCTCATTTATACCCTCATATTTATTACAGGTCCCCGCTATAAGGACTAGGATTCTATCATAGTGAATACAGAGTGAATATTCCTCAATTTATACACCCTTCATATATACCGTCCCCGATAAGGACCTAGGATTCTTATAGTGAATACAGAGTGAATATCCTCATTCATACATTCATATTATTACAGTCCCCGCATATAAGGACTAGGATTATCTATAGTGTATTACAGAGGTGAATATTTCATTTATACCCTTCCTATATTACAGTTCCCGCTTAAGGACTAGGATTCTATATAGTTGAAACAGAGTGCATATTCCTCATGTATACCGTCATATTAGTACAGTCCCTGCTATAAGGACTAGGAAGTTCTCTGAGTAGGGAGGCAGATTTTTGGTTTTGTGAAGAGGCCGAAGGGAGACCCTGCAGAGGAGGACAGTCCCGTCGAGAAGGGATCAGGAGGCGCGATAGGAGAAAAGAGGGAAGATGGCCGCCGGGGAGACCCGGGCAGAGGAGGACAGGCCCAGCTATAAGGACTAGGATTCTTTCCTATAGTGAAACATAGTGAATAATATTCCTCATTTTATACCCTTCAATTATTACAGTCCCCGCGTATAAGGACTAGGATATCCTCTATAGTGATATACAGATTGTGAATTTCCTCATTTAGGATTCCTCTAAGTGTATACAGAGTGAAATATTCATAATTATACTCTGTCGTATTATTACAGTCCCCCGATATAAGGACGAGGATTCTCATAGTAAATACGGAGTGAATATACTCATTATACCTTTCATATTCTACAGTCCCCGCTATAAGGAATAGGAGTCTCGATTTAGTGTATACAGACCGTGATATTCCGCATTTTAGGATTCTCATTATAGCGTATACAGAGTGTAAATATTCCTCATTTATACACCTCATACTTATTACAGTCCCGCTATAAGGATTTAGGATTCTATATAGTGTAACCATGAAGCGAATATTCCTCATTTATTACCCTTCATATTAGTAAAAAGTACTGCCTATAAGGACTAGGATTCTCATAGTGTATACAGAGTGAATTTTCCTCATTTAGGATTCTCCTATAGTGTATACCGAGTTGAATAATTCCTCATTTATACACTTCATATTATACCAAGCCTCCCCGCTATAAGGATTAGGATTCTCTATAGTGGTACAGACGGAATAATCCTCATTCGATACCTTTCATATTATTACAGTCCCCACGCTTGATAAGGAGGAGGAGTCGCCGAGATGGGGAGGACAGGGAAAGGTGAAGTGATTATTTTGCGCCCACCCCCCCCCCCCCCCCCCCCCGTCGCGGACACGAGCGCCCGCGGCAGATCACAGCAGACACACGACGCCCGGCAGAGGCAGGACAGGCAACCGCGATAAGGACGGGAGGCGCGAGAGGGAAGCACAGTATCGGGAATAGCCCGCAGGGGACCGCGGCAGAGGAGGACAGGCCCCGCCCGAGAAGGAGAGGAGGGCGGGAGGAAGACAGAGGGAAGATGGAAGTAAGGGAGGACCGCGGCAAGAGGAGGACAAGGCCCAGCTAAGGACTAGGAGTACTATAGTGTATACCAGAGGTGAAATTTCCTAATTTTAACACCTCATTGAGTACATCCCCGCCTTCATACGGATAGGATTCTCTTAGGTATACAGAGTGAAATTTCTCATTTATAGCCCTGCCATATTATTACAGTCCTTCCTCCCCCAACCTTTAGACTCTTCATTATTATACAGTTCCCTCGCTTATTAAGGGCACTGGGGGGATTCTCTATTTAGTGCCTATACAAGAGGAACCTCTCTCATTTATATCCCTTTATATATTCAGGTCCCCCGCCTATAGGGGGGGACTAGGTGATTTTCTTTCTATTAGTGTATTACGACGTGAATATTCCTTCATTATTACCCTTCATATTATTTACAACTCCCCGCGATTATCTCGGACTAGGATTCTCTATAGTGAATACGAGTCGGAATATCCCTCCATTGATTCTTACCACCTTATATTACCGACAGTCCCCGCGCTCATAACGGGGAGGGGAATCTCCGGATTCTGATCACAGCTGTATACGGGAGGGAAATTATTCCCGTCACTTGATTCCTTACCCTTCGATTTATTTACAGTTTCCCCCCGCTATTAAGGGGGACTAGTATTTTCTCTATAGGTATACAGAGGTGGACTATTATCTCACTTTTATCCCCCTACCCCCCTTAGTATTATTCTACAGTTCCCGCTAACAGCGGACGAGGACTTCTCCCCCTCATCAAGTGATTTAACAGATGCCTGGAATATCCCTCATTTTGTCATTTACCCCGTCATATGCAGAACCCCCCACCGTTCCCCGCTGATAAGGTACTAGGATTCTCTATAGTGACTATTGTCACACAGGAGTGACATATCATTCTAATTTATACCCTTAATACTTATTACAGTCCCCGCTTTATAAGACTACCGGGATTCTCTATAGTGAATACACGAGACGAAATATTCCCTCATTTTTATTTACCATTAGTACGCCTATTAACCAGTCAAACGCTATTTAAGGACTAGGGATTCTCTATAGGGGTCTTACAGAGGGAATATTCTTCTTCATTTATGTTTCCACTTTCATTATCTATTTACAGTCACCCCCGCTATAAGGACTAGGATTCTTCTTATATGATTTCCTCATTCACGGACCTCGTGAAATTACTTATAGTTTACACTAACCCTTTCACTATTTATTTTAACCCAGCTTTCCACTGCACCTTCACTCAACTTTACAGGACCCATAGCGATTCTCTATGGTTACTACAGACCACCTGGGAACTATTCCCAGCCTTTACTTACCCCCTTCATATATTTAACAGTCCCCGGATATATGGACTAGGATTCTTCCTATTGAGTGTATGAAAGGATGCTGAACCCTATGTAATTCATTTATACCCGTCATTATATTACAGTCTCCCGCCCTTGCCTGATACCAGGGACTAGGGATGCTTTCTCATCAATCCGGCCTATGTCACCCCGGAGGGAAATTCCTCATTTATACCCTTCAATATTACGTTACCCGCTATAAGGCTAGGATTCCGATAGTTTATACAGAGTGAAATTATTTCACCTCAATTTTTTTTGACCCTTCGTTTCCCTTACCAGCTCTCCCGCTTAAAAGGACTAGGGGAATTATCTTATAGTGTATACAGGTAAGTGAATATTTCTAATCTATCCACACGTCGTCTTATTCCAAGTCCCCACCCCGCTTATAAGGACTAGCTCGATTACTATATCTTTATGTTGTATTGACAGACCTTGTTGAATATTCACACTTCATTTGTAGACAAACCCGTTTTCAATTCATTACCCAGCCTGCTTTATAAAGGACTGGTTCTCCGCATTAGTGTATAACACGCACGCTGAATATTTCCTTAATTTATTTGACCCTTCGTATTATTTAACAAAGTCCCCGCTACTTAAGGAATAGGATTCTCTTTATATGGAAAATTGTACGGAATAGTGAATATTCCTCATGTATACCTTCATATTATTTGACAGTCCCGATTTATAAGACTAGGGATTTCGATATAGTGTATAAGGAGGGAATAGATTAATCCATGGATGGGTAACGTTGTTTGGTATTACAGGCCCCGCTAATAGGAATAGGGATTCTTCTATTAGTGTATTACAAGAGTTGAATTATTCCTTCATTTATTTACCCTTCGTATTATTTACCAGTCCCCCGCTATAAGGGACTCTTCCCCCCTTTTTTTTTTCCCCCCCCCCCTCTCCCTCCCCCGCTCCTATAGGACACCTAGCGACTCCTCAAACCTAGTGATTCCTCTTCTCCCCCCTCACCTGCTATAGAGTGTATTACAGAACACTCCCCCGCGGAACTTAACCCCGCTTACCCTTCATACCTCTTCATATTATTACCAGTACCCCGCTCTATAAGGACTAGGGATTATCGGACGAGTCCGTTATTTAACAGAGCGTAATATTCTCACTTAGGGGTCGGGATTGCATCTAACCTTGGGTCATACAGACGTGAATATTTCCTAAGTTATACCCCTTTCACTACTCTTACATAGCTCCACCTCCCTCCCCTTCCCGCCACCTATCCCACAAGGGGACCGAGGATTCTACGGCCAGAGTTGTGTCTATAACAGGACCACCCCCGTGAATATTAAGTTTTTCACCCTTGGATTCTATATAGGTAATTACACGACTCGTGAATACCCCCCTTCCTCATTTACATCCACTTCAGTATTGTATTACAGTCCAACGATTATAATGGCACCTAGGGATTCTTATTCAGTGTCATACGAGTGAATATTCCATTGCAATTCATCACTTCCGCTCATTTATTACTAGTCCCCGCCCTAATATATACTCATGTAACCTTCAGGCATTACGTCCCATTTAGTGTATATACAGACCCTGTGACCACTATCCCCCTCCCCCTCTCATTTTATTTAACATTCGTCACTAGTTACCACAAGTCCCCGTAAGAAGGGAACTCAGGATTCTCCTATAGCGGGGGGGGTTGTGGTGACTTACCAGAGTTCGACATATCCCTTCTATTTACCCCCTACCCTTCACCAGCCTTATACTTACATGTGTCCGGTATAAGCCGACTAGGATTCTCCTTTACTTAGGGTGTCCTACATTAGGGAATATTCCTCATCTGTTATACCCCTCCCTTCATTATTATCCAGTCCCCGCTTATAAGGGAATCTCGGGATTTCTATATAGTCGTAGCCCCAGAGTTTCAACATTATTCCCTCAGATTCTCTTACCCACATCTTTCTATTACCAGTTACCCCCCCGCCGTTTTACCTAACCGGCACTAGGATTCATCTCTATAGTGTGTCTATTTTGTTTAACCAGACCGGGAATTTACTTTTCCACTCACCTTATTTACCTTCTTCATATTATCCTACCAGCCCCGCCCTGTTATTCATACCGTGAACTAGGGTATTACTCTATTCCTATATTAAGGGTATCAGAGTTCAAAATTTCATTCATTTATCCCTCTCATACCTTTATTAACAAGCTCCCACGCTAGAACGGGAACTTTTGGCATTACTCTATTAGTGTTAACAGCGACCCCGCTAACATATACCCCTCCCATCATTCTAACCTTCTATAGTATTACAGTCCCCACGCACTATTATACGGCAACTAGGATTTTATTAGCGTACTAAAGGCGGATAATATCCCTCAATCTTATTATTCCCTTTCAATATTAATCTCAGCTCCCGCTTTTATAAGTGACTAGGGATTCTATATAGTGTTGACAGCGAGGGTTTATACTATCCCTCATTTATAACCCTTTCATAATTAGTAACACAGCCCTCCACCGCCACTAAGTGACTAGGCGGCATCTTCACTATAGTGGAACCTTCCTCTAACGAGTTAATTATCCTCTTTACGCTCACCTCTTTTCCCCACTCACTTATTTAACAGTCCCCGCTATCCTCCCATTAAGGATCTGGGATTACTCCTCATAGGTTTGGTTCATTCACAGACCCTCGTGAATATCATCATCCGTCCATTTTTACACAACACCCCACCCTTGCATATTATTAAAGTCCCCTGCTCTCCCATAAGGCCACCGAGGATCCCCTAAATTTAGCAAGGTGTATTACAGCATGTGATTATTACGCCATTAGGCATCGTATTCTTACGACTAAGTCGTTCTATAACAGGATTCTCCCCTCCGTGACTAACTAGCATCCTCCCCATTTATAACCCTTTCGCTTCCCCTATTCATTACCACAGCGTCCCGCCTCCTTCCTCCCCCTCCCCCCTTTCTCCTCCCTCCCCCCCGCTATATTAAGGGTAACCTACGGCCGCATTCTCTACCTAGCTGTACCCCGTTACCCCCCAGGTGAACTTATCACCCTTCTAGTATGCCGAATTATCTTCAGTTTGCTACCCTCCACCAGAGTGAGAATCCTATTCCTCTATTCCTATTACCCTTCTTACCCATTACTTACAGCTCCCCCTGCGCTCTTCCATTACAGGGCTAGGGATTCTCTCTTACTTTAGCCCCCCCCGGCCTATGACAAGACGCCTCTCCCCGGACAACATTTCCCCCCATTCATGTCTTATACCCGCTGTTCATATTATTACAGTGTTCACCGCTTCCGCATTTTACCATCGGACTAGGCATTCTTCACTATCAGCTGACCAATTAAGGACCCCCCCCCCCTCCCCCGCTCTGCAAATGACGTTATATTCCTATTGAAACCTGTACCGCCCCAACTTCATTCACAGTTCCCCGCTGCCACCTTTTAAGGACTAGGATGCCTCGCCATCCACGCTGTACCTCCACCATGCATCCTCCTCCCGGGACGATTTCCTCTTTCACAATTTACACACTGTCTTCACACCCCCATCTTATTTCACGTTCCCACGCCCTTAGGAACCCCCAAAAGGACCTAGGCATCTCTTACTATAACGTGTACTACAGATTGTGGAAGATCCTCATTTAGGATCTTCTCGTTTCCCACCATCATAACCGCCGTTTTATACCAGCACCGCTGACACCCTATTTCTTCAAGTTTCCGATTACTTCTTCGTCAGTACTTTCCACCAGTCCCCCCCGTATCCTTCCCCCTATAAGGACTATGTGATCTACATCTATCCCACGCGGAATACCTCGGGTTGCCCCCCCCCTTCCTCTTTTTTTCGCCTCCTTGCTGCAGTGATTTACTTTGTTATTTTTCCCTATTAGTTCACATTTTCTTACCTACCGCCCTTTTTTTAACCTTAATTTTTTACTCTAACCGCCCTCCATTGTAAGGTACTTAGGATTCACTCTCCAGACAGTGCCCATAAGACTGTTGTCCGTAATTTATTCCCTCTTTGATGTTACCCCCTTTCCCCTCCAATGCATCTCCATTATCCACGTACCCGCCTTTTTTTCATATAGCGTCCTAACTAGGTTTATTAGCTCGTTAGGCCTTGTTTACCTACAATGACCCCCCTTTTGAGACCCCACCTCTATTTTTTACCTGTCCATTTACTTTTCACCTTACTTCAATTATTTACTAGTCCACCCTGAGCCCATTAAGGACTTAGGTTTGACTCCTACTTTCCCCCCCTCACCTCCCCAATCCCCGTGTTTAATTTTCTACAGTATTGTTTTGAATATTCTAATTTATACTTCTTATTTTATTTACCTTCACGCTCCACGCCTTATATTTAGTGCCCACTATTGGATTTTCTTTATAGAGGTTTTGAATGACAGAGTGTACCCATTGTATTTCTTTCTCTTTTCACCTTTTTTTTTTTTTCTCCTTTAAATGATTTTTAACCACCCGCCTCCATGCTATAAGGACTAGGATTGCTCCTAGAGCGTGTTCCCCCCACAGCTTACCAGTATTTTTCCTCCGTGAAGCACCTCCCGCAACCCAGCTTTATAATCCTTTCACTATGTTCCCTTATTTACCCCACCCCTTTACAGGTCCACGGATCCCTTTTATCACCCCCCAGGATAGCGATTAGTCTACTAGTAGTCCGGCTTCCATACATGATGTTCCCGGATAGACTTCTTACTAGTCAATTTATACCCCATCCTTATACTTTATTATTTAACAAATGTACTTGGCCCTATAAGTTTTGCACTTGCAGCCTGTTATTATCTATTATCAGTCCCGCCCGCCTAGATGTAAGACCCCCGCTCGACGCACCTAACCTTCACTCCTTGTGTTTCCGTACGGGGGTAACACTGAGCTTCCCCTTTTTATTACTTTTGCAAAGGAAACGCTCTTTCTGGTTCCCTTCCCCTACGATTTTCAGGGACTAGAGTCTTTTCTTATCAGTGTAGACCCAGACCCCGCCTGTTCTCGCCTCAAATATTACACGCCCGTCTGTTCTTTATACCCTTCCACCTATTATTACAGGCCCCGCTATAACGCGACCTACGGCAATTTTTTGATCATATTTTACGTGTTTTATACAGATTTTCTGTGGCCATATCCCTAATTTTTACCCACCCCTTTTTTATATTTATTTTTATTACCTCCCACCGTCCATACGCTCACCCTTCCTAGTGTACTAGGATTTCTTGTATGTCATATTAGTGTCATGCAGACCTTGTATCTTTATATTCCTTTTCCATTTATACTCTTTTATAGAGTTCCGTATTGTTACCAGTCCCCGCTATTTATAAGCGACCTCAGGATTTTCCTTCTCTACTAGGCTGTTGGTTGATTCCAGCTACGTGCCTTAATATTCTCATTTATTTGATCCCTTTCGGTTTCTTTTTTTTATGTTTACAGTTTTAACCCGGCCCCAGTATTTTTTTAGGACTAGTGTCTTCTAATCCATGTTTTCGCTAGTTACTAGAGTGCACATGTTACTTTGCCCTCATTTATTTTTGACAAGGCACATTTTTGAATTTCAGACACAGTTACACTGTATACTAAAAGGGGGTTAACTATGGACTACCTACACGAGGGACCCCTTTTTTTTTTCCTATGGATTTAGTTGCTACCTTTTCATCCCCACACATGCCCACCCTTTTTTCTCTTCGTCTCTTGACAACCCGCCATGTTTTCTTTTTTTTCCCATGCAGCGCCTATTATTTTTCCTATGCACTTTATCCTGCAGACTCTCAGTACACCCCCGCGCATAATTTGGGGACCTCAGGCCCTTCATTTACCTACTAGTCCCCCCCGTTTTACTACCTTTTACGCATGTCCACCCCACGACCATCCCTTCACCATCCTCCCTCTGTTTACACATCGTCATATCCTACCTGTTAAGGTTCCCCTCAACGCTATTAAGGCCCCACTAGGGATTCTCTATAGTCCCGCTATTTAACAGAGTGATATATTCCTTCTATTATTATATCCTTCCGTTATTCTATTACAGTACCTTCTCGCGACAATTTTGGTACACAGGATTCTTCTATGATGTGTTCCATACAGACGCTCTGTTAAATAATTCCTAATCTTATTGACCCTCTTCCCTCCATTCATTACTTCAGTCCCCGATTTCCCTATATACCGGGGGAAACTAGGATTCTCTACAGGATTATTCATTTGATTTCCCCCCTTTTGTGCACCCCCATTCATCTTTCCTCATTATACCCCACTCACTAACTTATTCAGTCCAAGCTACTACAGGACTAGGGATTCTCTATTTTTTTTTTATGTTGTTTTTCCATATACTAGATTTGCCACTTTCCCCGTGAACCCCCTATCACTATTTTCTCTGTATATTTCCCTTTTCATATTATTTTAATTTTAGTCCCTAGAATACCCTTTAATGTCGCCTCATGGTTTCTGGACCTAGGTTACTTCTCCAATCTGCCCCCCTACCCGCCCCTCGTATTTTTCACTCAGATCCTCTTTCCCCCTTGTTCGCAACCTGACCGTCTCCTTTTGCATTACGCGCCATTCTCTTATAGTGCGTTCCATTTTTTTTGGACAGACGTGACCCCTACATCCTCTACCACCTGGTCTGACCCCAATTTTTCGAGTTTCTTTTACATTCATAGGTTTATTCATTGTACATTTTCTTTCACGTCCCCGCGCTTTTATTAAAGGGAATAGGTTATTCCTCCCAGACTGCCCCCTGACCACGTTCCTTTGCCCCCGTGTTTAACCACCACCACACCCGCTTCTTGAAATACCTCAATTTATAACCCCCCCCTTTCATATTTCCATTTTACCCACTTCTTTTTCTCCTCAAAGTCAACCCCTTTGTTTCTATAATGGGGGAATGAGGATTTTCTCTCCATTAGGTGTATACAGATTTTCCGCGCGACCACTCCTGTCTTGCCCTTTCCCGATATTTTATTTTCACACATTCCCAAAACATATCCATCTATCCCTTATATTCCTCCCTTCCAGCTCCCGTCCCCTCAATCACCCAGGAAGCATTTCCATTATGTCTTGTATGACTAGATGGATATTTCCTTATACTCATTCATTCGCAACTTTCTACGTCTCACCGCCCCGTCATATTCAGCAGCATTAAGTTTCAACATTCGTACTATACGGGGCAATATGCTGCACTTTCCCCCTTTTCCCTCTGTCCTCATAGGCATTCATCCTTCCTTTTGTGTCCTAATTTACGAAATGAGCCGGCAATCATATTTCAACCTTTTGATTCTATAAATTCCATTTTATTTTTACCCACCCCAGGTTTTCCCCCTCCCGCTACTCCCGCAACCCAGGGGGTATCTCACTTCCGCGGCATTTTCCTACACTTATACGGTTCTGCCTACCTCTCAAACTTCCGCGCAGTCCGCGGATTTATCTCACGCCTCCTAATCCCCTTTACGATTTCTACCATTTCCCCTCTGCCTCCACTTCATTTACCAGTTTCCACACCCCCCTCCCTGATCATAAGCGGCTACCAACGGGCATTTTTATATTCACGCGTCCTCTCCCCCCCCCCCTCTTCGCCTCCCCCTTCCGCCCTCACCCCCCCTCCCCCTCAGTGCTCCTTCCCCCCTTCTTCCCCCTTCCTCCCTTCCCTATTTCACCCGCGATCTTCCCGTGGCGTTAACTCTTTACCTATCTTCCCCATTTTGTGCCATACATGCATATTGATTACGTCCCCCCTGACCTTTCCCCCTTCCCTATAAGGTACCTAGGGATTCTGCATGTTCGTCCCGCGTCATACATGTTATCCCTTTGTGAAATTCCGTAATTTAGTTTACCCTTCGGCATCACTACTCAACGCCCTTCCAAGTCCTCTATGAAACGGTACCCTACGGATTCTTTTCTTATTAGTTGTATTGCACCCCCAGAATGCTCGATCCTGAACATTTACTCTCCCTTTTTATTACTTATTTACCTTTTTATTCCCTCATCCTACAGTCATTCCACGGCTCCCCCTTATTTCCCTTCCATAAATGGGCCACCCCGAGCGGCATTATCTAGTAGTGTATACACGAGTGCATACCTTTCTTTTATCCCTACTTCAATCAAATTTATTCCCCCTCTTCATTACTAATAATTTAGCGTACAATTCCCGCATATAAGGGGCCCACATATTGGACTTCTCTATAGTGTCGTATGCGACCCCCCTTGCTGAAACTATTGTTATCTCATCCCTCTACTAATATTCCACTTTATTATCCACACCAGCTCACCATGATATAAAGGGGTACCATTCTAGGATTCTTCATTCCACTAGCCTTGCCAAGTATCAACCCTTTCATCATGACCTCCCACCCCCCCTTATGTTTCAAACCTTCCCGCTCATCCACCCAGGGCTCGGATTTCTCCTAGTGTATTTTACATTTTTTTGCTCCTTACCGTGAATACTAATCTCTCTTCCACGGTATACCCTTTATTATAGTCCCATAAAATTTCCACCCCCCGTCCGCCCTCTTGGTTCCTGTGTGATTCCCCTTTCCCTTCCCACGCTTGTCCCTCCTTTTGATTCAACTCGGACTTACCGGGCCATTCTTCGATACGCTGCATTTTTACGGAGTCTTGGAACAACTTTACCAACCGTTCAATTTAGTTTTTTACCCACTCTCCAGCTTATTTACATTAGTTACCCCGCTCCCCATACCATTGTGGACCCTCCGCGGGCTTCCCCCGTTCTAGTGTTTCTCCTTGAGACGGAGTGAATAGTACCTCATTTCATGACCCCCTTCGTGTAATTTCCCCTATCTACTGGTTGACCACGTCTCTAGACTAGCCCTATACCCACCCCGGCATCCCCCTTAGGATTCTCTAAGGTACCTCTACCAGAGTCCTCGAATATGTTACACCCCTAGTTTCATATACTTCCCTTACGCTCCCCATTATACCAGGCTCTCCGCTATATAGGCACCTATGGACCCCCTTTCTGCTACCCGGATTTACAGCGGAATATTCCTTATTTTTATACTCTCCCTTCTTCGTTATTTTTCTCCATTATTCCTCAGCTCCCCCTCGCTATCAACACCGCGCGATCTAGTGCATCCTTCCTCTATAGTTTCATCCATACCAATCAGACCTTTTTCTTCTTCCCTCCCCCGTGGACCCCCATATTTCCTCACTTCTATTACCATTCATATCTTACACTAGCTTTCCCCTTTCCCACTTTTTCAGACCCTATAATTCTGCGACCTCCCCTAGTCGATCTCTTTTTGCATAGCCTGGCCAGCACATCACAGCATTTTTCCCCGTGAAATGACTCAGTTACTATCACCCGCATATGTACCGCTACCAGTCCCTGCTCCGATCCTTTCATGACTAACCGGTTCTCTAAGCTGTATTACCACAGATGTTGAATTAGTTCCCCTTTTCAGTGTATTACCCTTCATACTACGGGTCGCCATTTCCCAGCTTGCCTTACTAAGGCCACATAGGACCTACCTCTTCATTGAGTTGCAAATTTTACCCAAGACCGTGATTTTACCTGATCTCACATTAGGAGCCCCTCCTATTATTTTGTGTTCCCCATACAGAGGTGAAATTCCTAATTTAATACTATTCAGCGTTACTATTACCAATCCTTACCGCACCTTCCCCCTCATAAGGACTTTCCCCTAGGATTCTCTATCAGGTTTTAACATCTTGACACATGACTAGTATCACAGGCATCGCTTCCCTATACCCTGTCCTTTCGATTGCACCTTAACCCCAGTCCCCCCACCCCGCCTTCCCCTTATCTAAGGTTTATACCTCAGCCGGATTCTACCCTATTTTATTGGTTATACAGCCCCCCACGTGCTCCATACTTCCTACCTTTATACACCAACTATTCATCCCATATCTTCTATATTCACCCAGTCCCGCTATTCTACCCAGGGGTGACCATCCCGTTTGGCACCTTCTCCTATTCTTTTCCTTTTATATGCGCGCTATTACAAGACTGACCTATCCCCTCCATTTCCGACAGCGTAATCCCTTTTTATTATTACAAAGCAGCCAACCCCCCTTGCCTTCCCCCACCCTTTTTACTAGGCGTTACCTAGCTGGTTTTTTTTTCCTAGGCCACACCTTCTACTATAGGCGCAATACACCGAGTCTTGAACCTACCTCCCATTTAGATCTTTTTACCGGACCCCCCCTTCTCTCTAGCCAGTCGGCCCCGCCCCCTATCATTAAAGGTGCTTTTCAACCCCCCCTCCCATTCGCCCCCTCCCCCTACACTGTTTTATTACCATTCATATTATTAACCCCAGGTCTCCCCTAGCTTTTCCCTATACTCACGGAATTTTGTAGGTACCCTCTTATATTTTGTTCCTTTTCTTATTTTAGGCGGCTATAACAGACTTGTTTGGTTCCCAACCTATTCTCCTTCATTCGTAATACATAATATTACCGTCCACCAGTTCCTACGCTATTATCCAGGGGTAATGTGACCCCGTATCATCCTCCGATAGTCGTTATACGATTTTGTGTGAACCCTACCCCCTCCCCCTATCTACATTCGTTACTGCTTACCTAACACTTCCCACTCACTCCCTTCTAAGCCCTACCCCAGTTTTTCCACCCCTACTTGCCCTCTTTGACCGCCCATTCCTCCCCTTTTTTTTTTTCCCCCTTTTCCCCCCCCCCCTCCCCCTTCCCCTTCCTTCCCTTCCCCCCCCCCCGCTTCCATTTTTTCAGACCGCATTTTTCGCATGGGACCTTCTGCTCATCAGTTGTATCCCAAACGCTCATTCCCTCCCCCTCCCCCCCCCCTTTTTTTCCCCCCCTTTTCCCGCTGTAAGATACAGCCAACTTTAACCCCACCTTCCCACCCCTGCTATTCCCGTATTACCCGTCACCAACATTCCCCTCCCGACTTTTACCCCCGCCTAGTAAGGTTGACTAGTGACTTCTATTCTCCCCTCTCTACATTTTACGTGAATACACCGAGCGGCCACTTTAATATTGCCCTCATGTACCTTATCCCTTCACGCCACCGTTTACGCAACCTTCTCTTTACGCGTCCCTAACCCTACAGGCCACCCAGGTCTTCCCCTTGTTTTTCACCGGCATTTGTCTTCCCTTACCCTCATATCTGTCTGCGACCGTTAACCCCGGACCACCCCCCACTTTTCCTTTCCCCCTTCCCCTCTCCCCCCTCTCCTCCCCCCCCTTCCCCTCCACCCATCTCCCCCCCCTCTTTTTTTCTTTCGCCTTCCCCCCTTTTTTTTTTCCTTCCCTTTACCTTTTTCCTTTTTCCCGCCCCTGACCTAGATACCGCCATTCCTTATACACCGTGCCACATCTCGCTTTTTAGCTTAAATTCAGTCCCTACCCCCTCTTCCAGTCGTTTAACCCCATGCATTTCCCCCCCTTCCCCCTATCCTCTTTTTTTAAGGAACGTAGCGCCATTTTTCCTTTCCTCCTCAGCTTTTTCCCTGCCACATACCGGTCGTGACCATTATCCTCAATGTTATTAGCCCTTTCATATTATTGACAGTTGCCCCGCTATTAAGGTAGGATTTCTCTATAGTGTACTCAACAAGACCCGCCTTTTCAGTGAATAATTATTCCTTTCCACTTTAGGCGATTCTTCTACCCGCAGGGGTCACCTACCACGGATTGTTGATTTATTTAGTACCTCCCATTTATTTTCTACCCTTTGTATCCTATGAACCCTCTCCCATCCCCCCTTGTCTTCTTACCCCATCTTAAACGCGCATCTCAGGCGATTTATCTCTTTCTCATTCCCTTTTCTCCCTCTCTCCCCCCCGTTCTTTCCTGGTTTTACTTAAAGATCGGGGCCACACCCCTATTACGTAATTTATACACCATTCCCGCGTCTTCCCTTTATTTATTACCATCTCCCTCAACCTGTTTTTTTCTTATCCAGGAAACCATACGGATTCTCCCATAGCCACCCCTCTTCCTTTTCTCTTAGCTGCGTTTTTCTCCTCTACACGAGCGGATCACTTATCCATTTTTCACACTATTTTTACTTTCACATTATTTCATTTCCAAACGTCCACCTCGCGCCTCACTCTACCAGGCGAAAGCACTTGTCTTCCTATTTGTCGTATAGTCGTGTTACAGACCCCCGTGGACACTATTAAATCCATTTGTTCCTATACACCCACTTCCCACTCATCTTTTTATTATTAACAGTGTCAGACCCCCCCCGCCTCAGCATTTTCCGTTGCAATAGGCGACTCCCCTATACTATTCCACGTGACCTATAACGGCGTTCCCCCCCTATTTCCGTCTTTGGTGGAATATTACTCATTATAAACCATTTCAATATTTACCTTATCAGTATCTCGCATTTTTCGCCCTCCCGCATAAGGCATACTAGGTCTCCTCCCCTCGTGACCTTATACTATCTAGGGTTCCATGATCCACCGCCACCCGTTTGTTGTGATAATACCTCCCCCTTTCCACGTATTAACTTCTTATATTCCCTTAAGCCCCCCTCCCCCCTCTATCAAGGCCACCCTAGGATTTAATCGCATAGTCGACTAAACAAGATTTCCTCTTCCCTTTGTCCTGATACCCTTACTTTTGCCCACTCTTCCTACACGACCCGCGAACCCATTTTTTTACTCAATTCCCTCCAGACCTCTTTATATCTCTACTACAAAGGTCCCCGCTATAAGCACAGGCCATTTTACCCGCCCCATTTTTCCCTCCCCTTCCCCTCCCCCCTTTTTATTGTGTGTTACGATACAATGACTTCCTTCCACTTGTTCCGGGCACCACGACGTATTTACCGGCTCCTGAATTTAATTACTCTACCCCCGGTTTTACTTATACCCGCCCCCCTTATTATCAGCCACGTCCGCCCCCCTTGATTCCTCGCATATGGATCTTCTGTATTCTGGTATCTTCATTTCTCCTCCCCCGCTATTCCTCTTAGCTCCCCTCCCTCCTTTGTTAGTACAAGCCATTTTTTTTTTCCCCCCCTCCCCTTTCCTGCCCCGACCCCCCACTTACGTTCCAACTCGCCCACATGTTTTTTTGCTGTCATCCCTAAATCCCCTCTTACTTCCACTTTTCCCTGCATTTTTTATCCAAAGTTCCCCACCTGCTAGTTCTATGGGCCTTGACCCCCTCCAGGTTGTCTCCACTTTTATAGTGAATTACAGATTAAATATTCCTCAATTTATTTTTTACCCGTCATATTAGACAGTGCCCCGCTATAAGGGACTAGGGATCTTCAAATAGTGTAATACAGAGGTGGGAATATCTCATTATTACCCTGCGTATTATTTTACAAGGTCCCCGTAGAAGGACTAGGATTCTCATATAGTGTATTACGGAGTGAAATAATTTCCTTCATTATTAACCTTAATATTTGTACCAAGTCACCCGCTATCACAGGACCTGGATAGCGCTTCCGCTAGAGTGACTTTACCCAGATCTCTTTTTGTGAATATCCTCAATTTCTTTACTCTGCGATTACCCTTACAAGTCCCCCCCCGCCCCCCTTTTCTTTATTATGATTTTTCTAGGCATGTATCATAGTGTCCCTTTTTTTCCCCCTTTCCCTTTTAGTGTCTTACCGAGGGAAACTATGCCCCTCAAAATCCCGCTATTTTCACACCCTTGCTACCTATCATGACAGTCCTCCCGCCTCCCACGTTAAGGAATAGGGATTTTATCTACCCACGCCGCATGTCACAGACGTTGATTAATCATTACTCACCCTTTTCTTTTACCTCTTACCATTGTCACCTATTTTTATTACTAGGTACCTTCGCCAACGCTATAAGTATAAATCGACGGATTTCTGCTTAATAGTGTATGAAGCGCAGCTCGCACACTTTGTTCATCACACCCTTTTAACTCTAATACTTATCTTCTAAGTTCACAGCCTGCAGAAGGGCGGACCCCCTACCCCGGTATTTCTTATAGGGCCCCTCCTTCTATACGCACACCCTAGAGTGACTATCACGTCCTATTTTTCCATTATTCTCCTCTCTATGCACCTCCAATGTTTTATACCAGGTCCATCGCTATAACGGATCTTGAGGCCCGGACCTATTTCTATACGAAGCCTTGTCTCATACAGGAGCGAATTCTTTTACCTTCATCATACCCTTGATGTACCACTCGACATTATACCCTTTACATACCAGTTTTTCCCACTCTTAAGTGTGATAGCGGATCTCTCTTATAGGCCCATCATTACGGAGTGAAATCATTATGTGTTTCCAGCCTATACCCTGTCATACTTACAGCCAATTCTGTCTTTAAGGGACCCCCTTTCCGGCCATCCTTTTATTCTTTCTAGCGTGTTCCCCCATACGGCGACCGTGATATTCCATACCTACCTATTTCTATTGTGGTACCCTTCGCTTACCCTCACTTTACAGTTTCCACCCCCCCGTCCCCTTATAAGGACTAGGATCTATTCTTACTAGCCTGTCCACTACCACGGGATTGTGAAATTCTCTTGATAACAACTTCGTTTATTTGACAGGCCCCGCCTCTTTACCCAAGGCCGCCATAGGATTTTCTCATTATTAGCTTTGCTAACCCCCCCAGAGCTGAATCCCTCACTTCCAATTTTATGTACCACTTCCGGTATTCATTTACAAGCGTGTTTTTTTCCTGCTATCACCCAGGGCACTAGGGCCATTTGCTCTATAGTCAAAAACACACGTAGTTGACCTCACTTTTCCTTCATGTTATACAGTGCATATGATTATCCAGGTCCCCGGTCTTCCCTTTTTATAAGGGAACTAGTGACCTTTCTCTATTAGTTTTGCGCACATGACCCGTCCCATATATTCCTCATGTATGTAACCCCTTCACTATTATTTACACGTACTTGCTAGTAAATTGTGTTATCTAGGGCATCGTAGTTATCGTGCTATTTAAATAAAGTGACCCTATACTTTTTCTTCAACTCCCCCTCATACCCTTCCTATATTGATTAACAGTCCCAGCTATAAGCCGGCGCACTTAGTTTGACTTGCTTCTATAGTGTATTGACAGACTTCCCCCCTTTTTACCCGGGCATTAATCAGCCCAGCAGTGGACTATACCACCCTGCCACTAGCCTATTAAATGTCAGTGCCTGATACGGGACATGGATTTCTCTTTTTCCCCCCTATAGGTCATTCAAATGAGCTGCATATTTTCCACGCTTTCTTATAACCCCGGTCACTATGTGTATTTTTACAAGTTCCCCCGCCTATAAGGTATTAGAGGATTCTTTCTATAGTGCCAATTGTTTATTTATTAACCGTGAACCACTTCATCCTCTAGTCGATTTTTTACTCCATTCAGATTAGTACCCCCCAGTTTTCCACACCGCCTATAAGGTGGGTACTCCCCAGGGCCATTTCTTCTACCTTAGTGTTCTTATACAAGAGTGAACCTATCCTCCCTTCCTTTTGTTTCTCGAAACCCATATTTACGTTCTGTTTCCCTATCACAGTTTCCTTTACCTTAAGGAACATTTTGGCGACTCTCTCACCAGTTTGTCCACTGACAGCACCCATTTCCCCCCGGTGGAATATTCTCCCTCATGCCAATATATGTTCTTTCGCTCATCATTTACACTACAGCGACCCGTGTTGCCTTGACCACATTTATACGCGACCCATGTTATTCTTTCTAGTGGCGTTATACAGACATGTTTCGGGAAGTATTCCTAATCCAACCCTGGCATTAACTATGTCTACATCGCCCCCCAGAATAAGGGACTTTAGGATTATTACTTAAGTTGAATTTCAGATTTTTGTTCGGAATATCATCCCCCTATGGTCCTCAGTTACATTCCTTTATTATTCACATTGTCTCCATGATATCACAGGACTAGGTTATTTCTTCTCACCTTTTCAGTGTTACTACCGAGTGTTATTTACTCCCTATATTTCTACCTACCCTCTTTCTAACGATTTTCCATCAGCTTCCCCCCTGATTATAAGGACTAGTGATTCTTCTTACTTATCTTATGCGGGTGCGCTACTACCAGAGTTGAAACCGACTCCCTCATTCTCCTGACTCCTGCCCCATACTTATTTACAGTCCCGCTACTTCTATAACGGACTATGGGTATTCTTCTACCAGTGTATACTCCCTTCCTACCCCCAGAGCGTTGCAACTCGATCTAGTCATTGTCTCACCTACAATTTCATCCTTTTTCACCCTTACATTATTGTCCCCATGCTAATCACTTCGACTGAGCTTCTATTATAGTGAACCACTCAGACGCGTTAACTGTCATTCCTCCATTTTATTTACCCTTCGCTTATATTTACCCCAGTCCACAGTATATTTATATTTGCGGAATATTTGCCGCCGATTCCTCCCTACCTGCACGTGCCCTTTTGATTCGACATAAGAAGTGACCCCCTTATCTAATCACTCTTTTTAGACACCCCTTGTCCCTCATTCTTAGACCAGTCCCGCTATATGCCCCGGCCCCACTTAGGATACGATTTAATAGTGGAATCTATTTTTTTCCGGAGTTTCTCCCCGCATCCTACTTTATCTCTCCCATTTTTTCATACACCACTCATATTTTATTACAGTCCCGCTCTCTATGGAATTATGGATTATTCTATAGTGTTCGCCATACACAGAGTTGCCACCATTACCTTTCTCCCATTAAGTTATCTTTCCATCTTCAATATTAGTTTTTATACCCCCACGTTTCCCTGCCACGCTAAGGACCGAGGATTTCTCCTATCTAGCTAGCATTTTTTACGGCCCTTTTTTTCTTCCCTTAGTGTTATATATATTTCCCCCGTTAACCTTCTTTATACCCTGCCATATCGATTACAGTTTCCCCTTGCGGCTTATCAAGGACGACGGAGTCTGCTCCCTTTTTATAGTGACTCCTCTACTTTCCGGCGATTTTTGTGACTATTCTCTCTTCCAATCGCTACTACCCTTCATATATTCAAAGTTTGCACCGTATTACTCCAAAGTGTCCGTTATCCCAACCTCCCCCCCCCTCTCCCTACTACGACACCCCCCCGGGCTTTGCCCCTGTCTTTCCCCTCCCCTTCGCGGTCGGTCCGCGGTGCTTTTCCCCCCCTCCCCGGGGTTTTGTGTCTTCCCCCCTCTGTTCCTTCTTCCCTCCCCCCCTCTCTTTCTGTCTCTCCCCCCCTCCTCCCCTTTTCCCCTCCTATTCCCCCCTCTCCCCCTTCCCTCTCCCCCGCCCCTCTCCCCCATCTGTTCCCCCCTCCTCTTCCTTCCTGCTCTCTCTTTCGTTTGCCCCCTTCCCTTCTCCCTCCCCCCTCTTTTTTTTCCCTTCTTCTCCTTCTCTCCCTCCCCCACCCCTGTTCGCTCGCCCCCCGCCCGGCCTCTCCATCCCTCCTCTCGCTTCCTTTTTTTCTCCTGATCTTCTTTTCGCCACCCCTCCCGCCCCTCGCCCTCCCTCCCCCTTCCCCCCTCTTCCGCTTCCCTCCGTTGATGTTCCCTCGTCTCGTCCTCCCTTCATTAGATGGTTCCACACTCTTTCCCACTCTTCTGCATCTTCATAAATCCGCTCCTCCCCCTTCGCCCTCTCCCCTCCCCCTCCTCTCCCCCTCTTTCCCCTTATTCATTCTCATCCCGCCCTTTTTCAATTCGATTTCTCCCCCTTCTCCCCCCCCTCTCCCCCCCCCCCCCTCCCCCACCTTTCCCCCACCCCCCTCCCCCTCTCCACCTCCACCCTCCCCCCCCCTCCTTCCTTCCCCCCCCTCTCCCCCCCCCCCCCTCCTCTCCCCCTCCCCCCCCTCCCATCTCCTCCCCCTCACCCCCTCCACTCCCCCCTCCCGCCTCCCCCGCCCTCCTTCCGCCCCCCCCTCCCATCCCGCCCCCCCACCTCCCCCCTACCCATCTCGGCTCCCCCTCCCCCCCCCTCCTTCTTCCCCCCACTCTCCCCCGACCATCCTACTCCCGCCCCCCCCCCCTCCCCCTCCCTCCCATCCCCTCCGCTCCCCCACCCCCATTTCTTACTCCCTCTCCCTCCCTGCGCCTCCCCCTCTCTCCCTTTATTTGAGCCCTTCTCACTCCCTTCACGTCCTTCTCTCCCCCCTCTTCTCCCCCTCCCCCTTCTCTCCTCCTGCCTCCTCCTTCCCTTCCCTCTTCCCTACCTTCTCCCTACCTTCTCTCCCCTTCTCTTCCCTGTGATCGCTCCCTCCTCTCCTCTCCCGGTTGCCTCTCCCTCCTCCTCTCTTCCGTCTCTTATCCTCTCTCCTTTCGCTCCCTCTTCCTCTCCTTCATCCGCCCCCCTCCCCCTTCTCCATTTCCCCCCTTTTCTCCTCCTCCCCTCCCCTCCCTGTCTCCCCGTGTTGCCTCCCCCTATCCTCTTCTCCTTTCCCACTCCTTTTCTCCCATTCCCTTTCCCTCTCTTTCTCCTCCTCTTCTCTCCGGTCCTCCTTAGTCGCCTGCCCCTTCTCCGTGCCTCTGCCCTTTTCCTCCTTACGTCCCTTTCTCTTCCTCTTCCTCTTTCATTCCTCCTTCCTTCCCTATTTATTCGTCTCCGTTCTTTCAGGTCCCTTCCCTTATTCTTTCTTCCTTCTTGGCCTCCCCCCGCTTTCTACTCCCGCCCCTGCCCTCTCTTACGGCTCACCGTTCTCTCCTGTCGCTCTCCTTTATGCCTTCTTTTTTCCCCCCTCGTTGTTTGCTTTTCCTCCCTTCCTTCCTCCCTCCCTTTCTGGTCCCACTTTCCCCGTCCCCTTTCCTTTTCCCCCCTTCTTTATCTCTCCCACCCTCTTTCCCCTCATTCTCCTCCGCCCTTTTCTCCCTCCACCTCCTCCCCCCCCATGCAGCACCCTCCTTACCCCCGTCCTTCCTTTCCTTCCGCGCCGCGCCAGTACTCACATCTTCCCCTCCCCCTCCCGCTCTCAATTCTACCCCGCCCCACTTCCCTTCCCTCCCTCTCTCTTACCGCTCATTACCCAAGCCCCCTCTCCTTAGCCTTCTCCTTTACCCCCTCTTTTCCCCTACCTTGACCCTTTCGCCCCCCCCCCTTCCCCCGCTCCTCCCCTCCTCCCTTCTCCCTCCCCTCCCCTTTCTTACTAACCCTCTCCCCTCTCACTGGTCCGGGTCTCCCCAGTCTTCCCTCTTCTTCCCCCCCTCCCCTTCCACTCCTCCTCATTACCCCCCTATCCCTTTGCCCCCCCCCTCCCTCTCCATGCCCCCTCACCCTCTCCTCTCTAACTTCCGTCGGCTTTCCTCCCTCCGCCTATCCGCTCTCCACTTTTACCCTCCCCTGTGAACCCCCTCGCCCCCCATTCCCCCCTACCTACCTTCTCCCTCCCTTTTCCCGCCCCTTCACCGTCCTCTTCTCTATCTCCGTTCCCACTACGCCATTCCTCCTCCCTCCTCCGTCCACCACTCCCACTAACCCCTTTCCCATCCCCCGCTTCCCCCCCTCCATTCTCCCCTTCCCCCACCCCCTCCTTACCCCCACCTCCCTTTTACTTCCCTTTACCCCAGCCTCCTCTTTTTTCCCCTCCACCTCCCCTTACCCTTTACTCCATTTACCCCCCCCTTGGGCTCCCCATCCAGTACTAGCCCTCCCTTCCCTTCCCTCCCTGAACTCCCCTCCTTCCTCTCCTTCGCAGCTCCACTTCCCCCCCTTCCTTTCCCCCCCTACCTCGTCCCATCATCCGCCTCACTACACTTTCGCTCTGCCGCTACCTGTCTTCACCTTCCCTACACTGTTCTCATCCTCCCATCTTATCCCCCCAGCGCCCTCCACGTTATCCACTTCCCTATATCACATTTTATTCCCCAGTTGCCCATGACAATTTCACTCCCGCCCCCGCAGCCTTTTCTCCACAACCAACTCCAATTTTAGTATCGCGCACATACCTGATTACACATGCCCCGGACCTCGATCGACCTTTTCACCCCAATCCTCCCCTTTTGTACCCCTCCCCCCCCTTCCACCACCGTACCTCATTTTGTTATTCACCCACCAGTCCCCTGTTCGCACCTCACATCCTAAATTCCCTCACATCCTTCTTCCCCTCCCTTTTTCCCCCCCCTTCAACAGCCCCTTTCCCTTTTCCCTTCACTCCCTCCCTTCCCCCCCTCCTTCCCGCACCTCCTTCCCCACCTTTTCCCCCTTCACCTTTTCTCGGTGTGGCATTTTCTCCCCTTTTGCTCCCCCCTCTCTCCCTTCCCCCCCCCCCCACTCCTCCTTCTCCCCCCCCCCCTTTTCCTCCCTCCCTTCCGCCCTCGGTCTCCTTTTCCCCCCCCTCCCTGTGACTTTTCCATTGCCCCTCCTTTTCCCCCTCCCCCTTCACACATAGGTACGCCCCCGAGTCCCCCCTCGCCCTTTTCCTGCCCTCCCCCCTCTCCAAGCACTTCCCCCCTCCCCCCAGTTTACATTCTACACACCCCTCCCCTATACCACCATATGTACTCCCCCCCTTACGCCGTCCACTTCTTCTCCCGCCACTCACTTCACTCTCACCCCCCGTACACCGTCTGTCGACACCTTCCCCCTCCCCTCTTCCTTCCCCTCTCCTTATCCCCCCCCCCTCCCTTCCTCCCTTTCCCGCCGTGTCCTTCCCCTCCCCTTCGTATTCTCCCCCTTTACCCTTTCTCCCTCCCCTCCCCTTCGCCTCCCCCTACCCTTTTACCCCTCCTCCTTTTTACCCCTCTTCCCCCTTTTCCCCTCTCCTCCCTTTTGCGCCGCCCAGGTCCCCCCCTTTTTCCCCCCCCCCCCCCCCCCCTTTTTTTCCCCCCCCCTTTTTCTTCCCTTCCTTTTCTCCCCCCTCCCCCCCTTTCCGTCCCCCCCCCTTTTTCCTTTCCTTCCCCCCCTCTCCCCTTTCCCCCCTTCCCCCCTCCCCCCCCCCCCTTCCCCCCCCCCTTCCCCCCCCCCCCTTTCCACCGCCCTTTTCATCCTCGGCCCCTTGTTTTTCCCCCTTTTCCCCTTCCCCCCCTCCCCCCCCCCTTTCCCTTTTCCCTCCCCCCCTTTTTCCCCTGTTTCCCCCTCATTTCTTTTTCCCCCCCCCCCACCCCGTCCTCTTCCTCTTCCCCCCCTTCTACCCCCCCTTTCCCCCCCTTTTTTCCTTTTTCCCCCCTTTCCTTCTTCCCCACCCTTCCCTTTTCCCCCCTCCCCCATTCCCCCTCCCCCCCCCCCTCCCTGCCTTCTCACTTGCTTCCCCCCCCCCCCCTTCTTCCCCCCCCCCCCCCCCCTTTCCCTCCCTTTCCTTGCCTTTCCCCTTTACCCCCCCCCCCCCCTTTCTTTCCCCCCTTTCCACTTTCCCTTTCCTTTTTCCCTTCCCCCTCTTTTCTTCCCCCCACTTCATCCTTCTTCTCTCCTTTTTTTCTCCTCCCTATCCTTACCCCCCCCTCCATCTCTTTCGTTTCCCCTTTCCCCCCCCCCCCCCCCCCCCCCCGCTCCCCCCCTCCTTTCCCCCTTCTCCCCCCACCTCCCCCCCCCCCCTTTCCCTCCCCCTTTCCTTTTCCCCTCCTTTTCTTTCTCCCCCCTTTTTCCCCTTCTCACCCTTTCCTTCCCCCCTTTTCCCCCTTTCTTTCCCCCCTCCCCTTTTCTTCTTTTTTTTTCCCTCCCCTCCCCGCCTTTTCCCCCCCCCCTTCTTTTCCCCCCTCCCCCTTTTTCCTTTCTTTTCCTTCGTCTTCTTTTCCCCCCCCCTCTCCCCCCTCTTCCTTTCGTTTTCCTCCCTTTTTATTCCCCCTTTTCCCCTTTACCCTTCCCCCCATCCTTCCCTTTTCTCCCCTCTTTTTCCTTTTTCCCCTCCCCCTCCCCTCCCCATTCAATCACTTATTTTCCTCAGGCCCCTCCATACAAGACCCTTGTTCGAATCTCGACGTCATCTTTCTTTTCCGCATTTTGTTAGTTTTTTACCCATGTCGTTTTTTATAGTAATTCTAGTTAACCAGTACTATCTGTCCCCAGGGGCACCTACGGTTTGATATTATTTTCGCCCCCGTACTATCCCAGACTTTCTTCTTCTCCGTTTTCCCCGTATACTTATCCTCCCATTCCCTATGTCAACATTCCTCTTCCTCATATTCCTTACAGGTTTCTACCCCTTTTGTATCCCATTTTACCCAGGGGCGGGGGTTATTACTAGGGATTCGTTATTAGACCTAGTGTAGCAAATGGAGTGATTTCCCATATTCTTTACTCCCCCACCGCTTTCATCCTTACCTGACTGCGCTCTCCCCCCCCACTCTCCACTCTACAATCAGTTTTGAGACATCCCCCTTTAGGTGCCGCCCCCGTAGGGCGGATGTCTGATCCTTCATTAGCCCCTGGGACGGGGATTCCTCTATTTTTACGCCCCCGAACCCGATAGATGCCCCCCCCGTCCGCGCACTTTTTCTTTATGCAGTCCACCCCCCCCCCTTACCGCCCCCTCCAGTGCTTCTCTTTCGTTTACCCCGGCATTCTCCACTTACCAGTTACCCACTTTTGTTCTCACCCCCCGATCCTCATACCCCCCACGCCGTGTTGCCACTTAGGCCATCGTTCCTCCCCTGTTTCCTCTTAGTCTCGTTATTGACAGGATTTGTTTCCGGAATATTTTTACTCATTTACTTCCCATTTTCCCTCCCCAATCCACCAGCTCTTCTTCTATTCGACTACCTTATTATACCGTCTTCTATTTTTTACTCCCCCCGACGGGACTAGGCCCGACCTTCTCGTTCTTATAGCCTTTGTCCCGACTGAAGAGTGGAAATATTCCTCATTTTACCTCATATTATTACAATTCCCAAGATTATAAAGGGGGACTAGGTTTCTTCTTTATAGGAAATACGGTGTTGAATTATTCCCCATTTATTTGACACTTACTATAGTTTACAAGTCCCCGCTATAAGGGGGGGACTCGGATTATCTATTTCATAGTGTATACGGATGGTTGAAGATTCCATTCATTTATTCCCTTCGTATTATTACAGTACACGCTTTTATTAAGGACTAGGATTCTCTATAGGGTATACAGAGGAATATTACTGCTTTTTTTGACCCTTGTATTATTTACAGTTCCCCGGCATTAAGGGGACTAGGGATTTCTTCTATAGGTAATTTTTTACAAGAGTGAAGATCCCTCATTTATTTTACCCTTCGTATTATTACAGTCCCTGTATAAGGACTGGATTCTCTATTAGTAAATTACAGAAGGGAAATATCCTCATTTATTATTACCCTTCCATTTCCATTACAGTTTCCACCACGACTGTTCTCCCCTTAAGGTCGACCTTTTGGATTATCTATTTAGTGCTACCCCCTGCTACAACTTAGACGCGGTGACCAGCAGTTTCTAATTGTCACACCCCTTTGTTATTTTACCTACACCGTCTTTTTCAGTATTTATTACCCACAGTCAGTGCTATTTACACGGGCGCCACTATGGATTAGTTCCCTTTTTACGCCCCATGTCGTACCGACAGTCTATCCCCCCACCCTCTTTGTTTTTTGCAACCTATTGATCATCCAGCCCCATCCCATTCATTACTCCCTTCATATCCTATACAGTCACCCCGTTTCTTCTCTAAGGGGCATTTTTTCCCTCCCCAGGCCACATTCATCTCCATCAGTGAATCACCCAGCCATTTTTTTCCCCCTTTGGCTCCGCAATTATTCTCTCAACCTTTTATAACCTTCATATCTTCAGTCATTTCCCCCCGCATCTGATAAGCCCCCCCGGACAAGGATTTTTAGTGTTACAGAGGGTTATATTTCTCCTTTTCATTTTTTTTTATCACACCTCACCCTATCTATGTCTACCCCCCCATCGTTCCACCAATGCTTTTTTTTTTATAACCGGACCCTTGTAGAGGCTGTCCTCCCCAGATTAGCGTATACCCTTCTCCCCCTAGTACAGAGTGGGGAAAATCCTCATTTACTGTTTTCCTACCCCTTCCATATTTAGGTTTCCACCAGTCCCTTTCTGCTTTCACCGTACCAGGCATATTTCCTAGGATCCCTTCCCTTATCTATGTTCGAGCCGGATTTTTTATTGACACAGACCCCCCTTTAGTCAAGATTCCTCAGTCCCTGCCGCCGTACCACCTTATACCCTTTTGTATACAACGCCCCCACCGCTGTTTTCCCCCATTTAATTTGCGACTAGGATTTTTCACCTCGTCCCAGATGTTTGAAGTTACAGAGCGAAATCCTTCACTTATACCTCTTTAGGAGTTTACCTTTACAGGCCCCGCTATCGGGACAAGGGATTCTCATAAGTGTAAACTTTTTGAAGGCCGTGGAACGCAGCCCTTACATGTTTTTATTATACTCCCCTCTTTTCACCCCCACCAACCATATTATACTTTTCCTTCCCCAAGTTGTCCCCTCGACTATACCAGGGCACCCAGGATTCTCTTCACTATATTGTGGACTAAAGCCATATCGGACCTGCTCCTGTTCCTTCCCCCTTTTACCCTTTCCCTCCCTTTCTTTCCTCCCCCCCTCCCTTTTTTCTTCTCCTTTTCTCCTTCCTTTGCCCTCCTTCCCCCTCCTTTTACGTGATACTTACCTTGCAATCTACGACCCTTCACTCTATATTACATACAGTTTTCCCGCCCCTATTAAGGGGCATAGGATCTTCTCTATAGGCCTACCCCGCGAATGCATGGTGGAATTAATCCGCAATTTTATTACCCTTCATATTTACTTTAAGGGGCTAACTGACCCACCCCTATTTTAAGTTTGCGACTAGGACTTCCTTTTATTTTTATTGTGTTTATACACGGCCGGAGTCCGATACTTCCTTAAGTTCTTCCTAGACCACCTCCCCTACTTATTACCACGGTTCCCTGCTAAAAGGAATAGGATTCTCGTATAGTGGTCATATTTAGTGCACCTGTGAAGTATTTCCTCATTTATACCTTTTCATTTTATTATTATTCAAGTCCCAGCTAAACCGGACCTTTGCGACTCTTCTAGTAGGTGTACTAAAGACCGTTTGTCCATATTCATTCCTAACCCTTCCTTCATACCCTTGTGCTTAGATTACAGTTTAACAGCTTATTGAATTTGAATAGGGACGTCCCCATCACTTGCCCGTCAGTCTCATCTAATACCAGACCCCCGCCTTCTTACTTGAATATCTCCTAATTTCTACCCTCCGTCTTATTACAGTCCCACCGCCCCTACTCAAAGGATCTACCCGGATTCTTCGCAGTGTATACCCCAGGAGTGATTTTTACTATCTCCTTTTCACATGTTGTATAACCTTTCAAATCCGATTAACAGCCCCCCTGAATTAAGGACTAGGATTCCATTTTACTACTACCTCCTCCTAGCCCTGTAGACCAGAGCTTGCAACTAACTTCCTCCCCGCAATATTTTTACCCTTCCGTTTTATACTTCCACCTTAGTTCCTTTCCAGCGTATTACAGGGGACTATTTGGACAGTCGCTGACTTCAGAGATATGACGGAAGTGTCCACTACTTTCAATCACTCTTTCCCCTTCCCCCCCCCTTCTTATGTACCCTTCATCTTATTTACCCTTATCTATTTGCGTTACCCCCTTGCATTAAGGGATAGGAGATTTTTCTCTGATAAGTGTAATACAGACCTGCTGAATCACCTTCTCACTTTTTATTACCCTTCGGCATTAGTACAGTCCCCTTCCCCTTTCCTTATACACGGAATTATTAGGGTATTTCTCTATAGTTTGTAGACACAGCGTTTTGATATTATTTAAGTTTTCATCTTATACCTTGCGCCTTATTATTACAGTCCGCCTCATATAAGGACTAGGGATTATCTAAGGTGTCCCTTAACATGACAGTGATTGCACCACCCTATCCCTCATTTCATACCACTTCAATTATTACAGTCCCCGCTATAAAGGACTCGGATTCTCCTATTTCTTAGCTGTATTAAACGACCCTGTGACATATTTCCAGAAACCGCCCCTAGTGGCTCTAGCGATTAGTGTATTTCATCAGACCCTGTGGAATTTCCTCATTTTACCCTTCATATTATTACTAGCTCCCCCGCTCTTTACATGGGGTTGCGATCCAGGCATTCTTTCGATAGTTTCCGCCTTATAAAGAGTGTTTCCTTTAAATATCCCTCCTTTTGTACGGTGTTTCTCTATGTGTGTAGACCGAGTTTGGAATATCCTAATCCTGAGTACCCTCTTTGTACATGATTCATTTTGACCCCAGGTCCCAGAACCTAAGGACTGAGGACTGTTATGCGATCAGCTGCTTTTCCTATACAGACGCTGCCAACCTGTATCTCCTATTCCTTTTATTCTTAACATTCGTAGTAATTCACCCCCCCAGCTCCACCCACTAGTACGACCAGGAGAATAGGTTTTTAGTTTTTTCTCCTCATAGTTCGCTAGACATGAGTGAATTTGATTTCCGCATTCCTATTTACCTGTCGTATTTATTCCCAGTTTTTTTCCCCGGATTTAGCAGGACTAGGATGTTTTTCTTATAGTGTGTTATTATCAGAGTTGAATATTGTCCCTTTTCAGGTTATATCCCATTCATTATTAGTATCAGTCCCGCTTATTTAAGGACTAGTGTATTCTCTATAGTTTGTTATACAGAGTGGAATTATGTCCGCTTTTATAAACCCTTTCTTTTATTATTTACAGTTCCACGTTTCGATGAGGACTCAGGATTTCTTCTATTTATGTGGTATACAGGAGTTGACTTAATATTTTTAATTCCTCAGTTTAGAACTCCCGTTTCTATTTATTACAGTTCCGCTTTGTATGCCACCCCCACAGGGACTGTTGTATCTATCCTGCCTATAGTGACTACCACAGGTACCCCCCTTCCTGTGTATATGCTCCCATCACTTTCATTTTTATCTACCACCTTCCATATCTGTACTTCAGGTTACCCCGCCGCATAAGGAACTAGGGATTCCCGCCTCACTAGTTGGCATACAGAGTTCATATAAAAATTAAGTTTGTCCACAACTCCCCTTCACCATTTATCTGATACCTTCACTTATTTATCCACAAGGTCCCCACCCGTTCCTATAAGGAACTGGACTCATGATCTATTTAGCTGCTATACAGAAGTACACAAAATATCACCTCAATTTCGCCATACCCTTCCATACTTATACAAGTCCCCGCGATAAGGTGTCAACTATTGGGATACTCCCCTCACCCCTTAGGCGTTTTATTCTAACCAGACACCCCCCGTGATTAACCTATCCAGCATTGATGACACTTTTCACTCTATCATCCAGTCACAGACTTTATGAAGGGTACCATTAGGTTCATCCGATCGCGTGTTTTACTAAGAGGGAATATCCCGTAAGTTTTACAATCAATCTCACTCATTATTTAACCAAGCTCCCGATTTTTTTACCCTTTTCCGCAGTACCTTATACGCCCGGAATTAGGATTCTTATATAACAGTTGTAATACTTTAATGAGTTTAATATTCATAGGGACTAACCTCACGTATACGTACACGTTTTACACTAGTCTTAGTGATAGGAACTTGGGGGCCCACTATAGATCAACAGGCTTATCACCTAGAGTAGCATTAATAGAATCTCATCTTATACAATCCCCCTCCTCCCTTTCCTTCCCCCCCCCCCCCCTCTTTCCTTCCCTCCCCCCCCCTTCATTTACTTTTCATTTACATGTCCCCCCGCGATAAGGGACCAGGAGTTTACTTCTATAGTGTTGACTAACTGAAAGCAGTGGGACTATATTTACTAATCTTTAGGATCGTCTATACCAGCCAGTGCTATTCAATAGATTTCCCCTTGTGGAACTATTCCTTAATTTACCGACCATTCGATTTTTTATTATTACCACGTAACCAGCTCTCTAAGGGAAAGGATTCGTTTAATAGGTTTTAGCTGGGAACCGAGTGAATCTTGCCTGAATCGTAGGAATCTTTAGGTTATACAATGAGTGATATATTTCCCATGTTACTACCTCCCCCCCCCACATTAGCCTACAGTCCCGTATTATAGGAACTAGGATTCTTCTATAGGTATTACCTCACTGAGCGAAAATCACATACATTACTGCCCACCCCTTATTATTCATAACAGTCCCCGCCTTATACGCGGACCTTTAGGGATCACACTGATATATCTGTAAAATACCTTGTACGGGACGTGGACCATATTACTAGTTATACCGCGTTTTCATATTTTCATCTAATAAAGTTTCTCCCCGCCGTAACGGACAGGGATTTCTCCTGATAGTTGTTTATACATTTGCCTTTTCCCCTCCCCCCCACTATTTTCCCAGTGTAAGTACCTTGCCTCACGCGTATACCCTTCTAATATTTATGGTTCAGTACCTCGACTTATACAGGGACTAGGCACTCTCATGTATTTTTAGGTGTATAAAGATCTTGGCGGAAATCACTTCATCATTTCCCAGGATTCTTTCGACTTGTCGCCCTATGTTACTACGAGTGCAACGTAGTTCACTTCAGTCGAGTTTACTCGGTAGTATTATTCCAAACATGTACCACCGCCTATTTATTATAGGCAATAGGGACCCCGCCTCCTACCTCTAGTTCAGTTGATATAGGTGGTGACAGATTTATACCCCTCATTCGCATACCCCTTTCATACATATTATTCTTAATTCGCACCGTTGCACCGGATCACTAACGGCGACCCCAAGCAGTCTATACCCTTAGTGTTACAGAGTGAATAGTCAGCATTATACCCTTCAGAGATTACCAGTCCCAGCCTTTGATTTATTAGGAACTACCTTGGGATTCTGCTACTTAAGGGCATATCATGACCAAGATGAAATATTCCTCACGTCGATAAACACCCATTCAAGATCATTACCCCTGCTCCCCAGCTTGATTCTAAGGACTTAGGAGTTCTCTATAGTGTATTTACAGGAGTGAATTTCCTCATTATACCTTTATTGTAGTTCAAAGGTCCACCGCTACCTATACACGGCACCTCAGAGATTGCTATGATTAGTGATCAAAACACCGAGCCCCGTGAATACGTTCACTCAATTTTTTCCACCTATCCACTCATTTTTTATTTACCCCCCCAGTCCCTTGCTCCATTAAGGGACTCACGCCGATTTTTTTGTTCTACTATACGGATGTTTCTTCTCTACAAGAGGCAACTTTTTTAATCCTTACCCTCATTTAATTCCATCACGCTCAAGACCTGATCCACACGTCACACAGGACTAGTTATTAGGAAGGATCTCTATAGCGTATACAGAGTAATATATTCCTTGCATTTTGATGTTACCCTTCCAACTATTTACCCCCCAGTCCCTGCTATAAGCACTAGGAGTCTCTATAGTGTTTATTATACACCCACGTGCAATTTTCTACATTCCACCTCCACCTCTAATTCAACCTTCGCCATTCATTATCAAGTCCCGGCGGCTTCCGATTAAGGGCGTACTCGCTAGGGATCTTCTCATAGTTGCCTTATTTACAGGATGTCGACATAGTCCTCATTTTATAGCCCTTCATCCATTGATGTATCCAGCCTTGTCCCCGCGTATACATGTGACACACTGCAGGACTTTCCTTTTCCTCATAGCTAGGCAGTATTTTTTACAACATTGAGTTGTCGGGGAACAATCCCCCCATTACCCTCAAAATTCCTTTGCATATATCACAGGTCACAGCTATAAGGGACTCGGCGCTTGCTCTATACCCCGTCTGTATGAAGAGTGGAATACCCTTTAATTTCTTTGACATCGTAATTTCATACCCTCGTAATTGTTACCAGGTCCCGACCCATAAGGATAGGGGACTAACCCTTACTGCCTGTTTTTATCACCAGAAGGGAAATATTGCCTCATTATTTGTCCTACCCTCGTATATTTAAAGTTCCCCGCTCAAGGACTGAGGATCCTCATAGGGTTATACAGAGTTGGAATATCCTCTAACTTTATTTCCACCCTTTCTCACGCTTATTATTGACAGCTCCCATCGATTTTTATTAACGTGGACTCAGGCATTCCATACTATAGCTGGTTAATACATGCATGTCCGATTTTTATCTGATTCCCTCACCTTTACCCTGAACCTTATCTACTACAGTCCCCGGTCCTACTTTAAGGGGGACATGCGACCCCTTTCTCACTATTACCGCCCGCCTATTTACAGTTATTTCTGTGCAACCTATCCCGCATTTATCCTTACCCTTAATATTATTACAGTCTACCCGCTATAAGGGAATACCCGTGGATTCTCGAAGTGTTTTGACCCTGAAAGACCCCGAGGACTATTGTTTTTTCATCATTTATTACCCTTCGTGGCCCTATTCTATTGTACAGTCCCCTTTTTGCTATTGAAGGCACTAGGTTTCTCCTATGTCATGTCCCCCTGTTACCCCCGTTGTAACTAGAGTGCACACCTATCCCCTAACCTCTATGACACACACCCGAATACTTATACCAAGTCCTACGCTTATAAGGGGCACAGGGATTTCTCTCTTAGTCGGGTAGTACAAGCCACGTGCCAAGATTCATCATTTTGATTCAATCTCGCATCAGCTCTGTCTGACAGTTTACCTAACCCGATACTCAGGAGATAGGATTCTATTTTTCTCATATGTTTATTAATATGTTGAACCTAAACCCCCTCCATTATGACCCCGTTGTCATTTATACTCCATTCACTAGTACTCCGCCCTCCATCCTATAGGGACGTTTTAGTGACATCCTCTCTAGTGCTCCCTTCCTACAACGTGAATTGTTACTCCCATTCACCTACCCTTTGGAATATTGTGACCTTATTGTACCAGACCGTATAAGGCACCTAGTGTATCTCTCTTCCGAGGTCCTTCATCATTGTTTGCATAGCTTTCCTCCAGGCCGATTGACAATTCGTATTTTACCTGACAGTCCGAATTTAACGGTTCACTAGGGCCTTCTCCCCCTCCTTAGTGTTTTTATTGGGGACACCTTATAGCTGCGACATATCCCCCTAAAATTTCCTCATACCACCTTTTCAATTTTTAGATTACAAGTCCAAGCACCTATACCCAGGACTCGGTTCTTCTTTATAGTTGCGATACAGTGAGTGACCCATATCTCATCATTGATTACCCTTCGGTATTACTACAAGGTTCCCTCTTCAAGTACTATATAGGGACTAGGACGCTCTCTCTCCGTTCTTTGTACTACATCAGTGACTTTTACCCACTACCTCATTCTTTTCTACACTTAATGGCCAGTATCGCCCCCACTCTACAGTCCCCCCACTGCCTTTTTATATTTATTTGGACCTAGCGATGCGCTACCTATAGTGTATACAGAGTGCAATTTCTTTATTATCCTCCATACTTCCCTATTTTGTACCCACTAGAATATAATCTTTTTATCAACCACGTCTTACCTCTACCTACGGACTAGGATTATCTAAACAGCTGTATCACTAGGAGGGGGGAATATTACTCTATTTCTTTCAACCATTTTCATACTTTTCCACAGCCCGTCCCAGCTATATAGTGACCCTAGTTGGATTCCTTATTAGTGCTACCTAAACGAGTGAAGACGTACGCCCATTCTTTGATTTACTACCTTCTCTCTGTACTTTATCAGTCCCAGCACTATACGGAAATGGGATTCTGTAGTGTATACAGAGTTGCAATTTTCTCCTTCCTTTACTTTACGGACATTCATCCTTCTCCGTTCTACGTTTTTAAAGAGTTGAATTTCCTCTTATTTATATTACCCTAGGGCCCATGATCTACAGTCCCCGCACCCTTATAAGGTCGGGGACTACCGCCAACTTATCTATTAGTTATTAAAGTACGCGAACTATCCCCCTTCAACTCCCTTGAGTACCGTTCATATCTATCACAGTTTCCCCGCTCATACCCCCAGGACACCTAGGATTCTCTTGAAGTGTAGGCAGAGTGGAATATCCTCATTTATTACCCTTCGTAGTGTTACAGTACTCCTAGCCGATTCACCAAAGGGAGAGGATTCTTCTAAGTGTGAGTTTACCAAGTAGTGAATCCTTCCTCATTCCGATTACCCTTCTATTATTAACCGTCTCTTGAAGCGCCCTATTATGGGACTAGGGACCTCGATAGCAGTCATTACAGATGCCTGAATTTATTCTTTTACTTTTCATTTACCCCCCTTTCCATCACTATGATAATTACAGGTCCCTGCTAGACAGCGACTGGGGCATTATCCTATCAGTTGTGTAAAAAAGTTTTGTGCACATATTATACTATTATACCCTCTTTAATCATAGATAAGCTAAAAGCCCCCTAGACAGGGACTAGGATCCTCTACTCTAGGGCTAGACCCAGAGCTGAATGTTTTGCCTCAATTTTATACCCCCTCCCATACTATTTAATAGGTGTCCCCTTGCCCCTTATACCGGGGAACTCAGGTTCTCCCTCATTTTTTGCTGTTTTTGCCACTTATAAGATTTCGCGCACCCTTTTTTGTACCCCTTAGTCTCACATTCTTTTATCTTTCTTCACCCCCACACCGTCATCCCACTTATTACAGGTCCCTGCTTATTTTTTCCTAAGGGGGACTGGCATTTCCTCACTGAGTTTGGTTTCAAATTACACCGATGCCTCCCGACTATTGTCCTTCAGTTTCACTTTGTCTTTTATTAACCCTTTTTCAAGTAGTATTCCTAGTCCTGATCCCACCTAATGCGGGAGGAACTAGGATTCTCCATAGTTTTATTGACAGATTTGTTGAAGTTCCTTTCATTTTTTGATACCCTTCGTTACCCTCATCTACCAGTCACGCCTTACAACGGATATTTCCTTTTGGATCTTGCTTCTATCGTGTATGCAGCGGAATTTTTACCTAATTTTCCCCTAAACCACTTGATACCCGATTGACTTTTAGTTTCCCTCTGCTCCCCCTTTTTTATTCAAGGCCACTGGAT
>CM033470.1:12969929-13048115 GCA_019447015.1 Hymenochirus boettgeri
TATGAAGGGTAAAATGAGGTAATATTCACTCCTGTATACACTATAGAGGAATCCTACGTCCTTATAGCTAGGACTGTAATTAATATGGAAAGGGTATAAATGAGGAATATTCACTCTGTATACCCTATAGAGAAATCCTAGTCCCCTTTAAGAGGGACTTGTAATAATATGAAGGGTATAAAGAGCGAATATTCACCTGTATACACTACAAGATCCTAGTTTCTTATAGGCGGGGACTGTAATAATATGAGGGATATAAATGAGGAATAATTCCACTGTATTCACTATAGAGAATCCTAGTCCTTATAGCAGCAGGGGAAATGTAATAATATGAAGGGTATAGAATAGGAAATATTCCCTCTGTATACACTATAGAGAATCCTAGTCCCTTTGGTAGCAGGACTGTAATAATACGCAAGGGTATAAATGATGAATAGTCACTCTGTAACAATAATAGAGAATCCTAGTCCTTATGCGGAATGGTAAATAAATATGACGGGTATAATGAGGATATTACTCTGTAACACTATAGAGCGAATCCAAGTCCTTATAGCGGGTGACTGTAAATACTATGAAAGGTAATAATGAGGGAAATATTTACTCTGTAATACACTATAGAGAATCCTAGTCCTTATAGAGGGGACTGTAAATAATAGGAAGGGTAATAATGAGGAATATTACATCTGTCTACACTTAGAAAATCCTAGTCTTTATAGCGGGGACTGAATAATAGAAAGGTATAAATGAGGAAAAATCCACTCTGTATACACTATAGAGAATCCGTAGTTCATTATAGC
Organism: Hymenochirus boettgeri; assembly: GCA_019447015.1. Taxonomy (NCBI): domain Eukaryota; kingdom Metazoa; phylum Chordata; class Amphibia; order Anura; family Pipidae; genus Hymenochirus; species Hymenochirus boettgeri. Next base: position 12,970,727 of record CM033470.1, read on the forward strand.
GGGGACTGTAATAAATACGAGGGTTAATAAGTGAGGAATATTCACTCTCTTTATTCACTAAATAGAAATCCTAGGTCCTTATGGCGGGGATGTACAAATAGGAAGGGTATAAAATGGAGATATTCACTCGTGTATACACTATAGGAGTATCACTAGTTCCTTATAGCGGGGCTGTAAATAATAATGAAGGGTATAACTAAGGATATTCACTCTGTATTCACTATAGAAAATCCTAGTCCTTCATAGCGGGGACTGTAATATACGAAGGGTATAAGAATGGGAAGTATTTACCTCCTGGTATACACTATAGAGAATCTCTAGTAACTTATAGCGGGGACGTGTATTAATACGAAGGGTCAAACATAGAATGAGAATATTCAACTCCTGTATACACTGTAGGAATCCTAGTCCTCCTTAAACAGGACTCGTAAATAATACGAAGGGTATAACATGAGGAATATGTCACTCTGGAAATTCACTATAGAGAATCCTAGTCCTTATAGCGGGGGACTGTATAATATGAAGGGTATAAATGGAGGCAATATTCATCTGTATACCACTATAGAGAATCCTAGTCTTAAACAGGGACTGCTAATAATATGAGGGTATAAATGAGGGATATCACTCTGTATTCACTATAGAGAATCCCTAGTCCCCTTTTTAGCAGGGACTGTAATAATATGAAGATGGTATAAATGAGGGATATTTCACTCTGTAATTCACATCGAGAATCATAGTCCTTTTAGCAGTGGACTGTAAGTAATATGAAGGTATAAATGAGGAATATTCACTCTGTAACACATAGAGAATCACTTTCGCTTAATGCGGGGACTGTAAAATATGAAAGGTATAAAGGGAATATTCACTCTGTATAACACTATAGAGAATCCTAGTCCCTTAATAGCAGGGGACTGTAATTAATAAGGAAAGTATAAATGAGGAAGTATTTATACTCCTGTATTCACTAGGAATCTAGTCCTATAGCGGGGACTGTAATAATAGAAGGGTATAATGAGGAATATCCACTTGTATACACTATAGAGAATTCCTAGTCCCCCCTTATGCGGGGACTGTAATAAATGAAGGGTAATAAATGAGGAATATTCACTCTGGTATAACACTATAGAGAATCCTAGTCCTTATCAACAGGGACTGTAATAATATGAGGGTAAAATGAGGAATATTCACTCCCTGTAACTCCTATAGAGAATCCCGTCCCCCTTATAAGCGGGACTGGTAATAATATGAAAGGGTATGAAAGAGGGCATTATTCCACTCTGTATAACTATAGAGAATCCTAGTCCGTAAACAGGGGAACTTGTACTAATACGAATGGGGTAAATGAGGCATAATTCACTCTGTATTCACTTAGAGATCCTATTTTCCCTTATAGCAGTGACTGTAAATCAATATAAGGGTGAATAAAATGAGGATATTCACCCTGGTATAAACTAATAGAGAATCCGATTCCTGATAGCAGGGACTGTAATAATATGAAAGGGTATAAAATAGTGAATCATTCATCCTGTATTCACTATAGAGAAATCTAGTCCTTTAAAAACGCAAGGTGACTGTATAATATGAAGGGTATAAATGAGGAATAATTCACTCTGTGAATACACTATGAGAATCCCTAGTCCCTTATACAGGGACTGTAAAATAGGAAGGGTATGAAAATTAGGAATATTTCATCTGTAATTTACTATAGAGAATCAATAGTCCTTATGCAGTGACTTGTAAATTGGGGGGTAATATGAACGGGTATAAATGAGGAATATTTGCACTCCCCTGTATACAATATAGAGAATCCTGTCCTTATACAGGGACTGTAATAATACGAAGGGTATAAATGAGGATATATTCTCTGTCTGTATTACTATAGAGAATCCTAGTCCTTTTAGCAGGGCTGTAATAAATGAAGGGATAAATGAGGAATATTCACTCTGTATACACTATAGAGAATCCTAGTCCTTATAGCAGGGACTGTAATAATATGAAGGGTTATAAATGAGGAAATTTACTCTGTTCACTATAGGGAATCTAGTCCTTATAGAGGGGACTGTAATAATAGGAAGGGTATAAATGAGAGAATATTCATCTGTATACACTATAGAAATCCTAGTCCTTATAGCGGGGACTGTAATAATACGAAAGGTATAAATGAGGAATTCACTCTGTATACACTATAGAGAATCCTAGTCCTTATAGCGGGACTGTAATAATACGAAGGGTATAGAAATGAGGAATATTCACTCTCTATTCACTATAGAAAATCCTAGTCCTGTATGGCGGGACTGTAATAATAGAGGGTAATAAATGAGGAATATTCACTCTGTATACACTATAGAGTATCCTAGTCCTTATAGCGGGGACGTGTAATAATATGAAGGGTATAAATAAGGAAAATTCATCTGTATACACTATAGAGAATCCTAGTTCCTTATAGAGGGGACTGTAATAATAGGAAGGGTATAAATGAGGAATATTCCACTCTGTATACACCTATAGAAAATCCTAGTTCCTTATAGCGGGGACTGTAATAATACGAAAGGTATAAATGAGGAAAATTCACTCTGTATACACTATAGAGAACTCCTAGTCCTTATAGCGGGGAAGGTAATTAATACGAAGGGTATAAGTGAGGAATATTCACTCTCTATTCACTATAGAAAATCCTGTAGTCCTTATGGCGGGGACTGTATAATAGAAGGGTATAAATGAGGAATATTCACTCTGTATACACTATAGAGTATCCTAGGCCTTATAGCGGGGACTGTAATAATATGAAGGGTATAAAATAGGAATAATTTCACTCTGTATTCACTATAGAGAATCCTAGTCCTTATAGGGGGACTGATAATACTACGAGGGTATAAATGGGGAATATTTACTCTGTATACACTATAGAGAATCCTAGTACTATAGCGGGATGTCTATAATACGAGGGTGATACAATGAGGAATATTCACTCTGTATACACTGTAGAGAATCCTAGTTCACTTAAACAGGGACTGTAATAATCGAAGGGTATAAATGAGGAATTTCACTCGTGATCACTATAGATAGAATCCTAGTCCTTATAAACGAGGACTGTAAAAATAATAGAAGGGTATACAATGGGGCAAATTCCATCCACTCCTGTATATCACTATAGAGAATCCCTAGTCCTTATAACAGGAGACTGTAATAAATATGAGGATAAATGAGGATCTTTTCACTCTGTATTCACGATAGAGAATCATAGTTCCTTTAGCAGGGACTGTATAATATGAAGGGATAAATGAGGGATATTCACTCTGTATTAGCTATAGAGAATCCTAGTCCTTTTAGCAGGGACTGTATAATATGAAGGGTATGAAATGAGGAATATTCACTCTGTATACACTATCAGAGAATCTAGCCTTATAGCGGGACTGTATCATATGAAGGGTATAAATGAGGATATTCACTCTGTATACACTATAGAGAATCCTAGTCCTTATAACAGGGACTGTAATAATATGAAGGGTATAAATGAGGAATATTCATCTGTATACACTATAGAGAAATCCCAGTCTTATAGCAGGGAACTGTAATAATATGAAGGGTATGAATGAGGGATATTCACTCGTATACACTAATAGAGGAATCCTAGTCCTTATAACAGGGACTGTACTACTACGAAGGGTATAATGAGGAATATTCACCTGATATTTCACTATAGGATCCTAGTCCTTATAGCAGGGATGATGGTTATAATAATATGAAGGGTATAAATGAGGAATATTCACCCTGTAACATATAGAGAAATCTAAGTTCTTATAGCAGGGCCGGAAGTAATAATATGAAGGTGATATTAAATAAAATGGGAATATTAACTCTGTATCACTTATAGAGGAATCCTAGTCTTTTTTAGCAGGGACTGTATAATATGAGAGGGTATAAAGAGGAATATTATCTGTATACACTACAGCGAAATCTAGTGCGGGCGTATTGATAGACAGGGTAATTAACTGTATAATAATAGGAAGGTAAAGTGAGGAAAATATTCATCGTAACTATAGAGAATCTAGTAGTCCTTATAGCAGCGTGGTAATGTAATAATATGAAGGGGAATTATTAAATGAGGAATATTCACTCTGTATACACTAAAGAGAATCTTAGTCCTTTTAGTGAAACAGGGACGCTATGTGTATAATACGAAGGGGTTATAAATGAGGATATTCATCGTGTATTCACTATAGAGAATCCTAGTCTTATAGCGGGAATGTAATAATATGAAGGGTATAATGAGGAATATATCACTCTGATACACTATAGAGGACCAAGTCCTTATAGGGGACTGTAATAATATGAGGGTTATAAAGAGGGAATATGTTAACTCGTGTTATATCATCATAGAGAATCCATGTCCTTTATAGAGGGGACGTATACTTAATAATAGGAAGGGGTTATAAATGAGGAATATTCACTCTGTAGACACTATAGAAAATCCTAAGTCCTATAGCGCGGACGTGATTGTAATAATCGAAAGGTATAAGAGGAAAATCACTACTGGTAACACTATAGAGAATCCTAGTCCTTTATAGACGGGGGACTTACTAATACGAAGGGTATTAAGTGAGGAATATTCACTTCTTCCTATAGAAAATCCTATCCCCCCGCCCCTCTCGGGCTTCTATTGGCTTGGGGATTTTGTCTGTTAATAATCCGAGGAAAGGGTTAATATAAATGAGGAAAATAGTTCACTCTGTATACACTATGGGTATCCTAGTCTTCTATAGCGGGGACTGTATTTTAAATAATATGAAGGAAATAATAAATTAAGGATATCTTCACATGTATGTCATAGTGATTATAGATCCTAGGGCTGGACTTCTTAGTATGGGGGACTGTAGAGTAATCATCCGAAAGGGTAATCTATATAAATGGGGAGGAATATTTACTCTGTATACACAAGAGGAATCCTAGAGTACTCTGATGCGGGACTTGTATAATTACGAAGGTAAATGAGGAAATTCAATATTCCACTACTTAGACACTAGAGAGAATCCATAAGTCCATTATAACGGGACTGTAAATTAAATCACGAACGGGTATTTATAAAGAGGAATATTCACTGTCGTATTACACTATAGAGAATCCTAGTTTTATGCGGGACTGTAATGTAGCGTGGAACTTTGTAATAATACGAAGGGTATTATATATATGAAGGAATATTCACTCTGTATACACTATAGAGAATCCTAGCCTATAGGATGAATATGAAGGGATATAAGAGAATATCACTATGTATTACACTATAGAAATTAATCATAACAGGATTCTTAGAATAGCAGGGGATGTAAATTCTAATATAAGAGGGTAGGAAGCTCGGTATAAATAGGGATCATCCTGCTGTATTCACATAGAGATCCTGAGCCTTTTAGCAGGGACTGTAATAATAGAAGGGTATGTAATTAATATGTATTATAATGAGGGAATATTCATTGTATTACCTATAGAGAGCATCCTGTCTTTTAGCGGGACTGTACTAATATGAGAGGTATAAATGAGGAATATCAATCCGGTATACACTATAGAGAATCACTAGTCCTTATAGCGGGGGACTGGTAATAATATGAGACTGTTTGAGGTAAATTCGTGTAATTGAGACCTATAGGAGAATCTATGTAAGCTTATAGCGGGGAGTAATAATAATGAGGTATGAAATAGAGGAATATTCACTTGTCTACACTATAGAGAATCTATCCTTATAGCAGGGACTGTATTAAATAATATGTAAATAGAAGGGTATAATGGTAAATATTACTCTGTATACTATCTATAGGAGAATCCTGTCCTTTATAGCGGGGGGGGAACTGTTGTAATACTATGACTGTACATGAAGCGGTATACAATGAGGAATATTCACTCTGTATTACACTATAGAGGAATCCTAGTCATTATAGCGGGCGGATGTAATAATTATATGAATATTGAGGGTTATAAATGGAGATATTCACTCTTATACACTATAGAGGAAATCTTTAGTCCTCGTAACGGTGGACTGTAAAAATTAATATCGAAGGGTATTATATATAAATGGAGCGAATATTCACTCGTATACACTATAGAGAATCCCTCCTTTATATACCAGGGACTTAATATGAAGGACGAAGGGGTGGTAGTAAATGAGGGAATATTCACTCTGTATACACTATAGAGACTATCCTGAGAACAGGGATCGTCTTACTAGCGTGTGTACTAATATCCGAAGGATATATTTATTGTATAAACTAAGGATAGGAATATTGCACTCTGATTACACTATAGAGAATCCTAGTCCTTTTATAGCGGGGACTGTATAACGTATAATATGAGGAAGGGATCTATAAATGAGAATATTCACCTGTATACACTATAGAGGAATCCTATTCCTTTATAGCAGGAGGACTGTAATATATGGAAGGGTAATGTAAAGGAGGAGAATTCACTCTTTCATATGAATATTCCACTCTGAACTATAGAAAAAAAATCAGCTTTTTAGCGGGACTTGGGTAATAAATTAGAAGGTTATAAAGAGGAAAATATTCATCTGCTGATAACACTATAGAGAATGCCTAGTCCTTCATGGACTGAGTATTTGTTGGAACTGTAATACTAGGAAAGGGTTATGAATGAGAATGATATGCGCTTCTATAGAGCAGGACTATCCTATAGGACGGGGACTGAAAATTGAAAGTATAAATGAAATATCACCTGTTGATAGCACTATAGAGAATCTAGTCCTTATAGCAGGGCTGTAATTGTAATAATAGAAGGGATATTAAATGAGGAAATATCCACTCTGTATACACTATAGAGAACCTATCCTGATAGGGGGACTGTAATAAATGAAAGGTATAAATGAGGAAATATTCACTCTGTATTAACCAAGAGACTCCTAGTCCTTATAGCGGGACTGTCATAATATGAAAGGTATAAATGAGGAAATTCACTCTGTATACACATAGAGAATCCTAGTCCTATAGCGGGCGGACTGTAATGAAATATGAAGGGTATAAATGAGAAATATTCATCTCTATTCACTAAGAAATCCTATCATTATAGCGGGGACTGTAATATACGAAGGTCTAAAGAGGAATATTCACTCTGTATACACTATAGAGAATCCTAGCCTTATAGCAGGGTCTGTAAAATAGGAAGGGTAAAATGAGGAAATATTCACTCGTCTAAACTATAGAGAATCACTAGTCATTATGCGGGGACTGTAAATAATTATGAAGGGTATAAATACGAATATTCCTCTGTGATTCACTATAGAGATCTAGTCCTTATAGCGGGGACTGTAATATCGAAGGGGATAAATGGGAATATTTTACTCTGTAACCACTATAGAGAATCCTAGTACTTATAGCGGGAGACTGTATTAATACGAAGGGATAAATGGGAATATTCACTCGGTATACACTGTAGAGAATCCTAGTCATATAACAGGGACTGTAATAATACGAAGGGTAATAAATGAGGAATATTGCACTCTGTATCACTATAGAGAATCCTAGTCCCTGATAGCGGGGACTGATATAATATGAAGGGTATAATATGAGGATATTTCACTCTGTATACACTCTAGCGAATCCTAGTCCTTATAACAGGGACTGTAATAATTGAAGGGTATAAATGAGGGCTATTCACTATGTATTCATATAGAGATCCTAGTCCTTTTAGCAGGGACTGTAATAATATGAAGGTATAACTGAGGAATATTCACTCTGTATACACTATAGAGAATCCTAGTCTTCTAGCAAGGACTGTAATAATATGAAGGGATAAATGAGAATATTTACTCTGTATTCACTATAGGGAATCCTAGTCCTTATAGCGGGGACTGTAAAATATGAAGGTATAATGAGGAATATTTCCACTTATACACTATAGAGAATCCTAGTCCTTATAGCGGGGACTGTAATAATATGAAGGGTATAAATGAGGAATATGCACTCTGTATTACACTATAGAGAATCCTAGTCCTTATAACAGGGACTGTACTATACGCAGGGTATACATGAGGAATATTCACTCTGTATCACTATAGAGAATCCTATTCATTATAGCAGGGACTGTAATAATATGAAGGTATAAATGAGGAATATTCACCCTGTATACACTATAGAGAATCCTATTCCTATAGCGGGATGTAATATATGAAGGGTATAAAAAAACGAGGAATATTCACTCTGTATTCACTATAGAGAATCCTAGTCCTTATTACAGTCCCTGCTATAAGGACTAGGATTCTCTATAGTGAATACCAATAAAAAAAACAAAACAAAAAAAAAAACAGTTTAGCACTAGAGATGGACTAGAACTCGAACTTGAACCCGAGTTCGAGCCGAACAATTTGAATTCTAATAAATTCGGACTTCTCGAACTATCCCGGACTCGAAATTTTCGATATTTTCGGACTTTCGATAAGTATCGAATGTTCGACCGTTCGAATGTGCGAGTAAAACGCCTATTATACCTATACGCAAGCATCGAATCCGCAAGTAAAATGTCCATGGTATCTAGGCGCAACGCGAGCATCGAATCCGCGAGTAAAGGGTCCATTAAAACCTATACGCAAGCATCGAATCCGCGAGTAAAATGTCCATGGTATCTAGGTGCAAACGCGAACATCGAATCCGCGAGTAAAGTGTCCATTAAAACCTATATGCGAGCATCGAATCCGCGAGTGAAATGTCCATGGTATCAAGGAGCGAACATCGAATCTACGAGTAAAGTGTCCATTAAAGCCTATACGCGAGCATCAAATCCGCTAGTGCGAGTAAAATGTCCATGGTATCTAGGTGCAAACGCGAACATCGAATCCGCGAGTAAAGTGTCCATTAAAACCTATATGCGAGCATCGAATCCGCGAGTGAAATGTCCATGGTATCAAGGAGCGAACATCGAATCTACGAGTAAAGTGTCCATTAAAGCCTATACGCGAGCATCAAATCCGCGAGTAAAATGTCCATGGTACCAAGGCGCGAATGAGCTTGAAAATAGCGCGAGTGAGAAAATTGATTTTTGGAAAGTCCTGGATATTGGAACATGTTCCCCAGACCATTTCCCAGGTCCCACAGCCATTTACATTTGGGGATATTTATAAAGGTTCGTTAACTTTTCGCGGCCGTTTTCGCGGCCATTAACGCATGAATCGCGTTTACCGCGATTATAAAGGCCCGGAAAACGGCCGCGAAAAGTTAACGAAGCGTAACCTTTCGCGCCGATACTTACCGTTACCGACGCTTCTATTTAAAAGCGGCGGGTGTACTGGTTTCGCTCGGCTAGTATCGGTGTTTTACTTGCCACCTTGAAGGAGGCGAAGTCAGCCGATACTAACCTCCCGCGGCGGGGGATGGGCAGGCAACCCGCGGCGGGTGGTCGCACCACCCCGGGAGACACGCCCACCCGCCCACACCCCCGCGGCGGGCAGCGGGACCACCCGCCGCCGCCGCCGCCACTTCCCAGCAGCCCCTCCCAACCCGTTCCCGTTCGCGGCAATCTCGGAAGGGAGGCTAGAAGGGGCTGCCGGGAAGGGGCCGCAGCAGGTGGTCGCGACCAACCGCCGCGCACCCCCTCCCGGCAACCCCTCCAAGCCCCCCGCCCCGGCCGCTCCCGGGGAGGGGACGGGAGGGAGCCGCTGGGGGGGTGGAGGCTCCCTCCAGCGGGGGCCTGAGAAGGGCCTTTTGGGGCTAGGGGGTCCCGCAGCTCGAACCGGGACCCCCCTCCCCGGCCTTACAAGGGCCCTTGCGGCACTACAAGTGCCCTTGCGGCACTAATAAGGCCTTTGGCGGGGGTCCGCAGCTCGAACGGGACCCCAGTGCGGCTCTTAAAGAGCCCTTGGGCGACGTCTTCGGGCTGGCGACACCACCCCACTCAGGTCGCCGATGCCAGGCAGACTCACTGCGGCCGACAGTGAGCCCGCTGGCACCGCCGGCCTCAGCGGAGCCGATGTTGCCAACCACTTCTTTCTTTTTCTTCAGCCATCTACTGCGATGGCATCTGAGTTCCCGGCGGAAAGCTCCTCTTTATAGAGTTTGCAGAAATCCATAATCCGTTTCTGATTGGTCAATTTTAATACTTGCTTTACATTAACCAATCAGATTTCAGAACTTTCCAGAAATCTGATGGTTAATGTAAAGCAAGTATTAAAAATTGACCAATCAGAAAACGGATTATGGATTTCTGCAAACCTATATAAAGAGGAGCTTCCGCCGCGGAACTCAGATGCCATCGCAGTAGATGGCTGAAGAAGAAGAAGAAAGAAGCGGCTGGCAACATCGGCTCCGCTGAGGCAGGCGGTGCCAGCGGGCTCACTGGCGTCCGCAGTGAGTCTGCCTGGCATCGGCGACCTGAGGGGTTGGTGTCGCCAGCCCGAAGACAGTCGCGTCGGATCAAGACGCCGGCAATCGGCCTCGTTGAGGTCGCGGCGCCCGCCGGGGGTACCCCTGGCGGCCGCAGGGGTAACTCTCGGGGGTCGGCGGCCTCGCGGAGCTGTGTCGCCGGGACTGGAAGAAAGAAGACGTCGCCCAAGGGCTCTTTTAAGAGCCGCAACTGGGGGTCCCGGTTTCAGCGCGGGACCCCCGCCAAAGGCACTTGTCAGTGCCGCAAGGGCCCTTATAAGGGCCGGGGAGGGGGGTCCGGTGTCGGGCTGCGGGACCCCCTAAGCCCCAAAAGGCCCGGCCGGGGCGGGGGCTTGGAGGGTTGCCGGGGAGGGGGGCGCGGGGGTGGTCGCGACCACCTGCTGCGGCCCCCTCCCGCAGCCCCTTCTAGCCTCCGTTCCGAGATTGCGCGAACGGGTTGGGAGGGGCTGCTGGGAAGTGGCGGCGGCGGCGGCGGCGGGTGGTCGCCGCTGCCGCGCGCGCGCGGGGGTGGGGGTGGGGGGGGGGGTGGGCGTATGCCCCGCCCCCTTAGGAGCGGCGTCGGGAAGGGATTTTAAGTCCCTTCGCAGCGATACATATATAGTATCGCCGCGAAGGGGCTTAAAATACCGCGCACACATCGCGGCCGCGATAGGTATCGCGGGAATAGCGCTCGCCGTTATAAATACGGCGATAGCGCTATCGCGCCGCGATGTGCGGCGGTTATTTTTTTGCGCTAAACATCGTTCCTTTATAAATGCCCCTAAGTTACCATTGATATTTTAATTTCATTAGAACTTTTCGAACTATTGACTCCCATTGACTTATGGGTCCGTTTCGAACTTTACATTAATTCGAAAGTTCGAAAAGGAACAACTTTCGAAAGTTCAGCCATCTCTATTTAGCACATTAGCCTTCTTGGCATCCTCTATAACCAACTCAGCCCTATTGTTTAATGGTCCTACATTCTCAGTCCTCATTTCTTTGTTCTGCTATCCGTATTTCATTTTCTATTTTAGCTAGTTTAATTGCTTTCTTGCACTCCTTATTACAGCTTTTATTCTCCCAGTAAGCCGTTCGGTTCCTCTGATTTCAAAATTTCAGATGCAACACCAGACATCCCACCCTGCCTCTTCGTGAAGAGGGGCGTGGCTATGCTGTGTGATGACACGTGGGCGGAGCATACACACTAGGGGTGGGGGAGGCGGGGTGGTTAGGGGTGTGGTATGGCAGTCCGGGGGCGTGACACACATAAAGGAGGCATAACGGGGAGGAGATTCAGGACTCCTCTCCGTTGCGGGAGATCGGGTGGTCTCGCGGGGAGACCACCCGATTGCGGAGACTCCCGGAAGATCGTAGTAGGTGACACACATAAAATTTATGCTTGCAAAACAATGGCACATGGAAAAGAAAGGTGAGTGAAAAGAGTGTGTATGTGGCCTTAATACTGGGGATCCAGCAATGTGTGGGGAAGAGACACAAGGGGGCAATTTATAAAGGTTCGGTAACTTTTCGCGGCCGTTTTCGCGGACATTAACGCATAAATCGCGTTTACCGCAATTATTAAAAGTCCGAAAACGGCCCGCGAAAAGTTAACGAAGCATTAACCTTTCGTGGCGATACCTACTACCGCGCTTCTATTATAAAGCGCAGGCGGGTACTGGTTTCGCTCGGCTAGTATCGGCTGTTTTACTTCGCCACCTTGAAGGTGGCGAAGTCACCCGACATACTAACCTCCACGGCGGGTGGTCGCACCCGCCCCGGGAGACATGCCACCCCGCCCACACACCCCGCGGCGGCGACCACCCGGCGCCGCTCCCAGCAGCCCCTCCCAACCCTTCCCCGCTCGCGGCAATCTCGGAACGGGAGGCTAGGAGGGGCTGCCGGGAAGGGGCCGCAGCAGGTGGTCGCGAACCCCACCCGCCACGAACCCCTCCCGGCAACCCCTCCAAGCCCCCCGCCCCGTAGGAGCCGCTGGGAGGGGTGGAGGCTCCCTCCAGCGGGGCCTGAGAAGGGCCTTTTGAGGCTTAGGGGGTCCCGCAGCTCGAACCGGCCCTTATAAGGCCCTTGGGGCACTGACAAGTGCTTGGCGGGGGTCCCGCAGCTCGAACCGGGACCCCCAGTGCGCTCTTAAAGAGTCCTTAGGCGGCGTCTTTCTTTCTGCCAGTCCCGGCGACACCGCTCAGCCGAGGCCGCCGACCCCCGAGAGGTACCCCTGCGGCTGCCAGGGGTACCCGGCGGGCGCGGCGACCTCAACGAGGCCGATGTTGCCGGCGTCTTGATCGACGCGACGTCTTGGCTGTGGACACCAACCCCACTCAAGTCGCCGATGCCAGGCCGGCTCACTGCGGCCGCCAGTGATCCCGCTGGCACCGCCGGCCTCAGCGGAGCCGATGTTGCCAGCGATTCTTTTGGCGGCCGCAGGGGTACCTCGCGTGGGGTCGGCGGCCTCGGCAGAGCTGGTGTCGCCGGGACTGGAAGAAAGAAGACGCCGCCCAAGGGCTCTTTTAAGAGCCGCACTGGGGGTCCCGGTTCGAGCTGCGGGACCCCCGCCAAAGGCACTTGTCAGTGCCGCAAGGGCCCTTATAAGGGCCGGGGAGGGGGGATCCCGGTTCGAGCTGCGGGACCCCCTAAGCCCCAAAAGGCCCTTCTCAGGGCCCCGCTGGAGGGAGCCTCCACCCCTCCCAGCGGCTCCCTCCCTTCCCCTCCCCGGGAGCGGCCGGGGCGGGGGGCTTGGAGGGGTTGCGGGGAGGGGGTGCGCGGTGGCTGGTCGCGAACACCTGCTGCGGGCCCCTTCCCGGCAGCCCTCCTAGCCTCCCGTTCCGAGATTGCGCGAGAGCGGGGAACGGGTTGGGAGAGGCTGCTGGGAAGCGGCGGTGGGTGGTCGCCGCCGCGCCGCGGGGGGTGTGGGCGGAGGTGGGCGTATGCCCTGCCCCCTTAGAGAGGCGTCGGGAAGGATTTTAGTCCCTTTGCGCGATACTATACAGTATCGCCGCGAAGGGGCTTAAAATTACCGCAGCACATCGCGGCCACGATACATATCGCGGGAATAGCGCTTGCCGTTATAAATACGGCGATAGCGCAATTTTCGCGGCCGCGATGTGCGGCGGTAATTTTTTAGCGCTATTATCGTTGCTTTATAAATATGCCCCAAGGTGTACAGTAAAATGAACCCCTTACAGTGCAGTTGTATTGCAATGTGGCAGCTCCATTCAATTTACATCTCTTATTGTTTTTTCCTTAAGTTAAAATGGGATTTATTACCTTGTGCTGCACATACACATTTCATGGCTGTCAGCACCCTGCAATGGGAAACTACACATTTCCTTAGCTGCCTTCTCTGAACTATCACTAGACTGCTGCAAACTGTGATCTCCATGGGTAGCTTCCTCTGGAACATACATACATACATATATACATACATATATACATATATACATACATACATACATATATACATGCATATATACATACTGTATCAAAATCCAGTAATGCTGACCTGTATCAATAATACCAGACAGTTGTTACCTGTTGTTCAATAGATCCTCAATATGCGCCCCGTATCAATTATCCAGTGTTGATGTAACCTTATAGGTAATCCCCCATATGTTTCCAATACTCCAAGTATGCTGTACCTTTATAATAATCCCACCATACTGTTTCATAATCCCAGCATTTGTACATGTTTCAATACTCTCAGTATGCTTACCGTAATCATTAAGCCCACTATCGTTACCTGATCTAATCCCCCCATACTGTTTCAATAATCCAAGTATGCTGTAACGCTGTATTCAAATAGGAAATCCCAGTAATGCTGTACCTGTATTCAAAATCCCAGTATGCTGTACCTGTACAAATCCCAGCATGCTGTAACCTGTTTCAATAATCTCCGTATGCTGCACCTTATTCATTAATCCCAGTATGGTGTACCTGTACAATAAGCCCACTATACTATTTCAATAATCCCAGTATGCTGTACCTGTAGCAATAATCCCAGTATGAGGTACCTGTATCAATAATCCCAGTTGCTGTTGCCTGTCTCAATAATCTCCAGTAGCTGTACATGTACAACACCGCTAGGTTAGCATAGAGAGAGGTGTGCAATTGTACGGTCTCTCTTAGAGTACATAGCATAGAGAGAGGTGTGCAATTGTATGTGGGCTCTTCTCTTACGAATACATTATCATAGAGAGAGGGGTGGCAATTGGGTACGGGTCTCTTTAGGATACTAGCATAGAGAAGAGGTAGTTCCTGTATGGGGCTCTCTTTAGATACATAGCATAGAGAGAGGGGTGCAAATTGTACGGTCCTCTTATGATACATCGCCTAGAGAGAGGGGTGCATTTTACGGGTCTCTCTTAAAAAAATACAATAAGATTGGTTTTTCCTCCCTAGGCTTATTACAACCTCCCACAATCAATCCTGATTTCCTCTACTGTTGGAAGATTGTATCTGAAAAGAATACTAAGGGCATCTTCACAATTTACAAACTGTGTGGCTGGGGCGGGGGTAGAGGCATCTTCATTACAAGTCTGTGTGGGCAGGCATCTTGTATTTACCAGTCTGTGGTGGGCTGGGCATCTTACATTAACAATTTTTGTGTGGGCCTCTAATTTACTAGTCGTGTTGTATTAAACAGGTGACCATCCAGTGGGTGTCTGTACCTGTACCAATTATCCCAGTTTTTGCTGTAACGATACTATACTCACAGTCTCTGTACCTGTATCAGTAATCCCAGCATGTGATACCGGTTTTCATCAATATCCTCAGTATTTGAAACCCATAATCAGTACTCCCAGTTTGATGTACTGTATCAATACCCCCACCATACTGTTTTCAATAATCCCAGTCTGTATCCTGTATCAATAGTCCCAGTATGCTGTACCTGTATCAATACTCCCAGCATGTTGTACCTGTTTTCAATAATCTCGTAAATGCTTAAACCCGTATCATTAATCCCAGTTTGATGTACCTGTATCAATAATCCCACCATACTGTTTCAATAATCCCAGTATGCCTGTTACCTGTATCAATAATCCCAGTATGCCTGTCCCTTTACACTCATCCCACCATACTGTTTCAATAATCCAGGTATGCTGTACCCTGTATCAATATACCCAGTATGATGTAACCTGTAATCACAATATCCCAGTATGCTTTGTACCTGTATCAATAATCCCAGTTTTATGTACCTGTATCAATAATCCCAGTAATGATGTACCTGTATCAATAATCCCAGTATGCTGTAATACTCTGATCAATAAATCCCAGTATACTGGTACCTTATCAATAATCCCAGTATGCTGTACCTGTCCAATACTCCCAGTTTTGCTGTAACCAACTAATACTCCCAGTAATGCTGTCACCTGTATCAGTAACCCAGCATGTTTAACCTTCTTCAATACTCTCAGTCTGCTGAAAAACCCGTATCATTAATCCCAGTTTGGATGTCCTGTATCAATAACCCCACCATACTGTTTTCAATTAATCCCCGATGCTGTACCTGTAGTCAATAATGCCCAGTATCCGTAACCTGTAATCAATAATCCCACCATACTGTTTCAATAATCCCGTATGCCTTGTATCTGTATCAATAATCCCAGTATCTGTAACCTGTATCAATCCCAGAATGTTGTACTTGTTTCAAATAATCTCAGTATGCTTGACCCGTATCATTAAATCCCAGTTTTGTGATGTACCTGATCATTATCCCACCATACTGTTTTTTTCAATAATCCCAGGTATGAGTACCTGTATCAATAATCCCAGTATGCTGTACCTGTATCACAATAATCCCACCATACTGGTTTCAATCATCCAAGTATGCTGTATCTGTATCAAATAATCCCAGTATGCTGGACCTGTATCAAAATCCCAGCATTTGTAACCTATTTCAATAATCTCAGTATGCTGACCCCGTATCATTAATCCCAGTTTGATGTACCTGTATCAATAATCCCACCATAGTGGTTTTCAATAATCCCAGTATGCTGTACCTTATCAATAATTGTCCCCCCCCAGTTTTTTATGCCTGTACCTGTAAATAATCCCACCATACTGTTTTCAATAATCCAGTAATGCTTTACCAGTAATCAATTTCCCAGTATGCTGTACCTTTATCAATAATCCCAGTATGCTGTCCTGTATCATCATTAATCCCACCATACGTTTCAATAATCCAAGTATGCTGTACCTGTATCAATAATCCCAGTATGCTGGACCTGTATCAATAATCCAGTATTCTGTACCGTACTCAATCCCAGCATGCTTTCACCTGTTTCAATAATCTCAGGTATGCTGAACCTGTACATTAATGCCCAGATGGTGTCCTGTATCATAATCCCACCAACTATTTTCAATAATCCAGTAATGCTGTACTGGTCTCAATAATCCCATATGATGTACCTGTATCAATAATCCAGTCTGCTTGAACCCTGTATCAATAATCCAGTATGCTGTTAGCATGTACACCTCTATGTAGCATAGAGAGAGGTGTGCAATTGTACGGTCTCTCTTAGAGTACATGCATAAGAGAGGTGTGCAATTTTTGGGGCTCTCTTAGGTACAATAGCATAGCGAGAGGGGTGGGAATTGTACGGGTCTCTCTTAGGATACATAGCATAGAGAGAGGTGTGCATTGTATGGGGCTCTCTTGGATACTAGCATAGATAGAGGGGTGCAATTGATACGGGTCTCTCTTAGGATACAATAGCATATGAGACGGTCTTCTCTTAAAAAAATAACAATAAATTTTTTTCCTCCCTATGCTGATTAGCAACTCCCACCATCCACTCCCTGATTTTCCTCTACTGGTGGGAGAGTATATCTGAAAGAATACTAAGGCATCTTCAATGTACCAAACTTTGGCTGGGCAAGAGGGCATCTTATATTTACAATCTGTGTGGGCAGAGCATCTTGTAATTTACCAGTCTGTGTGGGGCTGGGCATCTTACTTAACAAGTTTGTGGTGGGCATCTATATTTTACTAGTTGTGTTTGTATTAACAGGTGACCATCCAGTGTGTCTGTACTGTACCAAATAATCCCCAGTTGGCTTTAACCAACTAATAATCACAGTATGCTGTACCTGTATCAGTAATCCCACATGTTGTACCTGTTTCAATAATCTCATATGCTGAACCCATATCATTAATCCCAGTTTGATGTACCTGTATCAATAACCCCACCATAACTGTTTTTCAATAATCCCATATGCTGTATCGGTAAATCAATAATCCCATAATGCTGTACTGTATCATAATCCCGCAATGTTGTACCTGTATCAATAATCCAGTAATATGTACCTGTATCATAATCCCAGTATGCTGTAACCTGTATTCATAAACCCAGTAATACTGTCCTGTATCAATATCCCCGTATGCTTGTACCCGTACCAATACTCCCAGTTTGCTGTAACCATACTAATAATCCCAGTATGCTGTACCTGGAAACAGTAATGCCGCAACATGTTTGTACCCTTTTTCAATAATCTCAGTATGCTGAACCCTTATCCTTGATCCAGTTTGTGTACCTGTATCAATAAACCCCCACCATACTGTTTCAATAATCCATATGCTGTACCTTGTATCAATATCCCAGTAGCTGTACCCTTGTATCAATAATCCCACCATACTTTTTCCAATAATCCCAGTATGCTGTATCTGTAGTCAATAATCCCAGTATCTGGGGGGTACCTGTATCAATATCCTCAGCATGTTGGTACCTGTTTAATAATCTCAGTAATGCTGAAAACCATATCATTAATCACCGTTTGAATGGACCTGTATCATTAATCCCACATACTGTTTTCACTAAATCCCAGTATGCGGTACCTGTATCAATACTCCCAGTATGCTGTACCTTTATCAATAATCCCACCATACTGGTTCAATATCCAAGTTGGTGCTGTATCTGTATCCATACTCCCAGTATGCTGTCCCTGTTATCAATAATCCAGCATGTTGTTACTGTTTCAATAATCTCAGTATGCTTAACCCTATCATTAATGCCCAGTTTTGATGTAGCTGTATCATAATCCCACATACTGTTTCAATATCCAAGTTATGCTGTACCTCTGGTATCCTAACCCCCAGTATTCCTGTACCTGTATGAAATAATCCCAATCCCACATACTGTTTCAATAATCCGAGCATGTTTGTACCCTGTTTTTCATCACTCTGTATGCTGAACCCGTATCATTACTCCCAGTAATGCTGTATCCTGTATCCATAATCCCACCATACTGTGTCAATACTCCAAGTATGCTGTACCTGTATCCAATATCCAGTATGCTGTACCGGTTCATATCCCAGTATGCTGACCTTGTATCAATCCCAGCATGCTGTACCTGTTTTCATAATCTCATTAAAATGCTGAACCTGTATCATTAATCCCAGTATGGTGTACCTGTATCAATAATCCCCACCATACTTTTTTCAATAATCCCAGTATGCTGTACCTGTTCAATCATCCCAGTATGATGTACCTGTATCATAATCCAGAGGCTGTAGCCTTATCACAGTAATCCCCATATGCTGTACCGTAATCAATATTACCAGTAAATGCTTTAACCTGTTATACTCCCCGTATGGTGTATCTGTATCAATAATCCCCAGTATGATGTACTGTTCAATATCCCCCATCTTCTGTACCTGTATCATAATCCCAGTATCTGTACCTGGTATCATAATCCCAGTATGATGTACTTTCAATACATCCCAGTAGATGACCTGTTTCAATAATATCAGTATGATGACCCGTATCATTAATCCCAGTATGGATGTACCTGTATCAATAATTCCACCAACTGTTTCAATAATCCCAGTATGCTGTAACCTTATCAATATTAACCATTATCTGTACCTTTATCAAATAATCCCAGTTTGATGTACCTGATCATAATCCTAGTATGCTGTAACCTGAATCAATAATCCGAGTATACCTGTACCGGTATCAATAATCCCCACCTACGTTTTCAATAATCCAAGTATGCTGTCCTGTATCAATAATCCCAGTATGGCTGTACGGTATCATAATCCCAGTATCCTGTACTGTATAACCCCAGCATGCTTTATTCTGTTTCAAATAATCTCATTACTGCTGACCCGTATCATTAATCCCAGGATTATGTACCTGGATCAATAATCCCCCATACTGTTTCAATATCCCAGTAGGATGTCCTAGTATCATAAACCCAGTATATGTACCTGTATCAATAATCCCGGATGCTGTACCTGTCTCATCAATAATCCCCAGTTTGATGTAGCGGGTAGCAATAATCCCACATACTGGTTTCAATAATCCCAGTATGCGTGTAAACGGCTGTATCAATAATCCCAGTATGCTGTACCTGTATCAATATTACCATTTGTGTACCTGTATCAATAATCCAGTATAGTACCTGTATCAAAAATCGCCACCATACTGTTTCAATAATCCAAGTATGATGTACTTGTGTCAATAACCCAGTATCTGTGACCTGTATCAATTAATCCCAGTATTCGGGACCTGTATCAATAATTCCAGTATGATTGGTAACATGTATCATAATTCCCTAATGATTTACCGGTATCAATAATCCCAGTATGCTGTAACCTGTTTCAATACTGTCAGTATGAGGAACCCGTATCTTAAATCCCAGTATGAATTACCTGTATCATAAGTTCCACCATACTTGTTTTCAATCAATCCTGTATGCTGTACATGTATAATAATCCCAGTATATGCTGTACCTGTATCACTATTACCAGTAATGCTGTACCTGTAAAATTAATAATCCCAGTTTGATGTACCTGTTCAATAATCCCAGTTTTGATGTACCGTATCAATATCCCCACTATAACTGGTCTCAATATCCCAGTAATTGCTGGTAAACCTGTATCAATAAGCGCAGTATGCTGTACCTGTATCAATAATCCCTGTATGCTGTACCTGTATCGAATATCCAGTCTGCTGTAACCTTGTATAAATATTCCAAGTATGCTGTACCTGTATCAATAATCCCGTATGGTGCTGTAATCTTTATCAATAATCACAGTATGCTAACCTGTATCAATAATCCCAGTATGCTGTCACCTGTATCATAATCCCATGGATGCTGTACCTGTATAATATCCAAGTATGCTGTACCTGTATCAATAATCCCAGTATGCTGTATCTGTATCAATCAATCCCAGTATGCTGTATCTGTATCTAAGAACAAAAAGTATGCTGTCCTGTATCATACCCCAGTTTTTGCTGTACCTGTATCAATAATTCCAGTATGCTGTCCTGTATAAATAATCCCATTTTGGATGTACCTGTATCATAATCCCAACACTGCTCTGCTTCAAATAATCCAAGTTGCTTCCCTGTATGCATAATCCACCATACTGCTTCAAATATCCAGTATGCTGTACTGTAGCAATAATCCTAGTATGCTGTCCTCCTAGTATAAATATCCCAGTTTGGGGGGAAAAAAATGCCCTGTCTCAACAATCCCACCATACTCTCAATAATCCAAGTATCTTGACCTGTATCATATCCCACCATACTTCTTCAATAATGCCAGTATGCTGTTCCTGTAGCATAATCCTAGAATGCTGTACTCTGTATAAATAACCCAGTTTGATGTACTGTATCAAATCCCACCAACTCTCAATAATCCAAGTATGCTGTATCTGTATCAATAATCCCAGTATGCTGTACCTGGAATCAATACTCCCAGTATGGTGTTCCTGTATCATACTCCAGTTCGTGTAACCTGTAATCAATATCCATAGTTCGATGTACCTGTATCAATAATCCCACCATACTGTTTCACAATATCCCAGTATGGCTGTACCCTGTATCAATAAGCCAGTATGGTGTACCTGTACAAAATCCTAGTTTGATGTACCTTATCAATAATTCCTAGTTTCGATGTACCGTATCAATAATCCCACCATAACTGTTTCATAATCCCAGTATGCTGTACCTGTAACAATAATCCTAGTATGCTGTCACCTGTATCAATACTCCTAGTTATGCGTATACCTTTTATCAATATCCTAGTTGCTGTACTGTATCAATAATCCCAGTATGCTGTAACCTTGTATCAAGAATTATCCAGTATGGCTGTACGTATCAATAATCCCAGTTTGCTGACTGTATCATATCCTAAGTATTCTGTCCCTGTATCAATAATCCTAGTATGCTATACCTGTATCAATATTACCAGTATGATCTACCTGTAATCAATATTACCAGTATCTATACCTGTATCATATCCCAGTATCTGTACCCGTATCAATAATCCAGTATGCTGTAACCTGTATCATAATCCTAGTATGCTATACCTGTATCAATATTACCAGTATGCTGTACCCTTATCAATATTACCGAGTTATGGCTGTACCTGTAAAATCAATAATCCTAGTATGCTGTACCTTTAAAATAAATCCCCGTATGCTGTACTGTATCATAATTCCTAGTATGCTATACCTTATCAATATTACCATTATGCTGTACCTGTTCAAAATCCCGAGTATGCTGTACCTGTAATCAGTAATCCCATCATGCTTGTTATCCGTATCAATATTACCTATGCTGTACCTGTATCAATAACCTAGTTTCTTAAACCCTGTATCAATATTACCAGTATGCTGTACCTGTATCAATAATCCTAGTAATGGGCCCCCCTTTTTGTAACTGTATCATATTACCAGTAATGCTATACCTGTATCAGTATGACCAGTATGCGGTACCTTTATCAATAAGCCTAGATGCTGTCCCTGTAATCATATACCAGTATGCTGACCTTATCAATAATCCCATATGCTGTACCTTATCAATATCCCATTATGCTGTACCTGTAATCAATAATCCTAGTAATGCTATACCTGTATCAATATTTACCAGTATGGCCTGTCCTGTACAATAATCCTAGTATGATTACCTTATCAATAATCCCATTATGCTTTAAGCTGTATCAATAATTCCCTGTATGCTGTCAACCTGTATCAATAATCCTCGTATGCTGTACTGATCATAGTACCAGTATGCTGTTACCCTTATCAATTAACCCGCAGTAGCTGTACCTGTATCAATAATCCCAGTATGCGTACCTGTATCAATCATCCTAGTAATGCTATAAACCTTTTATCAATATTACCAGTATGCTGTCCTGTATCAATAACCCATTATGATCTGTACCTGTATCAATAATCCCAGTAGCTTTAGCTGTCATCAATATCCCTGTAATGCTGTACCTTATCAATAATCCCAGTATGCTGGTCACCTGTATCATAATCCCTGAATGCTTGTAACCCTGTATCAATAATCCCTTTATGCTGTACTGTCTCAATACTCCTAGTATGCATACTTATCAATAATCCCAATAATGCTTGTCACCTGTATAATAAATCCGAGTATGCTGTACCTGTATCAATGAATCCCATATCTGTACCTGTATCAATAATCCCAGTATGCTGTCACCTGTATCAATAATCCTAGTATGCTGTACCT
Source organism: Hymenochirus boettgeri (assembly GCA_019447015.1). Classification (NCBI taxonomy): domain Eukaryota; kingdom Metazoa; phylum Chordata; class Amphibia; order Anura; family Pipidae; genus Hymenochirus; species Hymenochirus boettgeri. Next base: position 12,993,582 of record CM033470.1, read on the forward strand.
TATCAATATATCCTAGTTAATGCTTGTGTAACCTGTAGCAATAATCCTCGTATGCTGTAAACCTGTATCAATAATCTAGTATCTGTACCTGTATCAATGCATCCCCAGTATGCTTTTTAGCTTATCAAATAATCCCTGTATGCTGTACCTGTATCAATAATCCTATATGCTATAACCGTATCAAATCTCCCAGTATGCTGTAAACCTTGTATCATAATCCCAGTAATGCTTTAGCGTTCATAATCCCAGTATGCTTTAGCTGTATCAATATCCCTGTAATGCTGTCCCTGTATCATATCCTAGTAATGCTATACCTGTAATCAATAATCCCATTATGCTGTAAACCTGTATCAATCATCCCAGTAATCTGTACCTGTATCAATAATCCCAGTATGCTAATACCTTAATCAATAATCCCCAGTACTGCTGTCCCTGTAGCCATAATCCCCTTAAATGCTTTGCTGTCGCATAATCCCATATGTTATACCTGTAAATCAATAATCCTAGTAATTGCTGTACCTTTATCATCAATAATCCTAGTAGCTATAAACTTATCAATTCCCAGTATGCTATACCTGGTATCAATAATCCCAGTATGCTGTACCTGTATCAACTCCCATTAGCTGACCTGTACTCAATAAATCCTAGTATGCTGTACCGTATCAAATAATCCTAGTATGCTGTACCGTTACTCACTAATCCCATTGCTTTACTGTAATCATCATCCCTGTATCTGTACTGATCAATAATCCTAGTATGCTAGACCTGGTATCAATAATCCCATTATGCTGTACCTGTATCAATAATCTAGTATGCTATACCTGTATCAATAATCCCAGTAATGCCTGTTACCTGTATCATAATCCCAGTATGCTTTAGCTGGATCAATAATCCCCTGTATGCTGTATCTTGTAATCAATAATCCTAGTAATGCTGTCCTGTATCAAGAATCCAGTATTCTGTACCTGTATCAATAATCCCGTAAGCTGTACCTGTATCAATATCTGTATGCTATACTGTATAATATTAACCAGTATGCTATCCTGTACACTAATCCTAGTATGATGTACCTGTATCAATATTACCAGTATGTGCTGTACCTGTAATCAGATTACCAGTTTCTGTACCCTTTGATCATATTAACCAGTATGCTGTACCTTTCTCCCCAACCTAGTATGATTACCTGTATCAATATTACCATGTATGGCCTGTACCTTGTATCCGAAGTACCAAGTATGCTGTACTGTATCAATAATCCCATATCTGTGATCCGTATCATAATCCTGTATGCTGTCCTGTAATAATAATCCTAGTAATGCTGTACCTGTATCAATAATCCTAGTAATGCTATACTGTATCATAATCCTAGTATGATGTACCGGGTATCAATCTAGCCAGTATGCTGTACCTTTATCATAATCCTAGGTATGATGTCCCTGTATCCAGTTACCATAATCTGTACCTGTATCCATATACCAGTCATGCTATACTGTATCAATAATCCTAGTATGCTGTAACTGTAATCAATATTACCAGTATGCTGTACCTGATCAATAATCCCTGTTATGCTGTACCTGTCATAAATCCTATTATTTCTATACCTGTATCACAATATTTACCAGTAAGGTGTACTTACAATATTACCATTAATGCTGTACCTGTCATCAATATCCCTGTATGCTGTCCTGTATCAAAATCCTAGTATGCTGTAACCTGTAATCAATAATCCCATTATGCTCTAACCTGTATCCATAATCCCTGTATCTGTACTGTATCAATAATCCCAGTATGCCTTGCTGTACCTGTATCAATAATCCCCCTTATGCTATCCTGTATCAATATCCCTGTATCTATACCTGTATCAATATACCATTAATGCTGTACCTGTATCATACTCCTAGTATGCTGTACCTGTACAATAATCCCAGTATGCTAAATAGCCTGTATCATAATCCTGTATGCCTATAAACCTGTACTCAATCTTACCAGTATGCGTACACATGTAAATCAATAATCCTAGTATGCTTACCTGTATCAATAAGCCCTGTAGGCTATACCTTATCAATATCCCTGGTATGCGGTACCTGTGCAATAATCCCAGTTGCTATAACCTGTATCATATTACCAGTATCTGTACCTGTAATCAATCATCCCAGTTGCGTAACCTGTTCAATAATCCCAGTATGCTGTACCTTGTATCAATCATCCCCGTATGCTGTCCTGTAATCAATAATCCCTGTTATGCCTATACCTGTATCAATATTACCAGTATGCTGTACCTGTATCAAATCCTAGTATGCTGTACTTTATCAATAATCCCTGATGCTATAACCTGTATCAATAATCCCTGTAAATGCTGTACCTGTAAATCAATTAACCCCAGTATGGCTATACCTGTAGTCAATATTACCAGTAATCTGTACCTGTAATACTAATCCTAGTATTCTGTATACCTGTATCAACAATCCCTGATGCTGTAACCTGTAAAAATCCTGTATGCTCATAACCTGTATCATATTACAGTATGCTAGACCTGTATAAATAATCCCTGTATGCTGTAAACCTGTATCAATACTCCCGATGCTGTACTGGTATCAATAATCCCAGTATTCTATACCTGTATCAATATCCCTGTATGCTGTACCTGTATCAATAATCCTGTAATGCTGTAGATTGGTAGGGCTGTATCAATAATCCCAGTATGCTATACCTGTATCAATAATCCCTGTATGCTGTACCTGTATCAATAATCCTAGTTATGCTATACCTGTATCAATATTTACAGTAATGCTGTCCTGTATCAATAATCCTAGTATGCTGTAACCTGTATCAATATTAAACCAGTATGCTGTACCTGTATCATATTACCAGTATGCTGTACCTGTAACAGTATCAATAATCCTCAGTAATGCTGTACCTGTAATCAATATTCCAGTATGCTTTACGCTGGTATCAGTAGTACCGTATGCTGTAAACCTGTTTCATCATAATCCCAGTTTGCTGTACCTGTATCATTATTACCCAGTATGCTGTACCTGTATCAATAATCCTAATTATGCTTGACCTGTATCAATATTACCAGTAATGCCTGTCAACTGTTCAGTATTACCATTGTATGCTGTACTGTTTCAATATCCCAGTTTGCTGTACCTGTACAATAACCACCTATTTGCGCTGTAACCTGTACAATAATCCCAGTATGCTGTAACCTGTATCAATAATCCGCTTAATGCTGTAACCTGTATCAATATTACCAGATGCTGTACCTGTTCAATAATCCCATTATGTGTACCTGTTCAATATTACCATTACATGCTGTACCTGTGATCATAATCCTAGTGATGCTGTACCTGTATCAATATTACAGTATGGGTACCATGTATCAGTATTACCAGTATGCTGTCACCTGAATCAATATTACCAGTAGGCTGTACTGTATCAATATTACCATATGCTGACCTGTATCATAATCCCTGTTATGCTGTACCATGTTATCAATAATCCTAGTATGCTGTAACTGTATCAATATAACCAGTATCTTGTACTGTAATAGTTATTCCAGTAATGCTGTACCTGTATCAATCCTTACCAGTATGCTGTAACCTGTATCATTATTACCAGTATGCTGTCCCTGTATCAATATTACCTACCAAGTATGCTGTACCTGTAATCAGTATTCCATATGCTGTACCTGTATCAATAATCCTAGTAACATGCTGTACCTGTATCAGTAGTACCTATATGCTGTACCTGTATCAATAATCCTAGTAGCTATAACACTTATCAATATTACAGTATGCTGTACCTGTACAATAATCCCAGTATGCTATACCTGTATCATATTACCAGTATGCTGTAAACTGTAAAATAATCCCAGTATGCTATACCTGTACATATTACCAGTATGCTGTACCTGTATCAATAGTACCATTATGTTACCCTGTATCAGTATTACCTGTAGCTGTAACCCTGTATCAATATCCTGTATGCTATAACCTGTATCAATCTTACCTTATGCTGTGCCTGTAACAATATTACCAGTGTGCATACCTGTATCAATATTACCAGTATGCTGTACCTGTATACACTATTACCATATGCTATACCTGTATCAATATTACCTGTATGCGTACCTGTATCAAGATTACCAGTATGCTATACCTGTATCAATATTACCATATGCTATCCTGTATCAATGTACCAGTAAGCTATACCTGTAATCAATATTACCTGTATGCTGTACCTGTATCACAATAACCTAGTAATGCCTGTACTGTCTCCATTTACCAGTATGCTTTACCTGTATCAGTATTACCATTAGTATGCTGTGACCTGTATCAATAATCCCTAGTATGCGTACCTGTATCATATTACCTGTATGCTGACCTGTATCATAATCCTAGTATGCTGTACCTGTATCAATATTACCAGTCATGCTGTACCTTATCAGTATACCAGTATGCTGTCCCTTTACAAATTTACCAGTATGCTGTCCCTGTAATCAATAATCCTAAGTATGATGTACCTGTATCAATATTAACCCGTATGCCTGTACCTGTCTCAATAATCCTAGTATGCTGTTACCTGTATCAATATTACCATATGGCTGTACCGTGTCAGTATTTACCAGTATGCGTACCTGTATCAATATTAACCAGTATGCTGTACCTGTATCATATTACCAGTATGCTGTACCTGTATCAATAATCCCTGTAAATGCCTGTACCTGTATCACTAATCCTAGTATGCTGTACCTTGATCTATTCCAGTATAGCTGTACCTGTACAGTATTAACCAGTATGCTGTACCTTTATCAATATACCATTATGCTTGTTACCTGTACATCATTAATTACCAGTATGCTGTACCTGTATCAAAATCCTAGTCTGCTGTACTAACCTGTATCAGTATTACCTGTAATGCTGGTTACCTGTATCACTAAATCCTAGTATGCTATACCCTTTGGTAATCAATATTACCAGTATGCTGTACCTGTATCAATATTCACCAAGTATGCTGTACCTGTATCATAATCCCAGTATGCTAAACCTGAATCAGTATTATCCTGTAGCTGTACCTGTATCATAATCCTAGTATGTGCTGTACCTGTATCAATTACCAGTAATGCCTATAACCTGTATCAATATTCCATTAAATGCTGTACCTGTAATCAATATACCAGTAATGCTGTACCTGTAATCAGTATTACCTGTATGCGTAACTGTAATCAATAATCCTAAGTAGCTATACTGTATCATATTACCTGTATGCTGTACCTGTTAATCATAATCCTAGTATGCTATAACCTGTATCAATATTACCGTATGCTGTACCTGTATGCAATAATCCTAGTATGCTATACCACCTGTATCAATATTACCTGTATGTGTACCTGTATCAATAATCCGAGTATTCTATCCTGTATCAATAATCCCATATGTAAGGTGTACCTGTATCAATCTTACCATATGCTCGTCCTGTATCAATATCCCAGTATGCTGTACCTGTATCAATATTACCATTAATCTGTACTGAATCAATAATCCCTGTATCTGTACCTGTATCAATAATCCCCCGTAATGCTTTACCTGTATCAATAATCCCAGTATGCTGTTACCTGTATCATATTACCTGTATGCGGTACCGGTAGCAATATTACCAGTATGCTGTACCTGTATCAATAATCCTAGTTGCTGTACCGTATCAGTATTCCCTGTAAGCTGTACCTGTCTCATAATCCCAGTCTGCTGTACCTGTCTCAATATTCCATTATGCTGTCCCTGTATCATATTACCAGTAAGCTGTACCCTTTCTCATATGTACAGTATGCTGTCACCTGTATCAATAATCCCTGTATGCTGTACCTGTCTCAATAATCCTATATGCTGTACCTGTATCAATATTCCAGTAATGCTGTACCTGTTCATTATTACCAGTATGCTGTACTGTATCAGTATTACCAGGTATGCTGTAACCTTTATCAATAATCCCCTAGTATGCTGTACCTGTAATCATATTACCATTATGCTTGGTACCTGTATCTATTACCAGTATGCTTACCTGTAATCAATATTACCAGTATGCTGTACCTTTATCAATATTACTAGTATGCTGTACCTGTATCAATAATCCTGTATGCTGTACCTGTATCATAATCTAGTATGCTGTACCTGTATCAATATTACCAGTATGGCTGTACCTGTATCAAGTATTACCAGTATGCTGTACCTTTATCAATATTACCAGTATGCCTGTAACCTGTATCAGTATTACCAGAGGCTGTAACTTATCGAATAATCCTAGTATTGCTGTACCTGTATCATTATTACCTGTATTCTGTCCTGTATCAATAATCCTAGTATGCATACCGTATCAATATTACCAGTATGCTGTACCTTATCAATATTAACAGTATGCTGTACCTGTACATACCCAGTATGCTATAACGCCTTTAAAGCATATGACCTGGTATCTGTACCTGTATCAATAATCCTAGTATGCTTGTACCGGTATCAATATTACCAGTATGCTATACCTGTATCATATTAACCAGTATGCTGTAACCTGTATCAATATTACCAGTATGCTGTACCTGTATCAAGTTATACCTGTATGCTGTACCTGTATCACTCAATCCTAGTAGGCTATACCTGTAGCAATATTACCTGTATTTGCTGTACCTTGATCAATAATCCTAGTATGCTATACCTGTATCAATAGTACCGGTATGCGTACCTGTATCAATCATCCTATATGCTATACTGTATCAATATTACCTGTAGCTGTACTGTATCAATAATCCTAGTAGCTAACCTGTATCAATAAGCCCAGTAATGCTGGTACCTGTATCATATTACCAGTATGCTGTACCTGTATCAATAATCCCAGTATGCTGTACCTGTATCAATATACAGTATGCTGTACCTGTACAATAATCCCTGTATGCGTACTTGTATTCAATAATCCCAGTATGCTTTACCTGTATCAAATAACCCCAGTATGCTGTACCTGTATCAGTATTCCTGTCATGCGTGTACACTGTAGTCAATATTCACCAGTATGCTTGTACTGTATCAATAATCCTAGTAAATGCTGTACCTGTATCAGTATTACCTGTAATGCTGTAACTTATCAATACTCCAGAGCTGTACCTGTATCAATATTACCAGTATGCCCTTTACCTTGTAATCATATGACCAGTATGCTGTACCTGTCATCAATATTACCAGTATGCTGGTACCTGGATCAATAATCCCTGTATTCTGTACCGTTATCAATAATCCGATTATGCTGTAACCTGTACAATATTACCAGTATGCTGTACCTGTATCAGTATTAAACCAGTAATGCTGTCACCTGTATCAATATTACCATAGGCTGTACCTGTATCAGTATTACCAGTACTGCGTACCTGTATAATATTACGCAGTATGCTGTACTGTTATCAGTAGTACAGTATGCTGACCTGTATCAATAATCCCTAGTATGCTGTACCTGTATCAGTATTACCTGTATTCTGTAACCTGTATCAATAATCCTAGTATGATGCTATCCCTGTATCATATTACCAGTATGCGTACCTGATGCAATAATCCCGCAGTATGCTTACACCTGTATCAATATTAACCAGTATGCTGTCACCTGTATCAATAATCCCAGTATGCCTATACCTGTATCAATATTACCAGTATGCTGTACCTGTTACAATATTACCAGTAAATGTGGTACTGTCAATCAGTATTACCTGTATGCTGTACCTGTTTAATAAATCCTATTATGCTAATACCTGTATCAATTTCCTGTAAGTGCTGTACCTGTATCAATATTACCAGTAGCTATACCTGTATCAATATTACCCAGTATGCTATACCTGTATCAATATTTTTTACACCAGTATGCTATAACCTGTATCAATATTACCAGTAAATGCTGTCCTGTATCAATATTAACCAGTATGCTATAAACCTGTCTCAATAATTACCTGTATGCTGTACCTGTCTCATATTACCAGCTGCTTACCTGTATCAATTTACCAGTATGGGCGTATACCTGCAACAATATTACCAGTATGCTTATACCTGTATCAAATATTACCTGTATGCTGGTTCCCTGTATCAATTTTACCATAATGCTACATAACCTTCTCATATTACCAGTATGCTTATAACCTGTGACAATATTACAGTATGCTATACGCTGTATCAATTACCTGTTGCCTGTACCTGTATCAATAATCCCAGTAGCTGTAACTGTATCAATAATCCTAGTGATGCTGTAACTGTATCAATATTACCAGTATGCTATACCTGTATCATATTACCATATGCTGTACCTGTATCCATAATCCTAGTATGCTGTACCTGTATCAGTATTACCTGTATGCTGTACCTGTATCGATAATCCGAGTATGCTTCCCTGTAATCAATATTACCAGTAATGCTGTACCTGTATCAATTACCAGTATGCTGTACCTGTACAAATATTACCAGTATGCTGTACCTGTATCAATAATCCTATTCATGATGTCCCTGTAATCAATATTACCACTAGGCGTCCCTGTATCGTATTACCTGTATGCTTAACCTGTAATCAATAATCCTAGTAGCTGTACTGTATCAATATTACCAGTATGCTGTACCTGTATCAGTTTACCAGTTATGCTGTACCTGTATCATATTACCATTATGCTTTCCCTGTATCAATATTAACCAAAGTATGCTTTAACCTGTATCAATATCCCTGTATGCTGTACCTGTATCATAATCCTAGTACAATGCTGGTACCTTGTATCATATTACCGTATCTTGGTACTGTATCAGTATTCCAGTATGCTGTACCTGTATCAATTTAACCAGTAATGCTGTACCTGTATCAAGTATTACCATAATGCTGTACCTGTATCAATATCCTAGTAATGCTGTACCGTATCAGTATACCTGTATGCTGTAACCTGTATCAATCATCCTATATCTTATCCCTGTATCAATATTACCAGTATGTCTGTACCTGTATCAATATACCAGTATGCTGTACCTGTATCAATAATCCCAGTCTCTGTCCTGTTAATCAATAATTACCAGTATGGCTGTACCCTGTATCAATAACCCCAGTAGGCTGTACCTGTAACAGTATTACCAGTATGCTGTACCTTATCAATAATTGCATATTGTACCCTAGGGGGCAGTATGTTTTTTTTTTTTTTTTTTTTTTACCCAGGGGGCAGTGTTTTTTGTTTTTTTCTTTTGATGGACTCTTTTTGTTCCATGGAGCCAACCCAATCCCCGGTGAGTCATGGCTCTCTATGTATTTATGGACCATATCACGGTGTGCCTCTTATGGGGAAGCGTATGTCTATTGGGGGGGTTGGGGCTTACCTCACTTACTGTTGTCCAGTTAAAATGTGCTCACATGTGGTTGAATTACAGGTTGGAAAACGGGTTTTGTACAACCCGAAACAGTCAACTGACCAATACCTTATTACCACAACCAACATTTCCCTTTATTGAAATTGAATATATTTGCATTGTCTGGACAGGCCTTAGAAGACATGGGACAGCCCACCTGTCATCAAGGGATCAATTTAATACTTTTGTGTGATTGTATTGTAAATGCCTTGTCTCTATAGATTCACAGAATTCACTTTACAGGCTGTAAGAGATTCTGGGTGTTGTTAGTTCATTAACAAACGGTAAGCACAAGTGTCTGTAGTTTCACTCGTTTCCTTCGCATCTGGGTCTTGGGAAATATTAAAGTGAACAGTGAACTCAGATGAATTGGCTCCTGTTTGAACTGCTTAATTCTGCTTTAGAAAAATAATCAGTTTTTTTGTTCCTACAATCACTTTTTTGGTGAATGAGAAATGAAAATGACTTTGCCACATAAACAGTTAATATGAAATATACATGTTCTGGTTGTTATCTCAAGGGTGAAAGTCTCCAATTTGCACAGCATTTTTCATTCTTCTACGATCGAACGCATCCATGTGCAGATTAATTCTGTCCGGGTTAGGTGTAATAATATAATATTCTAGTAATGTCCCTATGGGGGAATTCGACCCCTGGAACAGAACGGGATTGTTGGTGTATTTCTGATCCTATTACTGACGGGCCGTGCAGTAACGAGAAGTTCATGTGTTATCACTTGTAGTTTGGTGAGTTAATTCAGGATCGACGTAAACTGTATATAAATGGAAATGTACTGACTGGAACCTAATATTGTCCTGTATGTTTGGTGGATAATATAGTGGATATGCACCCCCAACTGGTAAATTATAAAGGATAGTAGAAGTCCCCGAGGCTGTTTCCCCGTGACCATAATAAACTTTTAAATATACAGGGCACGAACTCTCAAGGTGACTTCTAATATCCCGATAATTTACAGTTGGGGGTGCATTTTATTCACCACCCCTTTGTGGCTTTGGTTTCCTCTCTTCTGGCACTGTAAGATTATAAGGCTATATCTTACGTTCCTCCCATATATCCACTACAGGGGTAGGTTATAGTGATATCTAATCCCAGATAATACTATACCCGTGTGGATGGATACTTTAAGATCTTTTTAAACCGACCTGGCAAGGGACATCTGGGAGGCCACATGTGTCCCTTTGTCTGTCTTTAAATGATTAATTATGTCACAATACTGACTGCCACAGGAGCTAATAAAATATACATTAAACCCGTAGACATTAAAGGGCAACTATATGCCCAATCAAACTTTTAAAAACCGCATACTATTCAACTATCATTCATTCCATCCATCCCCCTAACGTGGTGTTCCTGTTTCTCACTCCGTCCACTGTTTGGAGATATTAGATATATAAGTTTAAAGATCAGAGTGGAGGATCTGTCAATCAAAGTGAAATGGCATGTATAGTCACGCCCTCCCTACTGCTTTGAATTACCATAATCCACGGTCCTCCCTATGACGTGAAATTAACCATATCCCTCGAACTATACATAGTACACAACGCTGCCACTATGTGTAAGGGGGTTCGTGCTGAACCCACAATGCACAATGTTTCGGAAGATAATATGGAGCACTTTATTGGGCCGTTCGGTCATGGACATTGCCCTACCTGGCTGGCTTTGTTTTGGGGGGGGCCCAATAAAGTTCTCAGACACGGCAATGATTATCGCCAACCCAGCTATTGCACGTGTGTAAATGTACCTAAGATGTACTGGCAATCAGGGAGAAATATTCCAAGACTCTCTTCTAGGTCTCACTTATAATTAATTTGGCTTGAATTTGCACTCTAAGTTTCTTTTCCTCTTTTCTTCGTCCATTTTATTACTTCGCTTTTTTTGGACCGTATCAACTCCCACAGTTTTTTGAGCTAAAAAAGACATGAATTTGGTAAACGTCGGGGCATATAGGAGAGTTGTGCTATCTCAATCTTCAATCTTGTTTCCATTACAGATGCACTGACACAGAGTTCTTTTTATGGTGTAGGTGGCACCGGGATGATTAAACCCCAAATGCATCCCTACATTTATCAACATGACAATCTCATCTGCCATCTGCTCCCATTTTGATAATCTATCTAGGTCTGCTTGCAGCACTTGCCAGCATTGGAATTTTTCCAAAGCTCTGCATAGGTTTAGTGTCATCAGCAACACTGAGACCTTGCTCCAATGCCCCTTCTAAGTCATTTATAAACAGTTAACGAAGCGTCCCCCAGTACAGAACCCTAGGAACTGACTCCGCCTTAGAACCTTTAGCCCACATAGATGAGCTTAGCTTCCATTAACCCACCACTCTCTGTTTGTGATTCCAGTAACCAGTTCTTATCCATGAAACACTGTTTTCTTCAAGGCCACTCCCGCAGTTATACAGTAGTCGACACTACGTGGTCTCAGTATCAAAGGCTTTTCGGCAAAATCGCAAATAACCACATCCACTGCTGTTGCCTGAATCTAAACTTCTTACTCACTTCTTAAAAATCAAGTAAATTTGTCTGGCTGGTCTATTTCTTATAAATCCATGCTGACTACTACCTAATAAGATCAGTTTCCTGGAGATAAAGTCCAAGGATATGATCCCCCCGTAACAAAGTTCCACACCTTCCCTACCACTGTGATGTTAGGCTGACAGGTCTATAGTTACAGTCTGTGAAACGAACTACCTTTTTTGAATATTGGGTATTACATTGGATTTTTCCAATCACACGGCACATCCATCCCCAGACAAAAAGCGAATCTGGAAAGATGAGAAACAGTGGGTCAGATAGAACTGAACTAAGCTCTTGTGGGGGGGGGGGGGGGGGGGGGGGTTAGATCAAATGTCTCCCCTTTTTAAAAAATTTATGTATTCAATCCGGTCCTGGGGCTTTATTTAAAAAATTAACTTAGTCTAATAGTTTTCCGTACAATATCCTCTTCAGCAAAAGTGAATATTCCTCATTTAATACCCTTCATATATACAGTCCCCGGTATAAGACTAGGATTCTCATATGTAACCGAGTGAATATTCCCTCCCCTTTATAACCCTTCCTATTATACAGTCCCTGCTTAGGACTAGGATTTCTCTATATGTATACAGAGTGAATATTCCTCATTTATATGCCCTTCATATTATTACAGTCCCTTTTATAAGGACTCGGATTCTCTATCGTGAATACAGAGTTAATATTCCTCTTATACCCTTCATATTATTACAGTCCCTGTTATAAGGCATAGGATTCTCTATATGTTATCAGAGTGAATATTCCTCATTTATACCCTTCTATTATTACAGTCCCTGCTATAAGGACTAGGATTCTCTATAGTGTATACAGAGTGAATAATCCCTCATTTATCCCCTTCATATAGATTACAGTCCCTGCTATAAGAGACTAGGATTCTCTATAGTGTATACAGAGTGAATATTCCTCTTTATACCCTTCATATTATTACATTCCCTGCTTATAAGGACTAGGATTCTCTATATGTATACAGAGTGATATCCCTCATTTATACCCTTCGTATTATTACAGTCCCGCGCTAAGGACTAGGATTCTCTATAGTGTATACAGTATAATTGCCTCATTTATACCCTTCATATTATTACAGTCCCTGCTATAAGGACAGTGTTCTCTATAGGATACAGAGTGATATCCCTTCATTTATAAACCCTTCATATTATTACAGTCCCCGTCTATAAGGACTAGATTCTCTATAGTGTATACAGAGTGAATATTCCCTCATTTATACCCTTCATATATTACAGTCCCTGCTTAAGGACTAGGATTCTCTATAGTGGTATACATGAGTGAATATTCCTCATTATTTTACCCTTCTATTATTACAGTCCCTGCTATAAGGACTAGGATTCTCTATAGGAATACAGAGTGAATCCCTCATTTATACCCTTCATTATTACAGTCCTGTTATAAGGACTAGGATCTCTATAGTGTATACAGAGTGAATATTCACATTTTTATACCTTTCGTATTATTACAGTCCCTGCTATAAGGACTAGGATTCTCTATAGTGTTCCGAGTGAATATTCCCATTTATAACCCTTCATATTATTACAGTCCCCCGCTATAAAGGACTGGATTCTCTATAGTGAACAGAGTGAATATTCCCATTTATACCCTTCATATATTACAGTCCCTGCTATAAGGACTAGGATTCTCTATAGTGTATACAGAGTGAATATTCCCTCATTTAGGTATTCTCTATAGTGTATACAGAGTGAATATTCCTCATTATACCCTTCTATTATTACATTCCCTGCTATAAGGACTAGGATTCTCTATAGTGTATCAGAGTGAATATTCCCTCATTTATACCTTCATATTATTACAGTCCCTGCGATAAGGACTAGGATTCTCCTATAGTGTATACAGAGTGAATATTCCTCATTTATACCCTATATTATTACAGTCCTGCTATAAGGACTAGGATTCTCTATAGTGTATACAGAGTGAATATCCCTCATTTATACCCTTCATATTATTACAGTCCCTGCTATAAGGACTAGGATTCTCCTATAGTGTAACAGAGTTGAATATCCTCATTTATACCCTCATATTATTACAGTCCCTGCTATAAGGACTAGGATTCTCTATAGTGTATACAGAGTGAATATTCCTCATTTATACCCTTCATATTATTACAGTCCCTGCTATAAGGACTAGGATTCTCTATAGGTATACATGAATATCCCTCATTTATACCTTCATATATTACAGTCCCCTGTATAAGGACTAGGATTCTCTATAGTGTATACAGAGTGAATATTCCTCATTTATCCCTTCTATTATTACAGTCCCTGCTATAAGGACTAGGATTTTCTATAGTGTATACAGGTGTAATATTCCTCATTTATACCCTTCATATTATTACGTCCCCGCTATAAGGACTAGGATTCTTTAGTGAATACAGAGTGAATATTCCTCATTTATACCCTCTATATTACAGTCCCGCTATAAGGACAGGATTCTCTATTGATACAGATGATATTTCCTCATTATTACCCTTCATTTTTACAGTCCCTGCTTATAAAGGACTGTTCTCTATAGTGTATACAGAGTGAATATTCCTCATTTTACCCTTCTATTATTACAGTCCTGCTATAAGGACTAGGATTCTCTATAGTGAATAAGAGTGAATATTCCTCATTTATACCCTTCATATTATTACGTCCCTGTATAAGGACTAGGATTCTCTATAGTGTATACAAGTGAATATTCCCTCATTATACCCTTCATATTATTACAGTCCCGCTATAAGGACTAGATTCTCTATAGTGATACAGAGTGACTATTCCTCATTTATACCCTTCTATTATTACAGTCCCTGTTATAAGACTAGGATTCTCTATAGTGTATACAGAGTGAATATTCCTCATTTATACCCTTCTATTATTACAGTCCCTGCTTAAGGACTAGGATTCTCTATAGTGTATACAGAGTGTAATATTCCTCATTTATACCCTTCTATTATACAGTCCCGCTATAAGGACTAGGATTCTCTATAGGTATACAGAGTGAATATTCCTCATTTATACCCTTCATATTATTACAGTCCCGCTATAGGGACTAGGATTCTCTATAGGAATACAGAGTGAAATCCTCATTATACCCTTCATATATTACAGTCCCGCTATAAGGACTAGGATTCTCTATAGTGATACGAGTGAATATTCCTCATTTATACCCTTCCTATTATTACAGTCCCCCTATAAGGACTAGAGTTCTCTATAGTGTATCAGAGTGAATATTCCTCATTTATACCCTTCATATTATTACCAGTCCCCCTATAAGAACAGGATTCTCTATAGTGATACGAGGAATATTCCTCATTTATACCCTTCATATTATTACAGTCCCGCTATAAGAATGATTCTCTATATGAATAGAGATGAATATTTCCTCATTTATACCTTCATATTATTACAGTCCCCGCTATAAGACTAGGATTCTCTATAGTGTATACAGATTGAATATTCCTCATTTATACCCTTCATATTATTACAGTCCCCTGCTAAGGACTAGGTTCTCTTATGTAGACAGATTGAAATATCCTCCATTTATACCCTTCAATTAATTACTGAACGCTTTAAGGACTAGGATTCTCTATAGTGTATACAAGTGAATATTCCTCATTTATACCCTTCATATTATTACGTCCCCTGCTTAAGGACAGGATTCTTATAGTGATACAGAGTGAATATCCCTCATTTAACCCTTCATATATTACAGTCCCTGCTATAAGGACTAGGATTCTCATAGTGTATACAGAGTGAATATTCCTCATTATAACCCTTCAGTCCCGCTATAGGACTAGATTCTCTATAGTGAAATACAGAGTGATATTCTTCATTATCCCCTTCTATTATTACAGTCCCTGTCTATAAGGACTAGGATTCTCTATAGTGTATACAGAGTGAATATTCCTCATTTATACCCTTCATATTATTACAGTCCCCGCTAATAAGGACTAGGATTTCTCTATAGTGATACAGAGTGAATATTCCTCATTATACCCTTCTATTTACAGTCCCTGCTAAAGGATAGGATTTTCTATAGTGTATACAGAGGTGAATATCCTCATTTTACCCTTCATATTAATTACAGTCCCTGCTATAGGATAGGATTCTCTATAGGAATACAGAGTGAATTTCCTCATATTATACCCTTCGTATTATACATTCCCGCTTAAGGACTAGGATTCTCCTATAGTGTACAGAGTAATATCCTCATTATAACCCTTCATATTATTAAGTCCCTGCTATAAGGACTAGGATTCTCTATAGTGTATACAGAGTGAATATTCCTCATTTTATACCCTTCATTTATATACAGTCCCGCTATAAGGACTAGGATTCTCTATAGTGAATACAGATTAATATCCTCTTTATACACCCTCATATTATTACAGTCCCGTAAAGGACTAGGATTCCTATAGTGTATACAAGTGAATATCCTCATTTATACCCTTCATATTATTACAGTCCCCGCTAATAAGGACTTACTCTCTAGTGAATACAGTGAATATTCCTCATTTATACCCTTCTTATTATTACAGTCCCTGATAAGGCCAGTATTCTCTAAGTGTATACAGAGTAATATTCCTCATTTATACCCTTCTATTATTACAGTCCCCTTATAAGGACTAGGATCTCTAGTAGTATACAGAGTGAATATTCCTCATTTAATCCCTTCATATTATTACAGTCCCGCTATAAGGACTAGGATTCTCTATAGTGTATACAGAGTGAATATTCCTCATTATACCCTCATATTATTACAGTCCCTGCTATAAGGACTAATTTTCTATAGTGAATACAGAGTGAATATTCCTCATTATACCTCATATTATTCAGTCCCTCTATAGGACTAGGATTCTCTATAGTAAGTATAAGATGAAATATCCTCATTTATACCCTTCATATATTACAGTCCCCCGTATAAGGGACTAGACCATTAGTGATACAGAGTGGAATATTCCTCATTTAATACCCTTCATATTATTACAGTCCCGCTAAAGGACTAGATCTCTATAGTGATACAGAGTGATATCCTCATTTATACCCTTCATGAACAGTCCCTGCTATAAGGACAGGATTCTATAGTGTAATACAGGAGTGAATATTCCCCCTATACCCTCATATTATTCGGACTGCTTAAGGACTAGGATCGCTCTAGTGTATACAGAGTGAATATTCCTCATTCGACCCTTCCATATTAGTACAGTCCCTGTAAGGACTAGGATTCTATAGTGTAATACAGAGTGAATATCCCTCATTTATACCCTTCATATATACATCTCCTGCTATAAGGACTAGGTTCTCTATAGTGTATACAGGAGTGAATATTCCTCATTTATACCCTCATATATTACAGTCCCCCTGCTATAAGGACTATGATTCTCTATAGTAAATACAGAGTGAATATCCTCATTTATACCCTTCATATTACGTGTCCTGTTATAGGACTAGGATTCTCTATAGTGTATACAGAGTGAATATTCCACTCTTTTACCCTTCAATTATAACAGTCCCGCTATAAGGACTAGGATTCTCTATAGTGTATACAGAGTGAATATCCCTTCTTTTATACCCTTCATATTATTACGTACTGCTATAAGGACTAGGATTCGCGATAGTGTAACAGAGGTGGAATATTCCTCATTTAATACCCTCTATTATTACAGTCCCGCTGTAAGGACTAGGATTCTCTATAGTGTATACAGAGTGAATATCCCTCATTTATACCCTTCATAGTATACAGTCCCGCTATAAAGGACTAGGCCCTCTATAGTGTAACAGAGTGATTTCTCATTTATACCCTTCATATTATACAGTCCTGCTATAAGGACTATGATTCTTATATGTAATACAGGGTGAATATTCCTCATTATACCCTTCCTATTATTACGTCCCGTGTATAAGGACTAGGAATTCTCTATAAGTGATACAGAGTGAATATCCTCATTTATACCCTTCATATTATTACAGTCCCTGCTATAGGACATAGGATTCTCTTATAGTGTATAGGTGAATCTTCCTCATTTATACCTTCATATTATCGTCCCTGCTTAAGATAGGATTCTCTAAGTGTGAATCAGAGTTGAATATTCCTCATTTATACCCTTCTATAGTAAGTCCCCTGTATAAGGACTAGGATTCTCTATAGTGTATACAGAGTGAATATCCTCATTTTATACCCTTCTATTATTACAGTCCCGCTATAAGGACTAGGATTCTCTATAGTATACAGAGTGATATGTCCGCTTTCATACCTTCATATTATTCAGTCCTGCTATAAGGACTAGATTCTCTATAGTGATACGAGTAAATATCCTCATTAACCCTTCATATTACAGTCCCTGCTATAAGGACTAGGATTCTCTATAGTGTAGACAGAAGTGAATTCCTCACTTTATCCCTTCATATTATTACAGTCCCGCCTAAAGGACAGGATTCTCTATAGTGAATACGAGTGAATATTCCCTCATTTACCCTTCTATTATTACAGTCCTTTTAAGGACTAGGATTCTCTAAGTGTATACAGAGTGAATATTCTCATTTATACCCTTCCTAGTATTACAGTCCCGCTATAAGGACTAGGATTCTCTATAGTGATACAGAGTGAATATTCCTATTTATACCCTCTATTATTACAGCCCGCTTAATAAGGACTAGATTCTCTATAGTGTATACAGAGTGAATATTCCTCATTTATACCCTTCATATTATGACAGTCCCCGCTATAAGACTAGGAATTCTCTATAGTGATATACAGAGTAAAATATTCCTCATTGTATACACTTCTATTATACAGTCCCGCTATAAGGAAGTAGGATTCTCTATAGTGGATACAGAGTGAATATTCCTATTATACCTTCATATTATTACAGTCCCCGCTTATAAGACTAGATTCTCTATAGTATACAGAGTGAAATTCCTCATTTATACCCTTCCTATTATCAGCCCTGTATAAGGACTAGGATTCTCTATAGTGTATACAGAGTGAATATTCCTCATTTATACCATTCATATTATTACAGTCCCCGCTACTAAGGACTAGGATTCTCTATAGTGAATACAGAGTGAATATTCCTCATTTATACCCTTCATATTATTACAGTCCCGGTATAAGGACTAGGATTCCTCTATGTGTATACAGAGTGAATTTCCTCATTTATACCTCTGTTTATATTATTACAGCCCCGCTATAAGGACTAGGATTCCTCTATAGTGATCAGAGTATATTCCTCATTTATACCCTTTCTATTATACAGTCCCCGCTATAAGGACTAGGATTCTCTATAGTGTTACAGAGTGAATATTCCTCATTTATCCCCGTCATATTATTACAGTCCCTGCTTATAAGGACTAGGATTCTCTTAGTGTATAACAGGTGAATATTCCTCATTTATCCCTGTCACTTATTACCTCCTGCTAAGGGACTAGGATTTCTTATAGTGTATACAGAGTGAATATTCCTCATTATACCTTAATTATTACAGTCCCCGCTAAAGGACATAGGATTCTCTATAGTGTACAGAGTGAATATTCCCATTTATACCCTTCGTATTATTACAGTCCCGTATAGGACTAGGATTCTCTAAGGTATACAGAGTGAATATTCCCTCATTATACCCTATTATTACAGTCCCCTCTATAAGGACTAGGATTCTCTATAGTGTTACAGAGGAATATTCCTTATTTATACCTTCATATATTACGTCCCGTTAAGGACTAGATTCTCTAAGTGTTACAGAGTGAATATCCTATTTATACCCTTCGTATTATTACAGTCCCCGCTATAAGACTAGGATTCTCTATAGTGTATACAGAGTGAATATCCTCATTATACCCTTCGTCATTATTACAGTCCCCGTTTATAAGGACTAGGATTCCTATAGTGATACAGAGTGAATATTCTATTTATACCTTCTATATACAGTCCCCGCTATAAGGACTAGGATTCTCTCATATGTGATATAGAGTGAATATTTTCTCATTTCATCCCTTCTATTTAACAGTCCCCCTATAAGGACTAGGATTCTCTATAGTGTTACAGAGTGAATATTCCTCTTTATACCTTTTCATATTATTACAGTCCCCGCGCGCTATAGAGGACTAGGATTCGCTGATAGTGTATACAGAGTTGAATATTCCCATTATACCTTCATATTATTACAGTCCCGCTTATAAGGACTAGGATTCTCTATAGTGTATACAGAGTGAATATTCCTCATTTTAGCCACTTCATATTATACAGTCCCCGCATAAGAGACTAGGATCTCTATAGGTAATGAAGGTGAAATTTCCTCATTAACCTTTTTTTTACAGTTCCCCTATAAGGACAGGATTCTCTATAGTGTATACAGATGAAATCCTCATTATACCTCATATTATTACAGTCCCGCTATAAGGACTAGGATTGCTCATAGTGATACATAGTGAATATTCCTCATTTTATACCCTTCGTATTATTACGTCCCTGCTATAAAGGACATAGGATTCTTCTATAGTATACAGATGAATATTCCTCATTATACCCTTCCTATTATCAGTCCCCGCCTATAAAGACTAGGATTTCTATAGTGTATACAGAGTGAATATTCCTATTGTATACCCTTCAGTATTATTACAGTCCCCTATAAGGACAGGGATTTCTATAGTGTATACAGAGTGAATTCCTATTTTACCTTCTATTATTACAGTCCCGCTATAGGACTAGGATTCTCTATAGTGTATACAGTATGATATTCCTATTTATACCCTTGTATATACAGTCCCCTATAAGGACTAGGATTCTCTAGTGTAACAGAGTGATATTCCTCATTTATCCCTTCGTATTATTACAGTCCCCGCTATAAGCTAGGATTCTCTATAGTGTATACGAGTAAAATATTCCCATTTTATACCCTTCGTATTATTACAGTCCCCGCCATAAGGACTAGGATTCTCTATAGTGAATACAGAGTGAATATTCCTCATTTATACCCTTCTATTATTACAGTCCCCTCTATAAGGACTAGGATTCTATAGTGTATACAGAGTGGAATATCCTCATTTATACCCTTCCTATTAGCTCCCGCTAAGGACTAGGATTTTCTATAGTGAATAGAGAGTGAATATTCCTCACTCTTTACCTTCGATTCTTACAGTCCCCGCTATAAGGACTAGGATTCCTCTATAGTGTATACAGAGTGAATTTTCCCATTTATACCTTCGTATTATTACCAGTCCGCTATAGGACATGATTTCTATAGTGTATACAGAGTGAAGTTTCCTTCATTTATACCCTCTATTTATTACAGTCCCCTCTATAAGGACTAGGATTCCCTATAGTGAAACAGAGTAAATATTCCTCATTTATACCTTCATATTATTAAGTCCCTTAAGGACTAGGATTCCTATAGTGTATACAGAGTGAATATTCCTCATTTAGTACCCTTCATATTATTACAGTCCCGCTAAAGGACTAGGATTCTCTATAGTGTAATACAGAGTGAATTATCCCTCATTTATACCCTTCGTATTATACAGTCCCTTATAAGGACTAGGATTGTCTATAGTGATACAGAGTGAATATTCCTCATTTTACCCCTTCATATTATTACAGTCCCTGCTATAAGGACTATGATTCTCCTATAGTGAATACGAGTGACTATTCCTCATTATACCCTTCATATTATTACAGTCCCTGTTATAGAAGCTAGGATTCTCTATAGTGTGTATACAGAGTGAATATCCTCATTTATACCCTTCATATATTATACAGTCCCTGCTAAAAGGACTAGGATTTCTCTATAGTGAATACAAGAGTGATATATTCCTCATTTATACCCTTATATATTACCAGTCCCTGTATAAGGAAAGGATTCCTATAGTGTATACAGAGTGAATATTCTCATTTATACCTTCATATATTACAGTCCTCTGCTATAAGGAATAGGATTCTCTATAGTGAATACAGAGTGAATATTCCTCATTTATACCCTTCGTATTAGTACAGTCCCTGTTATAAATGACTAGGATTCTCTATAGTTTATACAGAGTGAATATCTCTTCATACCCTTCATATTATTACAATCCCTGCTAAAGGACTGGATTCTCTATAGTGTATACAGAGTGAATATCCTCATTATACCCTTCATTATTACACGTCCCTGCTTATAAGACTAGGATTCTCTATAGTGTATACAGAGTGAATATTCCTCATTTATACCTTCATATTATTACAGTCCCCGCTATAAGGACATAGGATCTCTATAGTGTAACAGAGTGAATATTCCTCATTTATACCTTCATATTTTACAGTCCCGTATAAGGACTAGGATTCTCTATAGTGTAATACAGAGTGAATATCCCTCATTTAACCCTCATATTATACAGTCCCTGCTAAAGACTAGGATTCCTCTATAGTGAATACAGAGTGAATATCCTCATTTATACCCTTCTTATTATTAACAGTCCCTGTTAAAGGATAGGATTCTCTAGAGTTGTAGCAAGTGAATATTCCTCATTTATACCCTTCATATTATTACAGGTCCCCGCTATAAGGACTAGGATTCTCTATAGTGAATACAGAGTGAAATATTCCTCATTTATACCCTTCGTATTATTACAGTCCCTGTTATAAAGGACTAGGATTCTCTATAGTGTATACAGAGTGAATATTCCTCATTTATACCCCTTCGTATTATACAGTCCCGCTAAAGCTAGGATTCCCTATAGTGTATAAAAGAGTAATATTCCCATTTATACCTTCTATTATTACAGTCCCTGCTATAAGGAGAGGATTCTCTATAGTGTAATACAGAGTGAATATTCCTCATTTATACCCTTATATTATTACAGTCCCCGCTATAAGGACTAGGATTACTCTATAGTGATACAGAGTGAATATTCCTCATTTATACCCTTCCTATTATTACAGTCCCGCCATAAGGACTAGGATTTCTAATTGAATAGAGAGTGAATATTCCTCACTTATAACCTTCCGTATTATACAGTCCCGCTATAAGGACTAGGATTCTTATAGTGTATACAGAGTGAATTTTCCTCATTTATACCTTGTATTATTACAGTCCCGCTATAAGGACTGGATTTCTATAGTGTATACAGAGTGAATCTTCCTCATTTATACCCTTCACTATTATTACAGTCCCCTCTATAAGGACTAGGATTCTCTATAGTGTATACAGAGTGAATATTTCCTTTATTATACCCTTCATATATTACAGTCCCCTCGTATAAGGACTAGGATTCTCTATAGTGTATACAGAGTGAATATTCCTCATTTATACCCTTCATATTATACAGTCCCCGCTCATAAGACTAGGATTTTCTATAGTGAATAGAGAGTGAATTTCCTCACTTATACCCTTCGTATTATTACAGTCCCCGCTATAAGGACTAGGATTCTCTATAGTGTATACAGAGTGAATTTTCCTCATTTATACCTTTCGTATTATTACAGTCCCCGCTAAGACTAGGATTTCTATAGTGTATACAGAGTGAAATATCCTCATTATACCCTTCTATTTATACAGTCCCCTCTATAAGGACTAGATTCCCTATAGTAATACAGAGTAACATATTCCTCATTTATACCCTTCATATTATTATAGTCCCGCTAGGACTAGGATTCTACTATGTGTATAAGAGTGAATTCCTCATTTGAATTCCTCTCTGTATTACTCCTCTACTATTCTTTCTTTCCCTCATTTCCCTCTTTTCATCCCCTTCTCCTCTCTTCCTTTTTATCCTTTCTATTTTTCCCCTATGTACCTCAGTCCCCTCCTTCCCATATATCCCATACCTTCCTCTCCCCTCTTCTCCTTTACTGCCGATTCCTCCTTTCTTTTTACAGGTCCCTGCTAAGGACTAGGATTCTCTATGTGATACAGAGTGAATATCCTCATTTTACCCTTCGTATTATTACAGTCCCTGTATAAGGACTAGGATTCTCTAAGTGTATACAGAGTGAATATTCCTCATTTATACCCTTCATATTATTACAGTCCCTGCTATAAGGACTATGATTCTCTATAGTAAATACAGAGTGAATATTCCTCATTCATACCCTTCCTATTATTACAGTCCCTGTTATAAGGACTAGGATTCTCTATAGTGGTACAGAGTGATATTCTCATTTATACCCTTCGATATTATTACAGTCCCGCTACTAAGGACTAGATTCTCTATGTGAATACAGAGTGAATATTCCTCATTTATACCCTTCATATTATTACAGTCCCGCTAGAAGAATAGGATTCTCTATAGTGTAACGGGTGAATATTCCTCATTTATACCCTTCATATTATTACACAGTCCCTGCTATAAGGAATAGGATTCTCTATAGTGAATACAGAGTGAATATCCTCATTTATAACCCTTCGTATTATACAGTCCTGTATAAGGACTAGGATTCTCTATAGTGTATACAGAGAATATCCCTCATTCATACCCTTCATATTATTACAGTCCCTGCTATAAGGACTGTGATTCTCTATAGTGTATACAGAGTGAATATTCCTCATTTATACCCTTCATATTATTGAAGTCCTGTTATAAGGACTAGGATTCTCTATAGTGTAATACAGAGTGAATATTCCTCATTATACCTTCCATATTATTACAGTCCCGTTATAAGGATAGGATTCTCTATAGTGTAACAGAGTGAATATTCCCCTCATTTATACCCTTCATATTATTACAGTCCCGCTATAAGGACTAGGATTCCTATAGTGAAACAGAGTAAATATTCCTCATTTATACCTTTCTATTATTACAGTCCTGCTATAAGGACTAGGATTCTCTATAGTGTATACAGAGTGAATATTCCTCATTTATACCCTTCATATTATTACAGTCCCGCTATAAGGACTAGGATTCTCTATAGTGTATACAGAGTGAATATTCCTCATTTATACCCTTCATATATTACAGTCCCTGCTAAAGGACAGGATTCTCTATAGTGAATACAGAGTGAATATCCCTCATTTATACCCTTCATATTATTACAGTCCCTGCTAAAAGACTAGGATTCTCTATAGTGATACAGAGTGAATATCCCTCATTTACCTTCATATTATACAGTCCCTGTTATAAGGACTAGGATTCTCTATAGTGTATACAGAGTGAATATTCCTCATTTATACCCTTCATATTATTACAGTCCCCGCTATAAGGACTAGGATTCTCTATAGTGAATACAGAGTGAATATTCCTCATTTATACCCTTCGTATTATTACAGTCCCCTGTTATAAGGACTAGGATTCTCTACAGTGTATACAGAGTGAATATTCCTCATTTATACCCTTCGTATTAATACAGTCCCCGCTATAAGTACTAGGATTCTCTATAGTGTATACAGAGTAAATATTCCCCATTTATACCCTCGTATTATTACAGTCCCCGCTATAAGGACTAGGATTCTCTATAGTGAATACAGAGTGAATATTCCTTATTTATACCCTTCATATTATTACAGTCCCTATAAGGACTAGGATTACTCTATAGTGTATACAGAGTGAATATCCTCATTTATACCCTTCTATTATTACAGTCCGCCATAGGACTAGGATTTTCTATAGTGAATAGAAGTGAATATTCCTCACTATACCCTTCGTATTATTACAGTCCCTGCTATAGGACTAGGATTCTCTATAGTGTATACAGAGTGAATTATTCCTCATTTATACCTTCGTATTATTACAGTCCCCGCTATAAGGACTAGGATTTCTATAGTGTATACAGAGTGAATATTCCTCATTATACCCTTCCTATTATTACAGTCCCCTCTATAAGGACTAGGATTCTCTATAGTGTAATACAGAGTAATATTCCTCATTTATACCCTTCATATTATACAGTCCCCGCTATAAGACTGGATTCTCTATAGTGGTATACAGAGTGAATATTCCCTCATTTATACCCTTCATATTATTACAGTTCCCGCTATAAGGACTAGGATTCTCTATAGTGTATACAGAGTGAATATTCCTATTATACCCTTCTATTATTACAGTCCCTGCTATAAGGACTAGGATTCTCTATAGTGTATACAGAGTGAATATTCCTCATTTATACCTTCATATTATACAGTCCCCGCTATAAGGACTAGGATTCTCTATAGGAATACAGAGTGAATTTCCTCATTATACCTTCTATTATTACAGTCCCCGCTATAAGGACTAGGATTCTCTTAGTGTATACAGAGTGAATATTCCTCATTTATACCCTTCGTATTATACAGTCCCTGCTATAAGGACTAGGATTCTCTATAGTGTATACAGAGTGAATATTCCTCATTTATACCCTTCATATTATTCAGTCCCTGCTATAAGGACGTAGGTTCTCTATAGTGATACAGGTGAAATTCCTCATTAGACCCTCATATTATCCCGTATAAGGACTTCTTATAGTGATACCAATAAAAAAAACAAAACAAAAAAAAAACATTTAGCATCTATGAGATGACTAGAACTCGAACTGACCCGAGTTCGAGCCGAACATTTGAATTCTAATAAATTCGGATTCTCGAACTATCCCGGACTCGAAATTTTCGATATTTCGATCGATAAGTATCGATTTTCGACCGTTCGATTCGAAACACTCCTATTATGGCCTATACGCAAGCATATCCACGTCAGTAAAATGCATGTCTCTAGGCGAACGGGAAATGAATCCCATAAGTCCAGTAAACCCCAAAAACAAATAAGATTTTTTTATACGTATTTTATTGTATTATATATTTTTCTATAAATAATTCTAATAAACAAAAAAAAAATTTATAAATACAACGAAAACATACCTAGACTTATTATCCTTTCCCCTAACATATTCTATTTCCAGTTCTCACACTCCGAGCGTCGAATTCTATTTTTTTCCTTCTCGGTCATTTTCCCACATCCCGAATCATCTTTATTCTCATAACACCTATACCGCAAGCTCGAATCCGCGAGTAAAATGTCCATGGTATCTAGGTGCAAACGCGAACATCGAATCCGCGAGTAAGTGTCCATTAAAACCTATATGCGAGCATCGAATACCGCGAGTGAAATGTCCATGGTATCAAGGAGCGAACATCGAATCTACGAGTAAAGTGTCCATTAAAGCCTATACGCGAGCATCAAATCACGCGAGTAGAAATGTCCATGGTACCAAGGCGCGAAGAGCTGAAAAAGCGCGAGTGAGAAAATGATTTTTGGAAAGTCCTGGATATTGGAACTTTCCCCAGACCATTTCCAGGTCCCACAAGCCATTACATTTTGGGGCATATTTATAAAGTTCGTTAACTTTTCGCGGCCGTTTTCGCGGCCATTAACGCATGAATCGCGTTTACCGCGATTTATAAAGGCCCGAAAACGGCCGCGAAAATTAACGAAGCGTTAACCTTTCGCGCCGATACTTACCCGTTACCGACGCTTCTATTTAAAGCGTGGCGTACTGGTTTCGCTCGGCTAGTATCGGTGTTTTACTTGCCCCTTAAGGAGGCGAAGTCAGCCGATACTACTCCCGCGGCGGGGATGGGCAGAGCAACCCGCGGCGGGTGGTCGCACCACCCCGGGAGACACGCCCCCCGCCCACACCCCCCGCGGCGGCAGCGGCGACCACCCCGCCGCCGCCGCACTTCCCACAGCCCCTCCCAACCCGTTCCCCGTTCGCGGCAATCTCGGAACGGGAGGCTAGAAGGGGCTGCCGGGAAGGGGCCGCAGCAGGTGGTCGCGACCAACCGCCCGCACCCCCTCCCCGGCAACCCCTCCAAGCCCCCGCCCCGGCCGCTCCGGGAGGGGACGGGAGGGAGCGCTGGGGGGGTGGAGGCTCCCTCCAGCGGGGCCTGAGAAGGCCTTTTGGGGCTTAGGGGGTCCCGCAGCTCGAACCGGGACCCCCCTCCCGGCCTTACAAGGGCCCTTGCGGCACTACAAGTGCCCTTGCGGCACTAATAAGTGCCTTTGGCGGGGGTCCCGCAGCTCGAACCGGGACCCCCAGTGCGGCTCTTAAAGAGCCCTTGGGCGACGTCTTCGGGCTGGCGACACCAACCCACTCAGGTCGCCGATGCCAGGCAGACTCACTGCGGCCGACAGTGAGCCCGCTGGCACCGCCGGCCTCAGCGGAGCCGATGTTGCCAACCACTTCTTTCTTCTTTCTTCAGCCATCTACTGCGATGGCATCTGAGTTCCCGGCGGAAGCTCCTCTTTATATAGGTTTGCAGAAATCCATAATCCGTTTCTGATTGGTCAATTTTAATACTTGCTTTACATTAACCAATCAGATTTCAGAACTTTCCAGAATCTGATTGGTTAATGTAAAGCAAGTATTAAAAATTGACCAATCAGAAAGGATTATGGATTTCTGCAACCTATATAAAGAGGAGCTTTCCGCCGCGGAACTCAATGCCATCGCAGTAGATGGCTGAAGAAAGAAGAAAGAAGCGGCTGGCAACATCGGCTCCGCTGAGGCAGGCGGTGCCAGCGGGCCTCACTGGCGTCCGCAGTGAGTCTGCTGGCATCGGCGACCTGAGTGGGTTGGTGTCGCCAGCCCGAAGACGTCGCGTCGGATCAAGACGCCGGCAACATCGGCCTCGTTGAGGTCGCGGCGCCCGCCGGGGTACCCCTGGCGGCCGCAGGGGTACCTCTCGGGGGTCGGCGGCCTCGGCGGAGCTGGTGTCGCCGGGACTGGAAGAAAGAAGACGCGCCCAAGGCTCTTTTAAGAGCCGCAACTGGGGGTCCCGTTTCAGCTGCGGGACCCCCGCCAAAGGCACTTGTCAGTGCCGCAAGGGCCCTTATAAGGGCCGGGAGGGGGGTCCCGGTTCGGGGCTGGGACCCCCTAAGCCCCAAAGGCCCCGGCCGGGGCGGGGGCTTGGAGGGGTTGCCGGGGAGGGGTGTGCGCGGCGGTGGTCGCGACCACCTGCTGCGGCCCCTTCCCGCAGCCCCTTCTAGCCTCCCGTTCCGAGATTGCCGCGAACGGGTTGGGAGGGGCTGCTGGGAAGTGGCGGCGGCGGCGGCGGGTGGTCGCCGTCTGCCGCCGCGGGGGTTGTGGGGCGGGTGGGCGTATGCCCCGCCCCCTTAGGAGCGGCGTCGGGAAGGGATTTTAAGTCCCTTCGCAGCGATACTATATAGTATCGCCGCGAAGGGGCTTAAAATTACCGCAGCATCGCGGCCGCGATAGGTATCGCGGGAATAGCGCTCGCCGTTATAAATACGGCGATAGCGCTATTTTCGCGGCCGCGATGTGCGGCGGTAATTTTTTTGCGCTAACATCGTTCCTTTATAAATATGCCCCTAAGTTACCATTGATATTTTAATTTCATTAGAACTTTTCGAACTATTTGACTCCCATTGACTTTAATGGGTCCGTTTTCGAACTTTACATATAATTCGAAAGTTCGAAAACGGAACGAACTTTCGAAAGTTCAGCCATCTCTATTTAGCACATTAGCCTTCTTGGCATCCTCATCAACCACAACACGCCCTATTGTTAATGGTCCTACATTCTCAGTCCTCATTTCTTGTTCTGCTATCCGTATTTCATTTTCTATTTTAGCTAGTTTAATTGCTTTCTTGCACTCCTTATTACAGCTTTTATTCTCCCAGTAAGCCTGTTCGGTTCCCTCTGATTTCAAAATTTCAGATGCCACACACCAGACATCCCACCCTGCCTCTTCGTGAAGAGGGGGCGTGGCTATGCTGTGTGATGACACAGTGGGCGGAGCATACACACTAGGGGTGGGGGAGGCGGGGTTAGGGGTGTGGTATGGCAGTCCGGGCGTGACACCACATAAGGAGGCATAACGGGGAGGAGATTCAGGACTCCTCTCCGTTGCGGGAGATCGGGGTGGTCTCGCGGGAGACCACCCTGATTTGCGGGAGACTCCCGGAAGATCCGGTAGTAGTGTGACACACATAAAATTTATGCTTGCAAAAACAATGGCACATGGAAAAGAAAGGTGAGTGAAAAGAGTGTGTATGTGGCCTTTAATACTGGGGATCCAGCAATGTGTGGGGAAGAGACACAAGGGGGCATATTTATAAAGGTTCGTTAACTTTTCGCGCCGTTTTCGCGGACATTAACGTCATAAATCGCGTTTACCGCAATTTATAAAAGTCCGAAAACGGCCGCGAAAAGTTAACGAAGCATTAACCTTTCGTGGCGATACCTACTACCGCCGCTTCTATTTATAAAGCGGCGGTACTGGTTTCGCTCGGCTAGTATCGGCTGTTTTACTTCGCCACCTTGAAGGTGGCGAAGTCACCCGATACTAACCTCCCACGGCGGGTGGTCGCACCCGCCCCGGGAGACATGCCCACCCCGCCCACACACCCCGCGGCGGCGACCACCCGCCGCCGCTCTCCCAGAGCCCCTCCCAACCCGTTCCCGCTCGCGGCAATCTCGGAACGGGAGGCTAGGAGGGGCTGCCGGGAAGGGGCCGCAGCAGGTGGTCGCGACCACCCGCCACGCACCCCCTCCCCGGCAACCCCTCCAAGCCCCCCGCCCCGTAGGGAGCCGCTGGGAGGGGTGGAGGCTCCCTCCAGCGGGGCCCTGAGAAGGGCCTTTGAGGCTTAGGGGGTCCCGCAGCTCGAACGCCCTTATAAGGGCCCTTGCGGCACTGACAAGTGCCTTTGGCGGGGTCCCGCAGCTCGAACCGGGACCCCCAGTGCGCTTAAAAGAGTCCTTAGGCGGCGTCTTCTTTCTGCCAGTCCCGGCGACACCAGCTCCCCGAGGCCGCCGACCCCGAGAGGTACCCTGCGGCTGCCAGGGGTACCCCGCGGGCGCCGGCGACCTCAACGAGGCCGATGTTCCGGCGTCTTGATCCGACGCGACGTCTTCGGGCTGGCGACACCAACCCCACTCAAGTCGCCGATGCCAGGCAGGCTCACTGCGGCCGCCAGTGATCCCGCTGGCACCGCCGGCCTCAGCGGAGCCGATGTTGCCAGCCGATTCTTTCTGGCGGCCGCAGGGGTACCTCTCGTGGGGTCGGCGCCTCGGCAGAGCTGGTGTCGCCGGGACTGGAAGAAAGAAGACGCCGCCCAAGGGCTCTTTAAGAGCCGCACTGGGGGTCCCGGTTCGAGCTGCGGGACCCCGCCAAAGGCACTTGTCAGTGCCGCAAGGGCCCTTATAAGGGCCGGGGAGGGGGATCCCGGTTCGAGCTGCGGGACCCCCTAAGCCCCAAAAGGCCCTTCTCAGGGCCCCGCTGGAGGGAGCCTCCACCCCTCCCAGCGGCTCCTCCCTTCCCCTCCCCGGGAGCGGCCGGCGGGGGGCTTGGAGGGGTTGCCGGAGGGGGTGCGCGGTGGCTGGTCGCGAACACCTGCTGCGGCCCCTTCCGGCAGCCCCTCTAGCCTCCCGTTCCGAGATTGCCGCGAAGCGGGGAACGGGTTGGAGAGGCTGCTGGGAAGCGGCGGTGGGTGGTCGCCGCCGCCGCCGCGGGGGGTGTGGGCGGAGTGGGCGTATGCCCGCCCCCTTAGGAGAGGCGTCGGGAAGGATTTTAGTCCCTTTGCGGCGATACTATACAGTATCGCCGCGAAGGGGCTTAAATTACCGCAGCACATCGCGGCCACGATACATATCGCGGGAATAGCGCTTGCCGTTATAAATACGGCGATAGCGCAATTTCGCGGCCGCGATGTGCGGCGGTAATTTTTTAGCGCTATTATCGTTGCTTTTAAATATGCCCCAAGGTGTACAGTAAAAGAACCCCTTACAGTGCAGTTGTATTGCAATGTGGCAGCTCCTTCAATTTACATCTCTTATTGTTTTTTCCTTAAGTTAAAATGGGATTTATTACCTGTGTCTGCACATACACATTTCATGGCTGTCAGCACCCTGCAATGGGAAACTACACATTTCCTTAGCTGCCTTCTCTGAACTATCACTGACTGCTGCAAACTGTGATCTCCCTCCATGGGTAGCTTCACTACTGAACATACATACATACAGTATATACATACATATACACATACATACATACATACATACATACATAGCATATATCATGCATACTATACATACATACATGATATACATACATACATACATACATACATTACATATATACATACATACATACATACATACATACATGCATATATACATACATACATATATACATACATACATACATACATATATACATACATACATACATACATATATACATACATACATTAACTTTTTTATATATAGATTAACCCTTAATCTATTTATTCTTCCAGCACCTGAGCATGAGGTGAAATGTAAACTCTCCGAACCGACCATTGTAGGGGGAAATGTTGCAATTAGTTGTGAGCTCTCAATGACCTTTGATGTCCTACAAGTGACCTGGCAAAAGAAACAAGGTGACACCTTGAAGAACATGGCTACTTACAGCAAAAGATATGGGGTCAATGTCCTGAGCCCCTATGACAAACGTGTAGCTGTTTTTGACACAAACCAAAGAAAATCATCAATGAAAATCTCCACACTGAGGAAGGAGGACGAGGCCTGTTACAACTGTGTGTTCAATACATATCCACATGGACCCTACAAGGGGCAGATTTGCTTTGAAGTCCTTGGTAAGTTGGGGCACAAAAGGACAAACTTCTGTCTGTCACATTTACATTAGTGGTTCAGTGTTAATTCACTGTCACATTACAGCCATCGTTAATCACCAACTCAACACACCTTGTTATGCCTTCCTGTCATATAAATTGTTCTAATTATCCAGCTAATCACTGGGAAAGTCCAGTTCCACTAGTGAGAACAAGTGGTTCTGAAGTTCCGATGGAAGTTCCTGATTTTTTTGGATCATGGAACCTTTCCCGGATTTTTGTTAATTTTCAAATATTCCAGAATTCTAAAATTTTATAATATGTCCAAATATCAAATATTTGTAAATCATCGAATATACGGGCTAATCTCAATAAATATCAAATCGATTCCGTATTCGCAAAGACTCGCGCACTCCTAATGTATAACTGCGTCCATGGGGCAGGGAGTGGTTATACCTAAAATATAAATCAATCCCAGCCCACACCCTCCAGACTCCTACAGCTGGAAGTCCCATAGCAAGTGTCCTTTTAATATAAAATAAAGTCACAGGGTGAATACTATTGGCTGCAAGACACAACTCATCTCCATTGCACATGCTCATTCATTCTAGCCATGTCTCAGCTTCTGGGAGGGGCTGAGATCAGCAGGAGGGTGAATGCATTCTATCTAGGAGTGAGCTGAACAAGACAAGAGGAGATATGGCACACTGGGACCAGAAAGGGATCAAGTCCCTGGCAGTGCTAAATATACAGAAAAGGGGAAAAATGCAAGTCATTTTTTTTGCCTTTAGTGTCTCTTTAAGTTGGCCATATACTCAATTGATGTTACAGGCAATTCATTGTTAAATCTGGCAAATCGGCTGTAACATTTACTGCTCCAGCCATCACAAAGTGATTGGCCCCGGTTGTCCAGAACATCACAGGAATGTCGGCAGGTAAACAGCAGTGTGTGGGCACCTTTACTATGCCAATCATATATCTAATGCTTGATATCAGCCAAGAGAAATGTGACATTTAATTGAATATTCTTATTTCTAAGGTATAGTCGGTGAATTTTCTTGCTCTGCTAATGGGACCCAAAGATACTTCCCCCAAATTACCCTTCATCCCCCAAAATCAACCCGTACGCTCTCAATACAACCTGTGAAGGATGAAACTGGAGAAATAAAGGCCACGTTAAAGGATTTCTTCTATGGAACAGAAAATGTCAGCTGTAACTTCCAGGTACCGGGAAAAGTCAGGAGGAAACGCGGTGTTACAGGTAACAGCTTTTCAATAACGTGTAAAAAGCTTTACAATGACCGGCGATTTACCAGCAGTTAGTGTGACTTTAATCCATGGGTTTGCAGTATCGTAGAAGACATCCGCCCAATGCCCGAACCTATTTAATATGGCGGTTGTGCTTCTAACACCAGATTTTAGCGGAGTTGCGCATCACGTAGAGGCGGAACGCAATTTAGTCCCATCTGCTATATTTAAGTGCCAGAGCCAGTCGATTGTGGCTCTGGGTATATTCCCCTGATGGTTTATAATCTCATTTTGAAGCAGGTAAAATTAACTAAAACCCATTTCTGCATCCAGATGTAAAACCTACATATAGAATTTTAAAGGTAAACACACCAGATAGCATTGTCCCAGAAAGATACAACAAGCCGAGTGTCACCTCTTCCTTTGCTGTTCAATGATTTGAGAAATTGACCTGTGGGTACTAGGGGTCAATTCCCATAATGCACCTCTTTATTTTGGTGGGAGCTATAGTGGTCACAGGTCACTAAGAAACTAAATAAGATAGGGAGAGTATAAGGCATTAGTGCTCACCTTCATTCATATGCTAATAAGGAATGGAAATTACCCAGCAGTCTCCATTCCTTATTTGCAAAGTGGTACGCTTCACATGCTCTCTAGAGCATTGCAGATTAAAATTAGAGAAGGACACAAAACTGAACTATTCAAACTAGTTCATTTTTCCCGGACTCACAGCTGTATTTTTGATAATTATCATATTAACGGGCCGTTTGCTAACCATCGAATGTAGCCTTCGATTTTCGGTAACCCTCGAAAGTAACGTTCGTTTTTTTGGTAACCCTCAAATGTATGGATCATTTTCGCTAACCCTCGAAAGTATCGTTCCTTTTCGGTAATCCTCGAATTTATGGTTCTATTTTCAGTAACCCTCAAAAGTATCGTTCGGTAACCCTCGAATTGGCCGTAACCATCAAGTGTAGTTTGCGCAAAACCCGACAATTGCCCGATCATGTTTAAGAAGTGTTTAAACAGGTTTTGGTAACAGTAACATGTTCCCCAGACCATTTCCCAGGTACCACAGCCATTTACAGTAAGTTAGCATTGTTAGTTTACCTGTAAATTATCCAGACTTTTCGAACTATCACTCCCCATTGACTTTAATGGGTCCGAATTCGTACTTTCAAACTTTTACTGAAGATTGAAAATGGACTGAAGTTCGCCCATCTCTTATTAAAACAGACAATCTGGAGTCTGTGGTGACCCCAAGAAGCTGACAGCCAATCATATTACAGCTCAGACATCCTGCCTTTCTCAGATAAGGAACAAAGACTTCTGGGAATTTACCATGTTTCCATGGAGACTTATAGGAAGCTATGCCCTTAAAAAGACTTTTACAGCATTCCACAAGCTAAATGCAAACCCAGAGCGCCAACTACAGACTGGTTTCGGCTTTATTGAGCCATCATCAGTGCAGTGCAGGTCTCTGGTTTTGCAGTGTGAAGCTCCTATGGACAGACGTCACCAATAAATTAAATAGGATAGGGAGACAATAAAGGCTTTGAAACTCCACTTTCAGCAATATGCAAATAAGGAACAAAGACTTCTGGGAATTTACCATTCCTTTCTCAGACACAGATTTCAGTGTAGTATGTTTACAAACATTTTTCATCACTCCTGTCCCTGACTATAATATATTCCTTCGCATTTCTTACCTAACATAGATATAAGAAAAATAATATTTTAGTAAAAAATAAAACTGAATCTGGGGAATTGTAATCTGTCTTCTTAAAGGATTCATTCACTGTGAAAGTGAACTTTGCTTTTAAAGCATTAAGTGAAGAACAGGTGGTAAAGCAAGCTACGTCCTACCTCCCGTACTTCACTTAATG
Source organism: Hymenochirus boettgeri (assembly GCA_019447015.1). NCBI lineage: Eukaryota > Metazoa > Chordata > Amphibia > Anura > Pipidae > Hymenochirus > Hymenochirus boettgeri. The sequence goes on from CM033470.1 coordinate 13,029,194, forward strand.
TACCAGGAGAGAGGAACGAAGTGACGGGAATTGTGATCCTGCTGGATCCTCCGACAGGTAACGACTGAACTATAACGCGCGTTCGCTCATAAGCGCTAAAGCTTATTTACAGCTGGTAACAGACGGGTCCTGTCAGTAACCAGCGTTGGATTGCCATGTGGGTAAGTTTGTTCCTCTCTCCTGGCACATTAAGTGACGTAGCTGAATCTCCCTGGATGGCGGGTAACTAGAGATGACCGAAGTCAATGAGGGCATGATAGTTTGAAAAGTTCGGATGAATAATAAATAAGCTAACGGTGGTAACTTACTGTTAATGGCTGTGGCTCCTGGGAAATGGTCTGGGGGAACACGTTGGAAGAAAAGCTAAAACCGGAAGTAGCACATGCGCGCTTTCGGTTTTCCGCAAGGGCACTTAAAAGTGCCAGGGAAGGGGGGTCCTGGTTCGAACTGCAGGACCCCTTAATCCCCCAAAAGCCCTTCCTAGGACCACAATGGTCCTTCTAAGGACCCAGGAGGGGGTGCTGGGTTGTGCCGCGGGACCCCCGAACGTCTGGCCGTGGGATTTTTGGCCATTTGGTAATGCTTGAATGGCTGAATGTGAGAGGATTTTTGAAAATTAAGTCGGCGAGTTGGGAACTAGTTCGGATAGTTCAAGTTCGTCCAAACTCGGGTTCGGGTCCATCACTACTGCTAACATGAGTGGTGAGCTGTCAAATTTCTGCTTGTGGCTGACAACTCACCTCTCGCTTCAGTGCACATGTATGACTGTCTCTCCTATCTCCCCACTCGTTCACTATCTCCCCGGTCTCTAATGTTAGGAGTGAAACTAACAGCTCACCACTTGTATTAGTGCCCACCAGGGAATAGAATAGAATAACATTGTTGCCCTATATAAAATTGACATGAATATAGCGATGTGTTTATTAGGTATATTGGGTAAGTTCATTGGGTTTATTTTATTTTCTGTAGAAAATCCCAAGGTCTCTGAACCAACAATCTCAACCACATGTTCTGCGTCTGGTAAAACGAAACCTAAAATAACATGGAACTACGAGGGGGACCACATCAGTAAAGAAAGTACAGAAAGGGAAGAAGGCGATGTTATAACCATCACAGAGTCCCGTACCTACAACCTAAACTGGATACTGACACAGGATAAACCAATTACCTGTCTAATCTTCCAAAATAACACAGGTGAGTTGTACATCTACTATATTTATTATACAGATCAAACATGGATAGACATAACAGGAAATATTACCCTCGCCTCATGGCAATGCCATAGGAGATAACTTTTCTTACATAAGGTAAAATATTTATCAAGGAGCGCCCTCATGTGGCACTAGGCTGATGTGGTCATTAAAAAAGGCCTCATCTGTGGAATTTTTAGCTCCACCCATAATGTGCCCCTGACACCACCTAGTTCAGCTAAAACCCTGCCCACAACAGGACCACATTAACATAATTAACATAGCCCCGGTCACTATCCCAGTAATTTACTGCAGACAGCCATATGACTAATATTCACTTCTCCAACCTTCGCTGTCTTTTTAGTTACCCAGTCAAATAATACAAATTATTTATTTCTGTCTCTATTTTATGTTTTCCCTTTAGAAAATCAATGCACCTCTTATCATGACAACCCTTTGATCCGGTTGGTGATTGTTTTGGTTTCAATCCTTATTATAATGAGTTTGGTGTGTTCGGTTTACTGGAAAAGACAATACAATCAGTAAGTAACACAGTCTTGTCACTAACAATAAAACATTTATTTTAATTCTGTAGCAAAGTAGCAAAGTACCGTAGTAAGTAATATGGCATCAGATAAAGACTATGGGAGGGGAAATAAAATAATATTAAAGGGTATGTCCACCCCCAAACTAAATTTTGGTATCTGGTAGGAAGTGGTTATAAACTTTGACCTGGCGAGGTTTAACTAACAGGTCCCCCGCTGCATCTTGCCTTAGCCAATCACAGGAGCGGATGGCGGTTGAAGGCAGCAGGGGAATGGAGGCTGGTAAGAACATTTCACTGTCACTGCTAGAGATGTCCGAACTTCGCAAAATCCGGTTCGCTCAGGGATCCGCGAATTTTCGGAAAAATGTGAAAATTCGAAAATCCGCGAGCGGACCCATTAAAAGGAAAAATATCCTCGAAATTACGAGTTTTCTCGTAATTTTGAAAATTTTCAAAAATACGTATTTACGGAAATAAGAGAAATCCTCGTATTTTCCAAAATTTTCGAAATTCCGAGTTTTCCAAAATTTTCGAAAATACGAGAAAACTCGTAATTTCGAAAAAGTTAATAACTTTCCAGAAACATCCAGAAGTGTGGGTGAGATAATAATCCAGTTGAGGTTTTACCTGTGAAATGTTGTAAGGTCTTACAAAGTCTAGATTGTACCATGATCACACGGGGATAATGTTGATTGACAGATTTCCCTAGTCCCCATAGTCTATATGGACAAACATTCTGTACTCTGCATTCCAGATCTGATTATTTAAATGTGTTTAGAAACCTAAATTGTTTCCTTTTTTCTAGAATCAAAGAAAATCAATGTCAGAGTCCAACCCGGTCTAAATCCAACATTCCCAGGTCACGGAATCCCCATCCCAGCCCACCCAATACAAGTGTAAGTACTGAAAGTCCAATTCATTTACATTGGGACATTGTGCCTTGTTCAGTGACCAATGAGACATAGACATTTACTATAGATAATAAAGTTGGCCATACACCAGCCTATTTACCTGACCTACCGCCATGTTTAATGTCCAGACAATCACCAATTCATTTACATTGGGACATTTTGTCTTGTTCAATGACCAATGAGACATAGACATTTACTATAGATAATAAAGTTGGTCATACACCAGCCTATTTACCTACTGACCTACCGCCATGTTTAACGTCCAGACAATCACCAATTCATTTACATTGGGACATTGTGCCTTGTTCAGTGACCAATGAGACGTAGACATTTGCTATAGATAATAAAGTTGGTCATACACCAGCCTATTTACCTACTGACCTACCACCATGTTTAACGCCCAGACAATCACCAATTCATTTTGCGGTTTATTTCCGATTGAATATGAATGAACCAGAATGAGGAGTTTTATAGATTTGATGATCAGAAGGTTGAATCTAATTATATGTCTCTATAGTGTATGGCCAATATTACTGCACTAAACTGATGTAAACTACACCAAATGGAGCAGCGTATTGGGACACGTCTTTTAATCACTGGAATCAGGTGTTTAATTCAGACCCATTGTCCCAGGTGTAGATAGTCGAGCACCTAGTTATACAGTCAGGTTTACAGCCCATCGTGTCCTCACAGTCCCTACAGTTTCCAGACCTTATAAAGCAATTATCTAGTTCCTTACACTGGGTCAATATATACACAAGAGGGGGCTGTGGGAGCACCCCCATGTTTTTACTGTTTGCACTATCATAGATATTATAATATATGGGGCCCAGGAATGTGCATTGATCATCTCTTTTCTTGTTTGTCCTTACACTGGGTCAATATATACACAAGAGGGGGCTGTGGGAGCACCCCATTTTTTTACTGTTGCACTAACATAGATATTATATATATGGGGCCCAGGAATGTGCATGATCATCTCTTTCTTGTTTGTCCTACACTGGGTCAATATATACACAAGAGGGGGCTGTGGGGAGCACCCCCATGTTTTACTGTTTGCACTAACATAGATTTAATAATATATGGGGCCCGGAATGTGCATTGATCATCTCTTTTCTTGTTTTTCCTTACACTGGGTCATATAATACACAAGAGGGGGCTGTGGGAGCACTCCCATGTTTTATACTGTTTGCACTAACATAGATATATGATATATGGGGCCCAGGAATGTGCATTGATCATCTCTTTCTTGTTTGTCCTTACCACTGGTCAATATATACCAAGAGGGGGCTGTGGGAGCACCCCCATGTTTTTACTGTTTGCTGCACTAACATAGATTTATGATATATGGGGCCCCAGGAAGTGCATTGATCATCTCTTTTCTTGTTTGTTCCTTACACTGGGTCAATATATACACAAAGGGGGCTGTGGAGCACCCCCATGTTTTTACTGTTTGCACTAACAGAGATATATTATATATGGGGCCCAAATGTGCATGTATCTCTTTTCTTGTTTGTCCTTACACTGGGTCAATATATACACAAGAGAGGGCTGTGGGAGCACCCCCATGTTTTTACTGTTTGCACTAACATAGATATTATTATATATGGGGCCCAGGAATGTGCATTGACCATCTCTTTTCTTGTTTGCCTTACACTGGGTCCACACAGACATGGATCTAACAGCAGATAAGATTCCATTGGTATAGTCTGTCAATAGCTAACAAATCCCCTACACACATTCCCACACTCCCCCCTGTACTATGTGTAGGTAGATAGTGTGTCCAGTGTCCACTATTGGCAGGGATTTTTTCTAGACTTTGTGCACCTGAGACAAACATTGTACAGAATCCTCCACCCACCAAGAAATATCCCAGTAGCCATGGAGTGTGTAAGTGACACTTCACTGTAGTAGCTGTGACTTTATTAGTGTATAAGTGACACTTCGCTGTATTAGCTGTGACTTTATTAGTGTGTAAGTGACACTTCGCTGTAGTAGCTGTGACTTTATTAGTGTGTAAGTGACACTTCGCTGTAGCTGTGACTTTCATTAGTGTGTAAGTGACCTTCTCGCTGTAGTCGTGCTTTTTGTGTATAAGTGACACTCGCTGTAGTATCCTTGTGACTTTTTAGTGTATAAGTGACACTTCTGCTGTAGTCAGCTGTGACGTTATTAGATGTATAAGTGACACTTCGCTGTAGTAGCTGTGACTTTATTAGTGGTTAAGTGAACCTTCGCTGTAGTAGCTGTGACTTTATTAGTGTATCGAGCGAGACACTTCGCTGTAGTAGCTGTGACTTTATAGTGTATAAGTGACCTTTTCGCTGTAGTAGCTGTGACTTTATTAGTGGGTAAGTGACACTTCGCTGTCATGTAGCTGTGACTCTATTAGTGTGTACGTGACCTTCGCTGTATAGCCGCTGTGACTTTATTAGTGTATAAGGGACACTTCGCTGTAGTAGCTGTGACTTTATTAGTGTGTAAGTGACACTTCGCTGTAGTAGCTGTGACTTTATTAGTGTATAAGTGACACTTCACTGTAGTAGCTGTGACTTTATTAGTGTATAAGTGACACTTCGCTGTAGTAAGCTGTGACTTTATTAGTGTATAAGTGACACTTTGCTGTAGTATACTGTGCTTTATTTTTATTAGTGTATTAAGTGACCCTTTGCTGTAGTAGCTTGTGACTTTATTAGTGTAGTAATGACACTTTGCTGTAGTCGGTGACTTTTATTAGTGTATAAGTGACACTTTGCTGTAGTAGCTGTGACTTTATTAGTGTATAAGTGACACTTTGCTGTAGTAGCTGTGACTTTATTAGTGTGTAAGTCACTTTGCTGTAGTAGCTGTGACTTTATTAGTGTGTAAGTGACACTTCGCTGTAGTAGCTGTGACTTTATTAGTGTGTAAGGGATGATTAATACACAGGGATGTTTTATACAGCTACTCAGTCTCCGTGTATCATCACATTGAAACCCTAATTATCTATAGTTTAACGTATATCAGATATGATGTGCCATAGGATTGGGATTATTGTTTTACTTGTCAACCAAATGTGTCACCATGTCTCATTAGTGATACCCCCGTGGGGTTGTCTCGGATCTGAGAGGCGGATATTTTGGCCTGATTGACGATACACTGAACTATTAGGCATTTGGAACGAAATGTTGCATGGTGTGTACCCAGCTTAATAGACATGACTGATCACCCCCCCCCCTTTTTTTTAACCAAAAAACATTTACAGGGAGATTCAATAAAAGTTCTTATCTTTTAAAATGGTGCTAATTTTGCCCCAACCAATCAGATGTTAGCTTTCAAATGTTAAATAAGATCTGATTGGTTGGGGCAAAATTAGCACCATTTTAAACGATAAGAACTTTTATTGAATAACCCTGATAGGTACAAAGATCAGACATGTTAGTTAATAATTGGTGTGTGATCTTCAATGGGCTGCATGATCAGATGGATTAAAATGTCAGTACTATAAATTCAATTCCTGACTTGCAGACTATTGGTCAGTTTATCGATAGTTAGATTGTAAGCTCTTCGGGGCAGGGATCTCATTCCTAATGTGTCAAGTCTTGTGTATCCATAATTTATAGATAAGCTTTCTTAACCGATGTATGAAATTGTATTTCATTTAATTTAATTTTTATCTATCTGTATAATGGCACTTATCCCCTTGTTTGTATAATCTGTATTGTTATAATGTACAGCGCTGTGTACCCAAGTGGCGCTATATAAATAAACATATAAATACATACTGTATAATCTGTATTGTTATAATGTACAGTGCTGTGTCCCCAAGTGGCGCTATATAAATAAACATATACGTACATACTGTATAATCTGTATTGTTATAATGTACAGTGCTGTGTACCCAAGTGGCGCTATATAAATAAACATATAAATACTGTATAATCTGTATTGTTATAATGTACAGCGCTGTGTCCCCAAGTGGCGCGATATAAACCTATACATTCATACTGTATAATCTGTATTGTTATAATGTACAGCGCTGTGTCCCAAGTGGCGCTATATAAAATAAACATATACTACACTACTGTATAATCTGTATTGTGTTATATGTACAGCGCTGTGTGACCCAAGTGGCGCTATATTAAATAAACATATACATGCATACTGTATAATCTGTATTGTTAATGTACAGCGCTGTGTACCCAAGTGCGCTATATAAATAACATATACATACATACTGATCAGTTATTGTTATATGTACAGCGCTGTGTCACCCAAGTGGCGCTTATATAATAAACATATACATGCATACTGTATATCTGTATTGTTATAATGTACAGCGCTGTGTACCCAAGTGGCGCTATATAAATAACATATACATACATACTGTAAATCTGTATTGTTATAATGTACAGCGCTGTGTCCCCAAGTGGCGCTATATAAATAAACATATACATACATACTGTATTATCTGTATTGTTATAATGTACAGTGCTGTGTACCCAAGTGGCGTTATATAAATAAACATATAAATACATACTGTATATCTGTATTGTTATAATGTACAGCGCTGTGTCCCCAAGTGGCGCTATATAATAAACATATACGTACATACTGTATAATCTGTATTGTTATAATGTACAGCGCTGTGTACCCAAGTGGCGCTATATAAATAAACATATACAACATACTGTATAATCTGTATTGTTATAATGTACAGCGTTGTGTACCCAAGTGGCGCTATATAATACTATACATACATACTGTAATCTGTATTGATTGTTATAATGTACAGAGGCTGTGTACCCAAGTGGCGCTATTAAATAACATATACATACATACGTATAATCTGTATTGTTAAATACAGAGCTGTTGTACCCAAGTGGCGCTATATAATAAACATATACATACATACTGTATACTGTATTGTATATGTACAGCGCTGTGTACCCAAGTGGCGCTATATAAATAAATATATACATAACATACTGTATATCTGTATTGTTATAAGTACGCGCTGTGTCCCCAAGTGGCGCTATATAATAAACATATACATACTGTAATAATCTGTATTGTTATAATGTACAGCGCTGTGTACCCAAGTGGCGCTATAATAAAAATAACATACATACATCTGTATATCTGTATTGTTAAATGTCCAGCGCTGGTGTACCCAAGTGGCGCTATATAAATAAACATTTACATACATACTGTATAATCTGTATTGTTATAATGTACAGCCGCTGCGTACCCAAGTGGCGCTTATAAATAAAATTATACAGACATGTTGGTAACAATTTCAGGTCAACATCAACCCATGTCTGCCAGGCCGTAATGTGACGCCCAATGATAAGCTTCTAGCAGAATCAGATCAGGGAAAGTTGCAGCTTTAGAGACGTTTTACATTATAATATCCAGGAGGGGGGTGGGTTTTAAATGTAGATGTGCTTTAGCATTTGGGATGCTATGTCTTGATAGTCCACTGGGGGGTGTCGGTAGGTTGTGATGTTTAAGAGAAATATATCATATAACATGACTGTTCTTATATTGTATTATTTTCTTTGTAGGTTTATATTCCATCAACCCCACTAATAAAGAATAAGGAAAATAAGGAAAATGTAAGTTTTCAGAATGTTATTATCACTATTTCAATAAATTCCCTCCATGTATTGTAAATCAATTAGTTTGGATAATAATGAACACTAACTGGGGGTGGTGGGTAAGAATTAGCAGTGAATTATAATCACAGATGGATTTACACCTCAGGAGCCTGTAGGCGCAAAAAGCCTGGTACCCTTAGCCCCTCCCCCATACATAGACCACACCTCCAAACCACACCCATTTACTCTTTGGTCTGGGAAGAAAATAGACTCTATAGTGAATGGATGAGTGGGGGAAGTTTATAACCGCCCCTCCAACCTAGTGTGCCTAATGGTAAATGCAGCCCTGATTATAATGAGGACTTTCCCAGAAGCCAATGGGGGTCCATGGAGATTGCCCCATTACTCTGAGACCCCATTATAACCTGCTACCTCCCTTCCTGAATACCCTGATAATATCTAAATTCTCCCACCTAGACCATTAAACATCATTCATACTAACTAACAGTGCCCATATACAGGAAATGGTATGTGTGTGTCTGTATTATGTGGTGGTATCTCAATCTATGTTGTGTTACTCAATGTATGTGTGTGTGGTGCGCATTGTTTTGTTTGTTTTGTGTGTGGTGTAGGTGCGTATCTGTATGTGTGTGTTCATATCTGTATGTGTGTGTGTAGGTTTGTATCTGTATGTGTGTGTTCGTATCTGTATGTGTGTGTGTGTGTGTGTGTGTAGGTGCGTATCTGTATGTGGGAAGAGCTGTACCAACCCAGCCGGGGGGCAGTTATTTCTAAATTACAGGGCAACTGTGGATATTTAAAAGGTTTGCCAACTGTAATAATCAGGGTGAGATCAGTTTTCTGTGCCCTGCGCTGTGTCTGTAATCTGTTGGTAATTGTCTGTCAATGGCTAATAAATCCCCTACACACATTCCCATCCCCCCTTGTACTATGTATAGGTAGATCTGGTGGTAAGTGCCCACTATTGGCTTCTGTCATCCATGGTACTGTCCGCTTCTCCGATAAACATGCGGCTGATAAAGGGCCAATTACCTAAGTCTGCACAGCAGCACATGCAGAATTTTGCTATACGCTGCAGTGTAGGATATGCTATGTGCGCTGCACTCCTTGACACATCTATGTTATTGGAACACATGTTATACGCACATAGCGGGATGTAGTGAGCAAAACACGCTCTGAATCTCGCTAGTGGGGTTTTTATTTACTACGATTCCCTCCTGTGCCTCTGGATGGAAAAAAAGAAATGATGTAATTCCAAAAAAACCCTGATGTCATTTCAATATTCAGAAACAGTAGCCATTCACATCTTGGTAATTACAGGGCAGTGAGGCTTCCCCCATAGGCGACTAATGTGTAAGCTAAGGTCTGTCAGGCTTGGGTGGCACATTATACTGTAAAATCACAAAACGTTAAAGGTAGAGGAGCGTAACTATTACCCCAATCTCGAGTGGAGCTCGATGTCCATGACACGTTTAGTAGCCACACATCTTAAGATTCGTTAGATAAAGGACGGGCATCTTCACTCGGATATTCACGTTGAAAATTCACTTTATTGGAAGCTCCTAAGACATCCGAATCCAATTGTACGAAGACATACAAGGGAGGGGGTAAGGAAGGAGGTAGGTGCACTGCAGTTAACAGCCTTACGCGTTTCGTGACATCAGTTTTATATGTTTTTGCTTTAATATTGAATACATTTGTCCCATAAATAAATGTCTGTGGTATCATTTACTTTGCAGATTTACCCACCAGCTACTCCGGGATCTGAAATGAGAAAAAGAAACAAGACACCAAGTCCCAGTCTGGATAATGTAAGATTCACACAACGTTATAGCAGAAATAATAAAGGAAACAATCCAACAAACAGGAAGAGCTAATCTAAGGGCTGAGATGCACTGGGGCATTTCTTACCCTCCTGGTGGAGAATCTTACTCCAGTGCATTACAATGTGTTAGATTTCTGCAGCGAATATCATCACATTGACTAAATCTCATCGCAAACGGACGTTAACTCAAAGTGCAAACGGTTGGTAACCCGCAAGAAACACGATGCACTGTAAATGCACTTTTCACGCGTGTTACTGTGCATTGTAGTGTGGTGGCATCCTTAGGGTTTTTTATTAGAAGAGCATACAGAGCTGTATCAACCCAGCCAGATGGGGCAATATTTCTAACATTGACATGACAATTCAGTGGGGTTTCTGCCCACTGTAATAATCAGGGTTGAGAAGTTTTCTCTACCCTGCGTTCTGTGTGTATTAAGCTCATATCTGGGTGACCGTGATTGCAGGTTATTAATAGCCATCATGCTCCATAAATACCCTTTGTAACCAATACTTCTAAACAAACAGTATCGCAAATGACAGTCGATAATATCGTTATTTTCCGATACTGCTGGTGTAGTTTAGCGCTGGCGTTTCCTGTAAATAAGGATTGTTACCAATCGTTACTTTACAATAACGTGCGCTTTCTTGCAGTTTCCTTTATTTGAAACCAGACATGTTTCCAGTTCACATGATAACCAGCCACAATCATCTAATTATCATGGTACTCTTATCATGGCTGCACTGGCGTAACTTCAGCAGAGGGGGGGCTGGGGACTAAGAGGGCCAGCCAATCAGTTGTTTTTAAACAGGTCACACATATGTAAGTAAAGGTGCACACAGTCAGTTGGTTTAAACTACTGCCACCCATTGCCGGTGTTTTAAACAGCTGATCGCGTGCACCATTACTTACAGATGCCCAGTGGATAAACAGTGGATCGCTGTTTCAGGAATGGCGCTGGGGAGGGGTTTGTGTCAGGGGCCTGACGGCATGGCTGGTTTCAATTACATTTTCATAAGCTAACGATCAGTAACAATCTTTATTTTATGATAAACATCAGTAAACTATACCGGCAGTATTGAGTAATATTGATTGGTATTGATTGTAATTTTTTTTTTTTTTAATATTAATTTTTTCTTTATTGAGCATAAAAAAAGTATTATTACATAAAATCATTGTATACGGTTTCAAGCAGTAGGTCATCAATACATTATACATATGCTGGTACAGTACTTTATTAGATTCTTGATTGTTCTACTTTATATATCGCAGTTATAATTGGCATTGGCTCAATAAGGTATTTTACCTTTATATAGTAAGGAGAAGGGAAAGGATGGGTCGGGAAGTAAAGAGGGGGGGAGGGAGGAGTGAAAAAAGGGAGACGATTGTGGGAAAGAGATTGATAGGGGATAACGTAGGGTCAACAAAAACATCTAAAATCATCATTGACCTTTAGGGGTTAGTATAGAGTTATGTTTGTTGGTTTGCCATGTGTTTGGGTATTCGGGTGATAGTCCATTAAGACAGTGGTTTGTTGGTTGGGTTGATGGGCCTTTGTATAGTCTCAGAAGTGTTGGTTATTTCTTTAATTCTGTGTTTGTTATCTTGCCACAACATCCATGCGTATGACACTTTTTTATAGCAGTCTTTTGAGGAGGCAAAGGTCAGTTTGTGTTCTATGTTAAGATTAGTTATGTTAATTATTTCTGTCCAAGTTGGGATTTCAGAGGATTTCCAGTATTTGGCTATCCTTATCTATACAACTGTGAATAGATGTAGCATAATTGTTGACATGTGTTTTGGGTATTCACGAATATCTATATTTAGCAGCTCTTGTGCTGGATTAGGTGGTAGGTGCCAGGTCTAGAATTTTTGGGCATTGCCAGAAGATATGTAATAGTGTGCCTGTATGTCCACACTGTCTCCAGCAATCAATGCTTATATCTGGGTTGTACTTGTTTAGTAATGCAGGTGTTTTATACCATCGTGTTCGGATTTTTACATTGGCTTCTCAGTGTTTGACCCATTTAGATAGTTTATATACTATTGTGATTGCTTTGTGCCACTGTTCGTCTGTAATATGTGTTTGTAGATCTTCCTATTTTTTGTGGGGAGGTATGGTGGTAAGCTCTAAATCTGGCGTGAGAGCTTTATAATTGAGAGTTATTCCTTTTTTATTATGTTCTGAAGATTTTAAGAGAGTTGAAGTATTTTGGTTGTTGGGTTGCAGGTGTTTTTGCATTGCGTGTGTCTGAGTTGCAGGTATTTATAGAAGTCTCTTTTGTGTATCTGGTATTCTGTTTTCAAATCTTCGAATGATTGCAGGCCTTGTTCATTGTAAAGTTGTTTTAGTTGGGTTAGGCCTAGTGTTTGCCAGGAAGTTAAGTCTAGGTCTGGAACTAGGTGGTCTAGTGATGCGATTGGAATTTCTCCACATTCATATATTCGTTGTGTGTTTTGCATGTCTGTCTCCATGTATGGATAGTTGTAGTTAGGGAGTGGTACTTTACAGTTGTTGTGCAAGTTTTTTTCTTTTGTGAGCAGGGCTGCTCCTAGAATTTCTCTAAGGGAATTATTTGCTGTCAGGAATTGTTCGTCCTCTACCCAGTATTTTTCTTCTGCATCTGACCACCAGTGCTTTAGTTGGTCTAGCACTGCTGCTTTATGGTAATCTGACATGTTGGGGATACCCAGACCTCCTGTTGCTGTTTTCTGGTATAAGTTTTTTGTTTGTTCTGGCTCTTTTTCCAGACCAGATACATTTTTCCATTATAGATTGTAATTTCTGGAAATATTGTTTTGTTGGTTGTAAAATTATTGTTCTAAATACAAATATGATTTTTAGAAGGAGCGTCATTTTGATAGCTGAGATCTTGCCGAACCATGAAAGGTTTTCCTTTTCCCATTTTTTAGTAAGTGTTTCAGTTAGATGTAGCAGTGGAATGTAGTTTAGATTAAATAGTTGATTGGTAGGGATCATCAGTTGTATTCCCAGGTCTGGTAATGTTGAGTCTCGGCAATTGGAATAGAAATTGCTTTTGGAGGTTTTTTTTAGTCTCTGTTGTGATATTAGCTGCTAAAATTAGGGATTTGTTTTTGTTTAATTTATAGTATGAAATCTGATTTGCACATTTTAGGGTTTCAATCGTCTTGGGGAGGGATGTTAGCGGGTTTGTTAGCGTCATTATAACATCGTCTGCAAAGAGACATATTTTGTGATGTTTATTGATGAATATAAGAGGTGATAGGGGGCATCCTTGCCTTGTTCCATTAGTGAGTACAAATGGTGTTGATTGTAGATCCGCAGCTGAGACGATCGCTGCTGGGTTGGAGTACAATGCAAGTATGGCTGTGAGAATGTTTACTGTGATATAACATTTTTGCAGGACACCTTTCATTTACTCCCAGTTTATCCTATCGAATGCGTTTTCGACGTCGATAGAAAGTAGCAGTCATGGAGTTGATTTGTGTTCGGCCAATTGCATTGGATTAATCAGTCTACGGGTATTGTCAGATGCTTGTCTGAAGGGTATGAACCCAACTTGATCTGGGTCTATAATATCTGGTAGAATGATTTTCAATCTATTTGCTAAGATTGTTTCGTACAGCTTCACATCCACATTTAGGAGGGAAATAGGTCTAAAGTTTTCTGGGGTAGTAGGTTCTTTTCCTGTTTTAGGTATAGTGATTATTTGAGCTGTTAGCATTTCCTGTGGAAAGCTTTTTTTGTAGCTTCTATAAATGTTCTGAGTAGGAAAGGTGATAATTCTTTCTTGAAAGTTTGGTACAATTCACTTGGGAATCCATCGATGCCTGGTGTTTTATTTTCCTTTAGAGAGTCGATGCCTTTGTCGACTTCTTCATGTGTGATGTCTCTGTTTAGAGTATCCAGTTGGGTTTTTGAGGCCTTGGGGAGATTTAATTGAGCCAAGAATGATTCTATTTCTTGGGGTGTAGGGTGGTGTATGGTGTCGTTTTGTATTAAGTTGTAGAGGGATTCATAATATTTTTTGAATGAGTCTACTATATCATATGGGTTAGTGATTTTGATTCCTTTTAAATATATATACTTGATTCTGTTTCTAGTTTGTTTTCCCTTTAATTTGGGGGATCTCTGTTATGGGTGATCTCTGTTATTAAATAATTCTGTTTTGCTAATTTTGTTTTTTTGAGTCTTGCAGCTTCCTGGATTAGTATGCCCCTGATATATGCTTTAAAAGATTGCCAGAGTGTGATATCTGTTATTTCTTTGTTGTCGATTAGCTTAAAGGAGAACTAAACTTAAAAATTTTAAAACCTAATGTGAAGGTTTTTCTCCCCAGAACACCTAGACATTGTAAGATTCTTCTCTAGTAAGTTGCATTTAGTATATGTGAGAAATAGATTCTGTAAATAAGAAAGCTTCCATATTGTTGCCAGTACAACCCACAGCTCATGAAGTCATCAAAGAACCACGCCCCCTGACCCCAGTATTCACTGTCTCTATGACAGAGTGTTTTCTATACAGATGTTTATACACCGATATGGAATCCCTGATAGACATTGTAAGATTCTTCTCTAGTAAGTTGCATTTAGTATATGTGAGAAATAGATTCTGTAAATAAGAAAGCTTCCATATGTTGCCAGACAACCCACAGCATGAAAGTCATCAAAGACCACGCCCTGACCCCAGATTCACTGCTCTATGTGACAGAGTGTTTTCTATACGTGTGATGTTTATACAACCGATATGGAATCCCGAAAGTAATAGATTTCTGTAACTGACCCAGTATTCACCGTCTCTATGTACAGAATATTTTCTATACATTTAATCCACCGCATATGGAATCCCTGATAAGTAATAGATTCTGTAACTGACCCAGTATTCACTCACCGTCTCTATGTCAGAATATTTTCTATACAGATGTCTATACACCGATATGGAATCCCTGATAAGTAATAGATCTGTAACTGACCCAGTATTCACTGTCTCTATGTACAGAGTATTTTCTATACAAGATGTCTATACACCGATATGGAATCCCTGATAAGTAATAGATTCTGTAACTGACCCAGTATTCACTGTCTCTATGTACAGAGTATTTTCTATACAGATGTCTATACACCGATATGGATCCCTGTAAGTAATAGATTCTGTAACTGACCCCAGTATTCACCGTCTCTATGTACAGAGTATTTTCTATACAATGTCTATACACCAATATGGAATCCCTGATAAGTAATAGATTCTGTAACTGACCCCAGATTCACTGTCTCTATGTACAGAGTATTTTCTATCAGATGTCTATACACCAATATGAATCCCTGATAAGTAATAGATTCTGTAACTGACCCAGTATTCACTGTCTCTATGTACAGAGTATTTTCTATACAGATGTCTATCACCAATATGGAATCCCTGATAATAATAATTCTGTAACTGACCCCAGTATTCACCGTCTCTATGTACAGAGTATTTTCTATACAGATGTCTATACACCGATATGGAATCCCTGATAAGTAATAGATTCTGTAACTGACCCAGTATTCACCGTCTCTATGTACAGAGTATTTTCTATACAGATGTCTATACACCGATATGGAATCCCTGATAAGTAATAGATTCTGTAACTGACCCCGGTATTCACCGTCTCTATGTACAGAGTATTTTCTATACAGATGTCTATACACCAATATGGAAATCCCTGAGTAATAGATTCTGTAGACTGACCCCAGATTCACTGTCTCTATGTACAAGTATTTCCTACACAGATGTCTATACACCGATATGGAATCCCTGATATGTATAGATTCTGTAACTGACCCAGTATCTCACTGTCTCTATGTACAGAGTATTTTCTATCACAGATGTCTATACCCGATATGGAATCCCTGATAGTAATAGATTCTGTAACTGACCCCAGTATTCACTGTCTCTATGTAAGAGATATTTCTATACAATGTCTATACACCAATTGGAATCCCGATAAGTAATAAATTCTGTAACTGACCCCAGTATTCACTGTCTCTATGTACAGAGTATTTTCTATACAGATTCTATACCAATATGGAATCCCTGATAAGTAATAGATTCTGTAACTGACCCCAGTATTCACTGTCTCTATGTACAGAGTATTTTTCTATACAGATGTCTATACACCAATATGGAATCCCTGATAAGTATAGATTCTGTAACTGACCCAGTATTCACTGTCTCTATGCCAGATTATTTTCTATACAATTTCTATACACACCAATAGGGAATCCCTGATAAGTAATAGATTCTGTAACTGACCCAGTATTCACTGTCTCTATGTCAGAGTATTTCTATACAGATGTCTTAACCCAATATGGAATCCCTGATAATTATAGATTCTGTAACTGACCCATATACCGTCTCTATTACAAGTATTTTCTATACAGATGTCTATACACCATATGGAATCCCTGATAAGTAATAGATTCTGTAACTGACCCAGTATTCACTGTCTCTATGACAGAGTATTTTCTATACAGATGTCTATACACCGATAGTGGAATCCCCGATAAGTAATAGATTCTGTAACTGACCCCAGTATTCACCTCTCTCTATGTACAGAGTATTTTCTCTACAGATGTCTATACACCAACCGATATGGAATCCCTGATAAGTAATAGATTCTGTAACTGACCCCAGTATTCACCGTCTCTATGTACAGATTATTTTCTACACAGATGTCTTACACCGAATGGAATCCCTGATAAGTAATAGATTCTGTAACTGACCCCGGTATTCACCGTCTCTATGTACAGAGTATTTTTATACAGATGTCTATACACCAATATGGAATCCCTGATAAGTAATAGATTCTGTACCTGACCCAGTATTCACCGTCTCTATGTCACAGAGTATTTTCTATACAGAGTCTATACACCGATATGGAATCCCTGATAAGTAATAGATTCTGTAACTGACCCCGGTATTCACTGTCTCTATGTACAGAGTATTTTCTATACAGATGTCTATACACCAATATGGAATCCCTGATAAGTAATAGATTCTGTAACTGACCCAGTATTCACCGTCTCTATGTACAGAGTATTTTCTATACAGATGTCTATACACCGATATGAATCCCTGATAAGTAATAGATTCTGTAACTGACCCCAGTATTCACTGTCTCTATGTACAGAGTATTTTCTATACAGATGTCTATACACCGATATGGAATCCCTGATAAGTAATAGATTCTGTAACTGACCCCAGTATTCACTGTCTCTATGTACAGAGTATTTCTATACAGATGTCTATACACCGATATGGAATCCCTGAAAGTAATAGATTCTGTACCTGACCCCTATTCACTGTCTCTATTGTACTTATTTTCTATACAGATGTCTATACACCGATATGGAATCCCTGATAAGTATAGATTCTGTAACTGACCCCAGTATTCCACTGTCTCTATGTACAAAGTATTTTCTATACAGATGTCTATACAACCGATATGGAATCCCTGATAAGTAATAGATTCTGTAACTGACCCCAGTATTCACTGTCTCTATGTACAGAGTATTTTCTAACAGATGTCTATACACCGATATGGAATCCCTGATAAGTAATAGATTCTGTAACTGACCCCAGTAATTCACTGTCTCTATGTACAGAGTATTTTCTATACAGATTTCTATACACCGATATGGAATCCCTGATAAGAATAGATTCTGTAACTGACCCCAGTATTCACCGTCTCTATGTACAGAGTATTTTCTATACAGATGTCTATACACCGATATGATCCCTGATAAGTTATAGATTCTGTAACTGACCCAGTATTCTTGTCTCTATGTACAGAGATTTTCTATACAGATGTCTATACACCGATATGGAATCCCTATAAGTAATAGATTCTGTAACTGACCCCAGTATTCACCGTCTCTATGTACAGAGTATTTTTCTATACAGATGTCTATACACCCGATATGGAATCCCTGATAAGTAATAGATTCTGTAACTGACCCAGTATTCACCGTCTCTATGTACAGAGTATTTTCTATACAGATGTCTATACCAGATATGGAATCCCTGATAAGTAAAGATTCTGTAACTGACCCAGTATTCACGTCTCTATGTACAGAGTATTTTCTATACAGATGTCTATACAACCGATATGGAATCCTGATAAGTAATAGATTCTGTACTGACCCCGTATTCACTGTCTCTATGGACAGAGTATTTTCTATACAGATGTCTATAACACCAATGGAATCCCTGATAAGTAATAGATTCTGTAACTGACCCAGTATTCACTGTCTCTATGTACAGAGTATTTTCTATACAGATGTCTATACACCGATATGGAATCCCTGATAAGTAATAGATTCTGTAACTGACCCGTATTCACTGCTCTCATGTACAGAGTATTTTCTATACATGTCTATACACCAATATGGAATCCCTGATAAGTAATAGATTCTGTAACTGACCCAGTATTCACTGTCTCTATGTACAGAGTATTTCTATACAGATGTCTATACACCGATATGGAATCCCTGATAAGTATAGATTCTGTAACTGACCCCAGTATTCATTGCTCTATGTACAGAGTATTTTCTATACAGATGTCTATACACCGATATGGAATCCCTGATAAGTAATAGATTCTGTAACTGACCCCGGTATTCACTGTCTCTATGTACAGAGTATTTCTATACAGATGTCTATACACCGATATGGAATCCTGATAAGTAATAGATTCTGTAACTGACCCCAGTATCACCGTCTATGTACAGGTATTTTCTATACAGTGTGCTATACACCATATGGAATCCCTGATAAGTAATAGATTCTGTAACTGACCCCAGTATTCACTGTCTCTATGCACAGATTATT